>LPNX010354875.1:212924-280704 GCA_001517045.1 Pseudotsuga menziesii
GACCCAACACTTAAGATTCCCGTTTCACTTGGAGAATATCCAGTATCTTGGTTCAAAGAGCCCTTTTTGTTATTGGCAGGCATGTTTTGTAGTTTATATGGTTTACCGAATTGTTCCTTATTCAAAGCACAATGGGTTCCTATGGAGAATCATATCCTACTTACAGGTCATTCCTTCAAATGGGCCCAAATTTCATCACTCAATTTGCACGAGAAAATTGAAAAATATGAGAAAACCCCCAACAACCGTAAACCATCTTTCTACATGTCAGGGTTCGTAATGGATGCATTTTATGCGTCTAATTCTTTCCCGGCCCTAAATTGGAATTGGATTGAAAAATATCCACATGTTCATATATATTGCGCTGATATATGGGACGACAATTTCATCCCTCGGGTTTATGAACTTTGTGACCTATTTCTCAGGTCAATGTACTTTAATATTTTCAAAGTTGATGCTCCTACATTCTCTAAGAGTTCTAGGGAACTCATTTCAATGTTTGGAGACTAGTATGTAGGAGAATATTTCTATGAAATAATGATTTGGGGCAGTAATATAGTTCACTTGCTTCCCAGAATAGTTCTAGACCGAATGGTGCTTCAAGAATTATCTTATCAGATTATCATTGATGGGGTTTTACCTAAGTTAACCAAACATAAGAAGAAGGGCTGGCCAAAATTTCCTGTGAATCTTGGCAACCTTAGGCTATAGAGTCCTGCTCATGCATCTTTGGTGGGAAAGGAGATTTATATTATGAAATTGGGGGAGGCATTCAAAACAATGCATGACCAAGTGGCATATTTTGCTAATCTCTTTGCTCATGAGCACGTGAAATTTCAATACGTTCATGAAAACGATCCCGATGATTCCATGTTCCGAGGAGCTACCAATTTTTAGGAGGCAATCGGTAAAATTACTAATCCAGAGACCAAGTCCCATATATAGTAGTATCAAAAGGATCTTAGGACAAGAACTCTTCAAGAAAGAGGAGACAAACTAAAAATAAAACAAGATCTTGAAAAGGAGAAGACAAAACAAGAATCCAAAGAACATGTAGCAAGTTCTATTGCTTCTCTTCTTGCTCAACCCAAGGTCAAAGGAAAAGGTTTCCTTGAAGGCTCATCCAGCGCCTCTATTACCACAATGGAAGATACATTGGAGAAAGGGGAAGAACTCAAAATAAATTTTGAAACTCAAGCAGAGATAACTAAAGTTCAAAGTAAAAGACAGAACATTGAAGCATGTTTGGAATAGGCTCAACTCATAGAAAATCTCATGCCTTCCATCTCAAATGTAAACAAAGAGAAGACACTTGTCCAAGACACTTCTGCATGGAAGTTAATCTATTTATCTTCCTCTCAAATTGAGATTGATAATACGGATGTGGAACAAGACCCTGAGGCTGTTATAACAAGCCTTCTATCATCCATGCCCAATATATTAGGTTCATCATCTTGCTAGCATTCATTTTTCGAGGTAAATATGTCATCAATAATGGGAGTTACTAGTAGCATGCCCACCTTTTAAGTTAATTCACCTATTGATACTTTTCCTACATCCCAAATTCCCTACGAGTTTCAGGAGGATATTCCTTGTGCCTCTATGAATCTTTATCAAAAGGAAGATTTGATTATGTCCGATTCTTTTACCTCTACTTCTAGTCCTATGGATATTGCTCCCCTTAGCATAGACATTCCTTTAAACCAAATCCAAAGTAATTCCCTAGTTACCATCCACCACCAGACCATTTCATCATCAAAAGTGATGGCGGATTTTGGAGAAGATGCAGTGGTATCCATGGGAAAATATTGTTGGAGTAAAAAGGATAAAGCTGTGGTTAAAAGGGGAGCCAAGAAATCCAAAGAAGGATCAAGAAAACATATGCTTGCTCTTGGTCAGGTCATTTGGAAGGTGGACACAAGTGATATTCAACTCAGTTTCACAATTAAGTTTGGCTCTTGGTGAAAAAGAGAAGGAATTGCAGAAGGCCAAACAAGACTTAGCAGAAGCAGAAAAGAGGCATGAACAAGTAATCGTCCAGTTGAAACAAGAACATGAAGATAGAGTGCAACAATGGAAAAAAAAATATGAATAATTCAATCAACAACTTAAGGATGCGGATGTTTTGAATCATCAACGAGAAGAACAAATTGATCATGTCAATCAATAACTGAAATATGCTCATGTAGCCTCAAAAAGGATCATATTTTCTAGATATGACACCTGAGAATTTCAAACAAGTACTATGTAAAGTACACCAAGAGTTCCAACAGGTTGTGATAGATTTGTATACTTGTTTTGATAGATGCAAGGGTTGTATGAAAATTTTAGCAAGCATTATGAAACTGTTGAGGATCACCATCATCGGATGAGAAACACATCCATTGCTTTAGGGCAAGTAACGGGTTGGAAAACCATATTAAGGAAAGACCTGATGGCTTACCAATCTTAGACAAGTTACAAGTCAAAAGAACTGAAGTTTCCATTACGACATGGGAGGGTATCTGCAATTCAGTTGAAGCTTTAACCAATGCAGGACAAATGATTTGTGAACAGAGGTGGTAAGATTCAAAGAATTTGCTAACCTATTTGATTTTTCCTGTTATGGATCTTATCAATGAGGCACCTTCGCCTAAGCTTCATTTGGAATAAGTGGAAAAGAAGTTTGATGATTCTAAAGAGTTGATCCAACAAATCAGTCAGCTTACGGTGCAATAAATCAAGAAATGGATCGAATCTCCCCATGCTTCGATAGCTCGGATACAATTGTTCATCAAAGAATGGAAGAAAATGAGAGAGGAGGAGATTTCCTCCCAAATTTGCAAGACCAAAATTCAGTTGAGGAATGCTCATTTTCAAGAATTCGATAACATTCTAGAGATATTTTCCAAGTGGTGTTCTTCCCTTGATCACACCTAGAAACTATTTGATTGTGTAGTTCCACGTTTTGGGAATATTTTCTTTTCTCGTTAGTTTGTAATCTTATTTAAAGAGAGATAGGCATTGTCTTATTTGGACTGCCCTGTACTTGCAATTTGTGTGTCTTTAACACTTTGGATATTGTTATTTACAATTTTATTTCTTAAGTTTCTCTAAATTAAGTTGCAAGAAGTAATCTTAATTTGCATGTTTTTACATTAATTGGTTGTTTTCTTTCATGTGTTATATCTTTCACGTACATGTATGTTTCGCTTTCTTTGAAAACATCATTTTCCATCAATGTAGCATATATGTCTCTAATTATTTTTATTATCTGAAATTGACATATGTTACTTTATGCAGGATTCTAGTGATGTAGCGGTTCTTGAAGAGCACAAAATCGGTGACCCACCTTTGACGAGCCAGCAGGTACATTTATGTATTGCTTTCTTTGTACGTTTATGTATCGCTTTCTTTGATTTGGTGATTTCTTTTTGTACGTTTTTGTACGTTTATGTATCGCATTGACATATGCTACTTTATGTAGGAATCTATTGAGCCAATGGTGCTTGAAGAGCACCAAAGCGAGTTTGTTGGCGACCCACCTCTTCCCTCCCCGCCAGGTACATGTATGTTTCGCTTTCTTTGAAAACATCATTTTCTATCCATGTAGTATACATGTCTTTGATTCTTTTTATTATCTGAAATTGACATATGTTACTTTATGTAGGCTTCTAGTGAGGCATCAGTGCTTGAAGAGCACCAAATTGGTGACCCACCTCTGATGAGCCAGTAGGTACGTTTATGTATCACTTTATTTGTACATTTGCGTATCGCTTTCTTTGATTTGGTGCTTGAAGAGCACCAAATTGGTGACCCACCTCTTCCCCCCATTGTACATGTATATTTGTTGACACTAGCATATTTTTTTTTTTATGCAGCTTGATAGCGAGCAAGTGGTGCTTGAAGATCACCCAATTGGGGTCGCTGCTAGTGAGGCACCACGACCTACCATTACTTACTCATGTACAGTAAGTAAAAATGTTATATTGGTTTGGAATTTTAAAAAATGTACATAGAATTTTTATAGGTTGGTAAACTAACTTTAAAATTTTGGTTTTTCTACAATCTCCATTGATGCAACCTTTCCCTCTTGTTCAGCGATGGGGATCACCAGTGATTAGTCGGGAAAGAAAGCAAGACTTCTCTGAAGACATTGGCAGTGGCAACGAGAGGGGGGATAACTAGAATAAATGTATAGGGGGGATACATATATAATATAAAGCAAGGTTCAAATTTATACATATATGGTTGATTTGATCTTGGAACATGATATGGTTGACTTGATATTAGAACATGATATGTGTGGTTCACATGTGTGCTAGTATGAATTTCCAATACTTAAAGGAAGAATTTATGACTCATCAAATTTTTAACATTATGGCTATCCTCAACTTTTTAACATCATAACCATACCATACACTACCTAAATTACATACACTAACATCATAACACTAATGTTACATGTTTTTCTACTTCAAATTCATGCATGCATGTGTAATATACCATATCATACCCTATGATACTGACATCATACCATACTAACATACCATACCGTACTAATATACCATACCATACCCTACAATACCCCTATAATAACATTACATGTACCATAACATACTAACATCATACCCTACTAACATACCATACCATACTATTTCTACATACCATACCATAATAACATACCACACCATACCATACATGTACATGTGTTTCTAGTTCCATATCATAACTTGCAAAGAGGTCACTAAACCCTAGTTCCATGTCATAACTTGTCAACCCTAGTGATAGCATGCAATTTGTTGTTCATGAAACCCTAGTTGGTTTTCAATATGTACATGTCCACGAGTTTCTAGTTCCATATCATAACTTATAAAGAGGTCACTAAACCCTAGTTCCATGTCATAACTTGTCAACCCTAGTGATAGAATGCAATTTGGTGTTCATGAAACCCTAGTTGGTTTTCAATATGTACATGTCCACGTGTTTCTAGTTCCATCCCATAACTTGTAAAGAGGTCACTGGACCCTAGTTCCATGTCATAACTTGTCAACCCTAGTGATAGCATGCAATTTGGTGTTCATGAAACCCTAGTTGGTTTTCAATATGTACATGTCCATGTGTTTCTAGTTCCATCTCATAACTTGTAAAGAGGTCACTGAACCCTAGTTCCATGTCATAACTTGTCAACCCTAGTGATAGCATGCAATTTGGTGTTCATGAAACCCTAGTTGGTTTTCAATATATACATGTCCATGTGTTTCTAGTTCCATATCATAACTTGTAAATGGGTCACTGAACCCTAGTTCCATGTCATAACTTGTCAACCATAGTGATAGCATGCAATTTGGTGTTCATGACACCCTAGTTGTTTTCCAATTTGTACATGTCCATGTGTTTTTAGTTCCATCTCATAACTTGTAAAGAGGTCATTAAACCCTAGTTCCATGTCATAACCTGTCAACCCTAGTGATATCATGCAATTTGGTGTTCATGAAACCCTATTTGGTTTTCAATATGTACATGTCCATGTGTTTCTAGTTCCATATCATAACTTGTAAAGAGGTCACTAAACCCTAGTTCCATGTCATAACTTGTCAACCCTAGTGATAGAATGCAATTTGGTGTTCATGAAACCCTAGTTGGTTTTCAATATGTACATGTCCATGTGTTTCTAGTTCCATCCCATAACTTGTAAAGAGGTCACTGAACCCTAGTTCCATGTCATAACTTGTCAACCCTAGTGATAGCATGCAATTTGGTGTTCATGAAACCCTAGCTGGTTTTCAATATGTACATGTCCATGTGTTTCTAGTTCCATCTCATAACTTGTAAAGAGGTCACTAAACCCTAGTTCCATGTCATAACTTGTCAACCCTAGTTATAGCATGCAATTTGGTGTTCATGAAACCCTAGTTGGTTTTCAATATGTACATATCCATGTGTTTCTAGTTCCATCTCATAACTTGTAAAGGGGTCACTAAACCCTAGTTCCATGTCATAACTTATCAACCATAGTGATAGCATGGAATTTGGTGTTCATGAAACCCTAGTTGTTTTCCAATTTGTACATGTCCATGTGTTTTTAGTTCTATCTCATAACTTGTAAAGAGGTCATTAAACCCCAGTTCCATGTCATAACTTGTCAACCCTAGTGATATCATGCAATTTGGTGTTCATGAAACCCTAGTTGGTTTTCAATATGTACATGTCCATGTGTTTCTAGTTCAATCTCATAACTTGTAAAGAGGTCACTAAACCCTAGTTCCATGTCATAACTTGTCAACCCTAGTGATAGCATGCAATTTGGTGTTCATGAAACCCTAGTTGGTTTTCAATATGTACATGTCCATGTGTTTCTAGTTCCATCTCATAACTTGTAAAGAGGTAACTAAACCCTAGTTCCATGTCATAACTTGTCAACCATAGTGATAGCATGCAATTTGGTGTTCATGAAACCCTATTTGTTTTCCATTTTGTACATGTCCATGTGTTTCTAGTTCCATCTCATAACTTGTAAAGAGATCATTAAACCCTAGTTCCATGTCATAACTTGTCAACCCTAGTGATAGCATGCAATTTGGTGTTCATGAAGCCCTAGTTGGTTTTCAATATGTACAGGTCCATGTGTTTCTAGTTCAATCTCATAACTTGTAAAGAGGTCACTAAACCCTAGTTCCATGTCATAACTTGTCAACCCTAGTCTTATCTTGCAATTTGGTGTTCATGAAACCCTAGTTGGTTTTCAATATGTACATGTCCATGTGTTTCTAATTCCATCTCATAACTTGTAAAGAGGTCACTAAACCCTAGTTCCATGTCATAACTTGTCAAAACATAGTGATCACATGCAATTTGGTGTTCATGAAACCCTAGTTCTTTTCCAATTTGTACTTTTCCATGTGTTTCTAGTTCCATCCCATAACTTGTAAAGAGGTCATTAAACCCTAGTTCCATGTCATAACTTATCAACCCTAGTGATCGAATGCAATTTGGTGTTCATGAAACCCTAGTTGGTTTTCAATATGTACATGTCCATGTGTTTCTAGTTCCATCTCATAACTTGTAAAGAGCTCACTAAACCCTAGTTCCATTTCATAAACTTGTCAACTCTAGTGATAGCATGCAATTTGGTGTTCATGAAACCCTAGTTGGTTTTCGATATGTACATGTCGATGTGTTTCTAGTTCCATGTCATAACTTGTAAAGAGGTCACTAAACCCTAGTTCCATGTCATAACTTGTCAACCCTAGTGATAGCATGCAATTTGGTGTTCAAGAAACCCTAGTTGGTTTTCAATATGTACATGTCCATGTGTTTCTAGTTCCATCTCATAACTTCTAAGAGGCATGGTCGAGGGTTTTGCAGAGTTGACCCACCAATGCAAGAATTGCATTGAAGGAAACTGAGCAAAAACCTAGTTTACAAAATCAATGCACAATGAAGTCACTGGTCCTTGAAAACATGAGGGAGAGGGCCACCTAGTGGTAATTGCATGCCAGGATACCAACGGAGTCGATGGTTCTTTGATCCAACCTCCGTTTTCTGAGTTATTTCCAATTGAAATTCGCATGAAAATGTCGTTCAAGGACACTTCGTGACTTCCGGTCCAGGAGAGAAAAAGCAAATGGAGCAACAAAATTACATGTCGTTGGCTCCTGCAAGTGTGTATGGGAAATGTCGATATGGGAACCCTACCAACACAAACACGGTCTAGGGTTTTCATGCATTGACCCCCAAATGAAATAGTTGCAAGAGTTGACCCAACAATGTAATTAAATGTATAGTAAACTAAAAACATCAAAAAATCTAAATTTCAACAACTCAAGAGCATGTTATTTTCCGATTTCTATTTGTTGGTGTCTAAAGACACCGTTCTTGGCACCTCCAATGTGCCATAGATGGTGTTTGTATCCTTGGAACACGAAAGGCTAGACATTAGTAACATCATAAAGAAAAAAAAAGAGAACCCGATGAAAATGTGCAAACATGATTTATAGATAACTCACCTGAGGTTGTACGATCGTGTTTATAGTGTCCAGTATCATTTGAATAATATTATGTCTGTGAATGGTATCCGTAAATCACAGGTTTATTACATTGGGAATAAAATAAGGCTAAATAATTGAAATTGTGCTTCAACATTCACTTTAAAGGTTAAATAAAGCACCTAACAATGCACTTAGACAAGTAGGCCATTTGGATCATCTCTGTCGCCGACGGTGTCCATCAATATTTCGTGCTCTATATGAGGTAGCAAGTATCATACATGTGACCTATTTTTGTGACTAAGTGTGTGCAGCTTGATGTTTATACCAACTACTAGGTTGGTGAAGTGGTATACAATAGCGCCTAGTCTATAATCTTGATATACATACCCACCCTTCCTTTTCTGTTGTGTTGCAAGTGTTAAGTTCTCCCCTTTTATAACCATCGAGCCAGTTGGGAATTCAATATTTTCATCATCTGTAATAGGTTCGAGAATGGTTTGTGTCCCCTCTAAGAAACGTGCCAACCAATAGTCAGAACCCTATTCATTATTTTTTGGGGCAACCACTACATATATCTGACCTGTGAAAGGAAATAGGTCGAGTTAACAATACATTTTTTAAATAAGGTATTTCATTTATAATTTCTACATAAATTAAATTCTACATAGGTCGAGTAAACAATGCATAAATGCATTTTCTTATTTAGGTGCTACTCATGTACCTGCTTGTATGAGATCCGATATGTGATCATAGTCTATATAAATATGTGTCTGATCATCTTCCAAATGGTATATTTAATTAACGCCTTTGAAATTGGTGCCAAGTGTCACTCGATCCCATGTATCAACAGTATATGTATACTCACAATCATCCCATTCATCAATGCTACAGGAACTACAAAAGGAAGCCTTCAATCTTGTCCAAATTTGTAGGGCCGAGTTGTCTGAGCTTCTAATTGAAAGAAACTGTCGAGTTCCATGCACTATGTTCACCCGATGTGTTTGGGATCGGTCCACATTTTTCACCTCCCAGAATATTTTCCACATCATGTGTTTCCTTGTTTCTTGTTCTCCCATGACAGATGCACACCATTTCACTATAGATGCAGCGTCTCGAAGGCGAGCACCTGTAAACTTTATCTCTTCCCTTCGAAAGGGAAATTTTTATGCATGCACCAGCACCATCGTGCTCTTCTTTTCCAAGATGAGTTTCAAAGTAGTTCCATACATGTGGCACCTTGAATTTTATGTGCAACAAACACAACCATTCAAATATACGTGCATTCTTGAGCTGTCCAGTACAGCCATCTAACCAAACGAAATGACTAGAAAATGGTATATCCTTAGCTATCACATGATCATAGAATAATTTAAAGCAATGCTGCACATAATGGATGTCATGGGTCTGGTCGTCACTTATGTAGAACTGAATTTCTTTCAATGTCACATGTTTCTCTTCATTGCTATCTGGCCCATGTCGATACGTGATATGCACCATTATGCTCACCTGCTCTGAGTGATAGTATTGACTTTGTGTTTCATTTTGTGGTTGTAGGGTGATAGTATTGTTCTGAGAGGGAAGGTGTCCTGGCATATTAAGAATTGCTCATCTTGCCACTATGCCATATCGACATGTTGAATGTACTGTTGGATCTTTCCACAAAACTCTAAAACAAAATCACATACTTGTACCTGGTGTAAAAAAAAACAGTGTTATAAAACAACATAAAAAGATGTGTACATGAATATTAATATGTCAATATTCAACAATTTACCTGTGAAGTCACCAATTTAATCTTCCTTCTTTCTTTCCCATGATGTAGCTGATATGTCTCATACTGATAGTTCTACTTCTCGACAATCGCATTCCCGAATGCTTGATCTTCACTTTTATGGATGCAATCAGACCATAATGATAGCCCACCACAATTGTTGCAAGAATCATCTACACATTGTTTTAAGTAATGTGTCTTCCCATATTGCCTCAGACACATTATGTTATGGATGAAATCTCTGGATGACATTGGCAGTACTGTACTTGAGCATTCCTACACATGGTTAGGATGCAAAAAATGACGTACATGTGAAAATGTATGGTAATATAGGTCAAACTCTATGTGGTATCTACAACAGCAAGTGTTTTGGATGGTATTGATTCTAACATACCAAGGCTTGCATTTTTCAAAATATCTTTGCCCAAGCCTTATCTCTACGTGGGAAATTTAAACATCTTGAACAGTTGAGTTTGTGTCATGTCAAGATAATGTTTAACATGAGGTTCATTGTTTCTAGAACCCCTACAATGTTTTAACACATCCTTCGTGTTAGAAGAAGGCCTAGTGTTATCATGCAAAAACGTGTGTACTAGTCCCTTCACTGCTTTGACTAACTTCAAGTCTTTACAGGGAAACCTACCGCTAAATGCCCATAATGTTTCCATTTGTCCCTCTACATCAAGGTTGTCTCTTCTTACTGAATATTTTTTAAGTGTCTTTGTATGTAAAGGAACAATTTGTGATGTGCATTTAAGTAAACGACGTTGTCTTATGGATCTAGATACAATTGATTCATCCAATACACGATGAGCCACATTACAGTCTTGTGAACGATTTTTTTTACCAATCGATGTGAATGCAGCAGCAAGAGATTTAACAATGTGATTACTTGGTTTGATATTCTTCATTGTTCTTATTCCTAAATTTCTTCTAACAAGTTTCCATATTTCTAAATTTAAGCAAAGCTAAAAACAATTGGCATTTATTGGCTTCGGATTTGTTATCAAAATATTGTTTCATTATTTGAGAACAATGATGAAGGATAGTGCGTTTAGCCACCTTACCTTCCATGGAAGTCAATTTTCTCTCGTCCACTTGTATGCTTTTAGGAGTTCTCTTTCGTTTTGATGCAAAATTTCTTGGCGTTTGAAATGTTGGAGTGACATTTACATCCATTACAGGCTGACAACTTCGATTAGGAGATTGAACCACTAGCCATGGTTGTTACTAAGTCACATTTCCATCGGGAGTAACATAATTATTGAACTCTTCACAAGATTGTCTGTTTACTAATGGATCAATAATATCATCTTCCCTATAACCAGCTTCCTTTAATGTTGCATTATCTTCCTCAGCCTCTACGTTAGGTATCTATTGAGGGGGAATGAGAACTATTTGATCATCTAATGAATGCCGCCGATTTCTTGAATATTCCCTCATTTTTTATTTTTTATTTTCAGCTTCTTTCGATATAAGCACCTTCCTCGCTGACTTTCAACCTATATTATGTACATTCCCCATTGCAATCCACCCAAACTTGTACAAAACCTACGAAACTATGTAAGTATTAATTAAACTGCAAGTTAAATAGTTCTCTACGCGTGGGTTCAGAAGAATTATGTCTTTTGCTACAGTAAACCTGGCCCACAACACACAACCCAACATTTTTTATATAACACATATCACATATGTGATATAATGCATATCTGTTTTAATGCATATCATGATATGGATACTGCAAGTTAAATAGTTCTCTACGCGTGGGTTCAGAAGAATTATGTCTTTTGCTACAGTAAACCTGGCCCACAACACACAACCCAACATTTTTTATATAACACATATCACATATGCGATATAATGCATATCTGTTTTAATGCATATCATGATATGGATCATAATGCTTTTTAATAACGGGCAGTTTTTTTACGTGATCTCCAAAACGCATATGCGATATATCGCATATGTGATTTAGTGCATATCAAATATGTAACTTGACTGATCCATGCTGATCAAATATTAAAATATTAAATATCAAATGCATATCAAACTTGGACTGAAATATGTTAAACTTCTATAACCTTACAATGGACACCATACCAATGGTTAAAACCTCCAAACCTATCCTTGGACCATGGTAGTGTCTATAGAACCATCTCAATCTGTTACACGGTTGTTCCATTACAACGGTTAAGACCCTGAGACCCATCCTTAGTGCATAAAACCTGACAATGACACCCATATCGCACTAAAGGCCAAATATTCCATCTATAAGGTATGTGTGTTGATTTAGGGACTTATTGTCTACTGTTCCATGACTATAGTTGTAGTCCAGATACCCATCCCTCCCATCCAAAAACATATAATGGCACCCTTATCCCATTATAATGGCATTTAGACTGCCAATATTCCATCCCTACGGTCTATGGGGTGGATCATGGCCCATCATTACATTGGTTATGAGGGGGGGAGGAGTCAAAGGAGGGAGAGGAAGGTGTGGAAGGAATCATGGGAGGGAGGGATGGGTACGATGATGTTGACGATAACAATGATGATGATGATGATGATGATGATGATCACGAATAGTATCACTATGATGACAATGATTAAGATGATGATTACGATGATTATGAGGATGATGATGACTGTGATGGTGATTATAATGATGATGATGATGATGATGATGATGATGATGATGACTATGATGATGATGATGAGGGTGAGGGTGATGATGATGATGAGGATGATGATGATGATGACGATGATGATGATGATGATGATGAACAATGATGGTGATGATGACGATGATGATGACGACGATGATGATGATGATGACGATGATGATGACGATGACGATGATGATGAACAATGATGGTGATGATAAGGAGGAGGAGGATGATGAATATGATGATGAGGATGAGGATGAGGGTGATGATGATGATAAGGATGATAATGGTGATGATGATGAGGAGGAGGATGAGGGTGATGATGATGATGAGGATGATGAGGATGATGATGACAATGATGATGATGATGAACAATGATGGTGATGTCGATGATGATGATGATGATGAGGATGAGGATGATGATGATGACGATGATGATGAGAAACAATGATTTTGAGGATGATGAGGATGAGGGTGATGATTATGATGATGATGACGATGATGACGATGACGATGACGATGACGACGATGATGAACAATGATGGTGATGTCGATGATGATGAGGAGGAGGAGGATGAGGATGATGATGATGACGATGATGATGGGGAACAATGATGATGATGATAATGATGATGATAGGTTTAGTTGAAACTTTGCTTTGATTTTATTTTCAAGCATTTGCAATGGAATGGCGATGATGAAAATTGATGATGATGAGGAGGAGGAGGATGACAATGATGATGATGAGGATGATGACTATGATAATGATGATGATGATTGCGATGACGATGATGATGAACAATGATGGTCATCATGATGTTGATGATGATGACGATGATGATCATGATGACTATGGCTATGATGACAATGATTATGATGGTGATGATGATGATGATGATTACGATGATGACGATGATGATGATGATGAACAATGATGGTGATGATGATGATGAGGATGAGGATGAGGATGATGATGATGACAATGATGATGATGATGATAGGTTTAGTTGAAACTTTGATTTTATTTTATTTTCAAGCATTTGAAATGGAATGGTGATGATGAACAATGATGATGAGGAGGAGGAGGACAATGACAATGATGATGATGAGGATGGCGACTATGATGATGATGATGAGGAGGAGGAGGATGATCGTGATGATGATGATGATGAACAATGATGGTGATGATGATGATGATTGTGATCACGATGATTATGACGACGATGATGATGATGATGACGGTCACAATGACTGTGGCTATGATGATGATTATGATGATGATGACGATGATAGTAATGATATTTCACCAGGTTACTATAAATACTAATTACTAAATCTAAACCATCGAAATATTTAATACACATATAAAGACTCATTATGATGATGACCACACACTTGTTTGAATATTTCTGGTACCATATGATCTGTTCTATTCTATGGACCATACATTTACAGACATCAATGAATAACCGTCCACCCCTCATATCTCTCTTGTCCCCCCCTCATATATCTCCCATAACCATCCCTCCCTTCCCCTTATATTTCTCCTCCCTTCATCCCCCCCATATATGTCCCCTACCCATCCCTCCCTTCCCCTTATATTTCTCCTCCCTTCATCCCCCCCATATATGTCCCCTACCCATCCCTCCCTCCCATGATTCCCTCTACACCTTCCTCTCCCTCGTTTTACTCCCCCACTCTTAACCAATGTAATGTTGGGCCATGAGCCACCCCATAGACCATCTGGATGGAATATTGGGAGTCTAAATGGTATTTTAATGGGATAAGGATGCCATTACTCTTTTTTACTCTCATACCAAATTAGTTAAGAAAAAACTCATATGCTTTATAATGCATATGCGATATGAATCACATATGCGATATGAATAAGCTATAACGCATATGCGTGTTTTAAAAATTTAAGAACTTGCCAGGAATAAGGTTTGGCATTATGTTCGGAGTTAGCTTCGGACTACCAAACCTATTGGCTAGGACATAAAAACCAGGACTATTTCCCATCTTTTAGAATTCTATCAATATGCTCAGCTTCGATGGCGTGTTTTTCTCTGATAAACACAGTTTTTTTTAATGAAAATTTAGAATATTGTAGAGTATGATCTTACGATTCTGAATATGTAATATTTTCCTTCAAATATATGTTTTAATTATTTATTATTATTTTTCTAAATGACACAAGTTAGTTTTCGAAAATAGATACATCGATTGTTTTTTATATAACTTTTGATTTCCTTCACTATTTGCCAAGAAAACTATATGGTGCACTAGAAGAGATCGATCTCTACAATATTGCATATAGAAATCAAGGATTCCATTAATTTTTGCCTCTAAAGTGTTGCACCCACACAGAATGTTTTCATTTCGAGTTTTTCTGACTTTAATAATTAATAATAATAAAACAATCATGAGAAAATATGAATAAATAGTGTTGCACTAGGCCCATATGTCCTTTACATGTCTGTAAGATTTTATACAAAATTGACATGATTTACCTCATATATTGCTGCACCCGCACAAACATATATGTTATGATGTGCTGAAATTTGAAAACCCAATTTCACAGAAACTAATTTCATAATCATTTACACACATTTTTTCTGCATACATGTTATATATTATGAAAGCTGATTCAATTATCTATCTTTTGTCTTTCTTCTTCATCTTTAAATACGTTAGGGAAGTACCCCTAATTCTCACCTAAAGTCAGAGGTTCCATGTTTTTCCAGTATTATGTGGCATCTACGTGTCTTTAAAGGATTCCATGATTGTGCATCAGCCCTTCATTGAACAAGAAGCACATCCTCAAATTACGTTTAGGAACATTAACATTACCATATCCTAAAACTAAAAGATGATTACCATCACTTATAGATATTTTTGTGTTGTGTTCTTTTTAGTGTCTCAAGAATTAAATAAGGAAGTTATATTGGACATATGGTTAAAAGCATCGTATTTCATTATCCATTCCACATTAGAAGAAAACTTAATAGGTTTAACAGAATAGGAATCCATGGCTACTTGACATTCATCAGAAGAATTATTCTTTGCTTTCGCAAGTTCATCTCTTTGTTTAAAGGAAACATTTTCATGGTGGTTGGTTTTCCACAATACTTACAAGGATTATACTCATTCTCTTTAGTGTCTTAATAATTAAATAAGGAAGTTGTATTGGACATATGGTTAGAAGCACTAGAGTTCATTATCCATTTCACAGTAGAAGACAACTTACTAGGTTGAACAAAATAGGCATGCATGGCTACTTGATGTTCATTAGAAGAATTATTCTTTGCTTTCACAAGTTTATGTCTCTATTTAAAGAAAACATTCTCATGATGGTTGGTGTTACACAATACTCAAGGATTATACGCTTTCTTTTTATTATACACCATGTTAGAAGAATAGTCATAAGAAGAACTTGATCCTTGATTATGTGGTTTAGAATGCTTATTAGAACTTATATTATGATTACTTTTACTATTTTCTATTAGATCTTTTCCACTACATAAATGACCACTAGCGATTGATCTATCTTGTTCATTTATCAAAACTTCATGAAAATATTCAAAAGAGGGTTTCAGAGTACCCTTAGACATTTCAATGCCCTTATTCCTGTTTTGGATGAACTCATAAAAACATGAATGCAACTTCTATTCAACAAGAATAGTGAGAGCAGTATCATTTTTTTGTAATCAGAACTGGAATTATGTATCTTTTCGTTGAAGGTTTTAATTTCAGGAATATATGACTATTCTATCAAAATATTTAGGGTCTAACTCATAGATTTTCTTTTCAAGATAGTAAGAAAAAACAATTATCATTTTTATTAAATAAATAATCTAGTGTTTTCCATACCTCAATGGGATTATTCTCAGCCTCAATGTGTACCTGTAAGTTATCCGAACCAATTTGTCCAGTGAGTCATCTTGCTTTATCACATCAATCTTCCCATATTTTTGTATTGGTTTGTTTGGTTTGATCACCTTTAACTAATATGGACATAAGTTCTTACTCTTTAGAACAAAATCATATAATTTCTCTTCCAAGAGAGATAGTTAGATCCAACGAGTGCAAGAATAGAAACTACTTTTGAAGTCATAGAGTGACAATAAACTAAACCCTAAATGCAAAAAATTGATTTGTAGTAAATAGAAGAAAAGTGACGATTGAACCATAAATTTCTCACTCATACTGAAACCAAATAACATCTAATAGATGGAATTGTAGCCCTATACAAGAAAACCAAGAGCAAAGAATAAAAAAGTATTTATCATTGATGTCTCTTTTTTCTCACAATCAGGAGAAACATGCATATATATATATATATATATATATATATATATATAGTGAAGCTATAACTGGAGTAGATCACTAGACTAGTTGAGTAGCAAGGAAATCTAGGTCAAGGCCAACCTAAATGTTGGACGAAATGCCATGTGCACAAAAAAGGGACAAAACACTCAAATTAGTGTTATTTCAATGAGGAAAGCAAAGTAGTAGAGAAGAAATAACATTGATATCATTTGAATGACGAAATCAAAGAAATGGACAAGATAAGAGCCACATGGTGGCAATGTCCTTGTCATTGCCACATGCCATTGCAAGTTAACTTGACAAAAGACTAGCAATTTTGTAGTAGTGAGGATTTTCAACGAATCACTTCACTGGAAGGAAGATTTCAACATTCATTTATCTGGATTTTATTTTATTTTATCAACAAACATTTATTTATCTCTCTATAGCTTGATAAAATAAATTATTTTATTAATCAACATTCATTTCAAATTATTATTTTTATGAACATTCATTTTTATAGGAGGCTCCAATTTTTCATTATCCTCTCCATGCTTCTTAATTATGAATAAATATGCATTATGATTCTTCCGTTGTTTCTTAGAACTCCATATAATTCATTAAAAAAAAATATGTTGCAGAAACATAGAGATCAATGGATATGCATACACTATAAGTATTTAATAATTAAAGATGATGAATAACTAACATGTTCTATGTTTTAAAAATGTGAGAATAAATATACTTACAATAATTCTAATCTAAGCTGGTACAAAATAAATGTTGTAATTAAATAAATGAATAATACTAATAATTAAAACTGATGAATAACTAACATGTTCTATGTTTTAGAAACATGAGAATAAATATACGTACAACAATTATAATCTAAGTTGGTGACGAAATAAATGTTGTAATTAAATAAATGAATTTGCAATTTTGGGTTTGAACTTTCTCAATATTGATGACATAAATTTGGCGTAGAGATTAATGGATTTAAACATTTTATACATTTGGCATAGAAATGGATGAATATGGATACGTTGGGGGTAAATCTATGATGAGGATAAAAATGAGTTGTTATCTTTATGTTTTTTATTGGATTTATACAACATTTAAGCTTCCCTTAAATGCTTACTTATTCATGGAGTGGTCTACATGGATGATTTTAAGGAACCATACTTATTTAAAAGTGCATAATTGTTGGCGAATCTTACCAATTCTTAAAACACCAACTATAAAATGTTTGGCGATATTTTTCAAAAAATATTTTAATTTCCAAGGATTTTATATCATTTATATAATAATTTGGCGATGATTAGGGTGAAAAACTTTTACCCCATCAAAATTGGGCGAAATAGGGCTTCAAAAAATGCAAAATGAAAAATCTTTTTTTGGAGAAAAACATGGAAAAATAGCCCATGGGCTAAATTTTGCCCCTAAAATTATCCCTGGTGGTCTACTCAAGGCCTATTATTAGTGCCTAATAAAATGCCAACTTCTTTCAAATCCATTAACTTTATTTCTAGCTTAATATATAATGTTTTGCGTGTATGAGAATTGCTCTTATCCGCTCTACATAAATTGTAGTTAGGGTTTTATTGATAACTTGGGTATTTTAGTACACCTTGTTGAGTTTTACCTATATTAGCTATTAAGGGATAGTATCTTATGTCATATCACCACCCATACTTTTCATGTTGTACATTAATTCTCTGAATTCCAACTTCGTTTTAACTCCAACAATTTATTATGATAGTTGATACAGTAGAAAAAACAAAAATTGAGAATTGTTCCACATGAATCCATCCAGAGGTCGGATGCATGTATCTGTTTTCCATGTTAATGAGTTGTTCCAATTTTAATTGCCTGTCATTTAAAACCAAATATGCATTGTCAGCGAATAGGATAAATATACATAAAAGAAAGATATTTGGCATCGAACATACAATCTTGGAAGTGATTTATTTGACTATTTTATACTTGGTTTTATCTAAACAAATATATTTTTTTATCTAAAAACGGTATTGTGTAGTCTTCAATGCATTGCAATGAGGATTCTTGTGATCATTTGTTTATGATTTTCTCCCCAAGATATAGACAAGAGATCTGTATGTCATAAAAATGAATGTCTTGTTGTTTGTTTAAGGAATCATTACAATAGAGAGGGGAAACCAAGACCGCACACAATAGGTTTTGTTTAAGCTTTAACTGGACCATTTTTTTAAGGTATTATGAAGAGCTTGCATAATTAAACCTGGAAATAGATAACAATTAGGGGTAATTGACTAGATTTTCTGTTGGAAATAAATAGCACCCACCATTAGGTGAATTACCCAGCTTATATTCTCTCCATCAATCAAACAAACATGAATCCATACATTAGGTGAATTAGCTTGAATTGCATCTTGGTTTTTATTTATCTATGGGGAAATCGTGCTTCCTAGGAGGATATTTTTATTAAAATCACAAAGGTGGTATATATTTTGTTGCACACAAATCCATAGTTGCGGGTACATAATAAGCACATGTGGGCCACTGACAACACGAAGCTACAATGCAAGAATATGTGGTCAAGTGACCATGATCTATTGTTTGAGGCCAAAAACCAATAACCAAAAAATTTGTTGGTGTTTTCCCTCATTGAGCCCTTACATGCTATGTTGGACCCTAAGTATTTATTTCTTCTTATAGCACTAGAAACTATTGAAATTCAAAAACAACATATAATGAAGTGTCAGAGCGCTATTTCATCACCTTTCCTTGTGCGTTAACAACTCCCATCTCCTCAGCACATGATATGACTCAACTCGGCTCGACCCTATTATACACGTGATATGAGTTGCTTTACTTTTCCCTTAGGGTCAATAACGCCCTCAACCTAATATTGCTATCGCTTATTGTATTGGATCTGTTGAGACAATTGGGTAGGTGGGTTTTCTACCATGCACGTAAGTAAAAGTAGGGTAGGCTGAGTAAGAGAGAAATAATGAGTGTTGGTACCGCTACCACTTCATTCCTCAAGCAAGTGTTATTGAAGCCTAGCCCGTGAATGATGTATGCCAATCCTACATGTTTGTCCAAAAGCTCTATGTGAAGCCAGCTAGCCCAGTTACAACCAATGAGTAACTAGCCAACTAAGCCATCTAACTACTAATAAGCTAATCGAGACACCAGGTCAAATTGAGACTAAACATATAGCAATTCAAACCAACAATAAATCCACTGTCTAGTATCTACAAGATTATTTATTTTTCACATGTAAGCATAACCAAGAAAGTAACCTTGAGAAAGTTGTTAAAGGCATCGAAGTATCATGACTATCTTTTGCGTGGTAGAGAATTAGGGTCTGTTTTGAATTTTAAGCGTGGAGTGTGTTACATTTTGCAATGGTGTTGTCCTAGTGATCCGCCTTAACCCTATATTGTCGTGAACATTATGATCTTTACAGCTATCAATAAATTAGCCCTCGCATTACCATGACATGACATGTTCGGTGACCTGCTAGCACATTACCTTGAAATGACCTGCTCAAGGACCTGCTTGGCACCTGAAAGTGGTTCTAATTAATAAGCTCATGTAGTGCCATGATATTAATAAATGCATGATGATATCAACCCAACAACACGTCCTCGACACCATTTTACAAGGCTAAAATCCTCTGTGCGAACCAATCTCATTTATGAAAAATAATTAATAAAATAATGTAAAAATTACATACTATAATCCCAACTTTAAAAATACAAAAAAATTACTTCCACCAACATAAAACTTTAAAAATACAAAAAAATTACTTCCACCAACATAAAACTCAGAGACAGTGTGCTCCTGGAATGGAATCCGCTGCAGAAAGGGCACCAACAGAGTGGTTTCCTATAACACTTCCTGCCTTGGAATTTGAAGGTAGTCTTCCACCATCACTTGGTAGCCTTTCATTATTACGCAGTTTGAATCTTTCTGGTAATCATTTGATAGGAAGAATTCCACGGGAGCTTGGACAGCTTAAAGCACTGGAAATACTCAACCTTAGCTTAAATATGCTTTGGGGTCCTATTCCAAGGTCATTGTGTAATTGTACGCGCCTTCAATGGATCCGACTTTCAACAAACAACTTGATGGGGACTATACCAACGGAATTCGGCCGTCTAGTAAAGCTGGAACATCTTCGCTTGAAGGAAAATAATCTTACTGAAAATATTCCAACTTCTCTCAACAACTGTACCTCTCTCCAAGAAGTGTCTATTGGACACAACAATTTTACTGGTCCAATTCCACTTGAACTGGGCATGCTGCAAAACTTATACTACTTGGCTCTCGAGTCCAACCGGTTGGATGGCATTATTCCTCCATCTCTCGAAAACTTCTCTTCACTCCAGGTTATATTTTTCGGGGACAACTTCGCATTGCCAGGCATGTAAAGAAAAAAGAACAAAGAAAACAAGAAAACACATGGACAGATTGTTGCCTTCTCATTATTAGAAGCTGGTTAAATAGGAAAAACAGAGCAATAATATCGTGGGTGAATACCACGGTTAGGTAAATACCGTTGGGTAAATACCATGGGTAACAGTGAGATTACTCAACTTCAATACACCCCCTTAATCTCAACTGGTAGTACATCTTCAGGATTTTCTATGCCTAAGTGCTTTGGTGAACATGTGAGCTAACTGCTCTTTAGAGCCACAAAACAGTAAAGAAATTTGTTTTTCATTGACTAACTCATGAATGAAGTGATAGTGAGTATCAATGTGTTTGCTTTTTCTATGAAATACATTATGTTTAGACAATTGTATTGCAGAGTTATTATCACAGAAAATAGATGTGGGATCTTTTGGAGTCTGTCCCATATCTTTCAAAAGTCTTCTAAGTTAAGTTGCATGGCAAGCTGCTATGGTAGCTGCTACATATTCTGCTTCTATAGAAGACATGCTCACAATGGGATGTTTCTGAGATGCCCAAGAGATCAGATTTGTACCCAAATGGAAAGCATAACCAGATGTGCTTTTCCTATCATCAAGACTACCTGCAAAATCACTGTCAGTGTACCCTGTAAGAGTACTGTCTGGTGTATGAGCATACCAGAGGCCATATCCAAGTGTGCCTGCAACATATCTCATTATTCTTTTTCCAACATTCCAGTGAGAGTTTTTGGGAGACTCCATAAATCTGGAAATAAGACTGACAACATACATCAAATCATGTCTAGTTGCAGTCAAATACATTAAACTGCCTACCAATTGTTTATAGAGTATTGTTTATTGCTGGTTCATCACTATTCTTGGTCAACTTGGTGCCAAGAGCTATGGGGGTTTCTGCTGGTTTACATTTATCCATTCTGAATCTCTCCAAAATATCAGTAGCATACTTATGCTGGCAGATAAAAATACCTTTATCAGTTTGAGTAACTTCCCGGCCAAGGAAGTACTTCATGAGTCCTAGATCAGTCATTTCAAATTCCTTTTTCATGACTGTCCTGAAATCTTCAAGGATCAAATTACCAGTGTAAATCATGTCATCAACATAAATACATACCATCAATATTTTACCTTGCTCTGTTTTGACATAGAGAGTTGGCTCATTGCTGCTTCTGTTGAAACCATTGTTGATGAGGTAGGAATCAATCCTACTGTACCAAGCTCGTGGAGCTTGCTTTAGACCATACAAGGCCTTTTTGAGTTTATACACTTTGTCTTCATGACCTTTAATAGTATAACCAGGTGGCTGGTCAACATAAACTTCTTCTTCAAGAATTCCATTAAGAAAGGTAGATTTCACATCCATTTGATACACAAGCCATTGATTTTGTGCTGAAATGGCAAGTACAACTCTGATGGTATCCATCCTTGCTACAGGAGCAAAGGTTTCATCATAATCTATACCATACTTCTGTGCATATCCTTTGGAAACCAACCTTGCATTATGCTTTTCAAGTTCTCCTTTTTCATTCAATTTGGTCTTATAGACCCATTTGACTCCAATATTAGTTTTGTCTGCAGGGATATACACAAGATCCCAAGTTTGATTTTTCTCTATTGCATCAATCTCTTCATTCATGGCTGTTACCCATTGTGCATCCTTCACTACTTCATTAAAAGATGTGAGCTGATAGGAGAAGAGAGCAAACTGAAGTTGCTCGTCAAGAATTGGAGTCTGTTCATATAACTTTGTCAAGCTTTTGGTTTTCTGGTTCTATGGTGGTCCATCTGTTGCATCTTCTTGTTGCTGTACTTCCAATCTTGGAACTTTGATAGGTAGATCTGGCTGATCTTCATGTTGGATGTCTAAATGATCACTCCTGCATTTGTCTTCAATGAACTTTACATCTTTGCTCACCACAAGCTGCTTGGTGACAGGATTATATAGCTTGTATGCCTTGTGCTGTTCACTATAACCAGTGAAAATGCAGTGCTCACTCTTCTTGTCTAAATTTCTTCTGAGTTCATCAATTATATGCGCAAAGGCAATAGAACCAAATATTCTAAGATGTGAGACACTAGTCTTAGTGCCACTCCATGCTTCTTCAGGAATCTTGTCTTGGAGAGTTACTGTAGGTGATCTGTTGAGAAACTAGACTGAGCATCCAATAGCTTCATCCCAATACTCATTTGATAGCTTCTTGTGTGACAGCATGCTACAGGCCATGTTCATGATGGTCCTGTTCTTCCGTTCAGCAACTCCATTCTGCTGTGGAGTGTATCTGGTGGTGAACTGTCTCTAGATGCCATGTTGCTTACAAAAATATGAAAACTCATGTGAATCATATTCACCTCCACCATCTGACCTGAGCATTTTAATGGACTTTCCAGACTTCTTCTCAGCAAGAGCCTTGAACTCTTTAAACTTGGAGAAGGTCTCTGATTTGTGCCTAAGAAAATAAATCCATGCTTTTCTGCTAAAATCATCAATAAAGGTCAGAAAATAAAAACTGCCTCCTATGGATTGGGTTTGCATGGGTCCACAGAGGTGTGTATGAACTAACTCAAGTTGCTCTTTGGCTCGAGATGTGGAAGTGGGAAAATTGTCCCTATGGTGTTTACCAGTGATACAATCCTCACAGGTGCTGGATTGTTTATGAATAACTGGTAATCCTTTGACCATTGACTGTTTGTGTAGGAGATGGAGACTTTTGAAAGGAAGATGACCGAATCTACAGTGCCATAACCAGGATTGATCTTGACTAGAAACTGTATGAACTACAGGATGTGGAAGGTTAGCACTCCTAATTCTAAGAGGAAAGATTCTATTCTTGGTCATTTCAACTTTGGCTATGAGTCTCTTACTGGGAGGTTTATCATAGATAGCACAATATGTATCATGAAACCTAACATCATACTTATTCTGAAGTAATTGACCTATACTGATCAAATTTACAGTCAAATGAGGTACATAAAACACCTCATGAATGGACATTTTTTCATTTTGATTACTAAGTACAGGAAAATTACCTTTGCCTTTTACTGGAACTAGAGAGTCATCTCCTAGCTTGATATTCGTGATAACAGAGGAATATAAGCTAGAGAATAATGACTTGTTACCTGTCATGTGATTGCTGCAACCGCTATCTAGTAGCCATAGATCTGAGCTGCAGTGGTCTTCAGTTGCTTGATAAGACAGAAACATCACCTCGGACGAGCCCTCTTCTTCTTTGGAGACATTGGCTCTGCTATTATTCTGGTTATGGTTCTGGTCCGCTTGCTTCTTTCTGCATTCACGTTCATAGTGCACATACTTCTTGCAGTAGTTACATTGAACATTGAACTTATTTGTCCATCTCTTGTTTCTTCCCCTCTGACCTTGAGAGTGGTGAGAGTGTTCTGAATTCTCTGAGTGTTCATGATTGTGACTGGTTCTATTTCGGCCTCTTCTTCCTCTACCTCGTCCTCCTCTGCCTCGACCTCTGTTGAGGGAAGCCTAGCTGCTGAATGCATTGCTCAATGTTTCTTCTTCTTGAGTGAATCTTGCTTCATGAGATAGAAGAGATCTAGTTAACTCTTCTAAGGTGTATTTAGACAGGTCTTTGGCTTCTTCTATGGCAGTCACTACCATAGCAAATTTCTTGGTGAGACATCGAAGAATATTTTGAACAACTATTTTTTGTTCTAGGGATTCACCATAGGTTTGGAATTGGGTCACAAGACCTGAGACCCTAGTCATGAACAGATCTCCAGATTCTGACTCCTTCATTTTTAAACTTTCAAAATGAAGGTGTAAGGTTTGCAGTCTTACCGTTTTAACGCGATTGGTTCCCTTATAAGCTGATGCAAGCAGATTCCAAGCCTGATGTGCGCTGGTAGCACTTGAGATCCTTGGGAAAATGGAATCTTCAATGTAGCTTTGGAGCAGCCATGTGGCTATGAGATCTCGGTCTCGGTGAGCTTCGAGAGCATTTTTCTGTGCATTGTTCATTGCGGCGAGAGCAACCGCTTCAGGTTCTGTGAACTTAGTTTCAACCATATCCCAACATTTGTTGAGCTGCAGAAATGTCTTCATCTTGATAGACCAAAATTCGTAGTTTGCTCCGGTCAAAACAAGCCCAGAGATCGGCTTCAAGGAACTGGTATTAACCATCTGATATGACTAAATGAACATAACAGTAAGAAAAATGAACAAATGAAAGGCTGATTTGGGCAACCTGAGACACTCTCCAATCCCCTTCCAAGATGGGATTAGATCCTGAGACCAGCACAGTACAGATCCAAAAAATTTGAAGTAAAAGCAATGTGAATTTAACTTCGGTTAGACTGAAACAGAGTATTTGACTCGGGAGAATAGTGGGGTTTGCGTCCTCCAATCTAAGCCTGGCATTTATACCAGATCTATGACTACTGGCAAATTTATAAAAAAAAACTGTGATGAGACTCTGGGTTGTGCTGGTCAATCCAGTCAGGTTCTGATCAGCCCTTCTACTGCATGTGTACAGTTTACATAAAAAAGAAAATGCGCATCTCTGGCAATGGATAGCCCGAGAATCTATTGTTTCTACACACAACTGGGCATCTATCATTTGTGGTCACAATTTCAAATCCCATGAGCTAATTTTACTTACACCACAACAGGGTAGAATCATGTTCATTGGCCCAACCCAAATTCAGATCTAGGAACAAATGAAAAAAGAAACATCTTACCTGTGCCAACCGATCTCGACTTCTGAATAGAAGGAATAAAATTCAGAATTTCAAACAGATCTGAAACTAATCACTAAGCAGAGCAGAGAATCAGAGGCGATCAATTCGAGACTTGGGCTTCACGATCAGGAACTGATGAGGATCGAGCCACGATCCAGATGATCCAGTAAGACAATGAGCACTGGAAAGAGCTGGTACTAGCTCGTTTATGCGCCTTGGTCACTCGCTTCTCCTACTAGCGTCTGAGACTGAGACACCAAAGACTGATTAGGGTTCTCCAGGGGTGTATACCAGGGTCAAAGAAGGAATCTGCTTGCCAAAGGTTTGGTCCTTGATTTTCCTTAAGAAACTGCCAGACCAATCGTAGGTGAAGAACCCGTTGCCATTGCACCACTTCCTCAAATTAGATCAGATCTGAAGGCTTAGAGTTCGATCCGTGGCAGATCCGTAAGAGTGAAAGCTGGATAAAGCCTTTGATGAATCTGAGATCGCAAGCTCTGATTGGATCGCAGATGGAATCGATCTGCTTAAGAATCCTCCTCGGAATCGATCAATTGCAGATCTGGTGACCACTCACATCAATGGAAGGGCTCAGATCTGGATTTGTGAAAGAGGGATTTCCACTCTCTGAAAAGGATTACCCCAACAATGAAAAGAATCATGCCTTAGGCTCTGATACCATGTAAAGAAAAAAGAACAGAGCAAACAAAAAAACACACGGGCATATTGCTGCCTTCTCATTATTAGAAGCTGGTTAAATAGGAAAAACAGAGCAATAATACCGTGGGTGAATACCACGGTTAGGTAAATACCGCTGCATAAATACCATGGGTAACAGTGAGATTACTCAACTTCAATAAGACAGTATACCACGTGAATTGGGTACTAAGTTGACAGAGCTTTCTCAATTGTCCATTTATGGTCCAAGTGATACACCAGGTAATACAGGCAATATATTAGGCCCTATCCCTTCAGAACTACGGAACTGCAGCAAACTTAATTGGTTGGATTTAGGAAAGAATAATATTTAAGGTTACATCCCTATGAGTATATTTGGGCTGCCCCTCTCCACTTTAAATTTGGTTGAAAATGACTTGTTTGGAATAATACCCGGAGCCATTTCCTATTTAACTAAATTGACTTACCTAAATTTTTGTGCCTATTATTTCTTTTCCGCCATACCTGAATCCATTACCAAACTGACTCAATTAAGCTTCCTAAATTTTGGTACAAATAGGTTGAATTGTAGCATACCAAAGGGCATTGCCAAATTGACCATGCTCGAACAACTTTTTTTGGATAACAATAATCTCATAGGTGGCATATCTGAAGCACTTGTCAACTTGACCGAATTGACCTGGCTAAATTTGGGTGAAAATGCATTATATGGAAGCATTCCTAAATTCATTATCGAAATGACTCAATTATCCTTTCCAAGTCTTAGTACAAATAGGTTAATTGGTAGTATACCAAAGGGTATTATCATTTTGAAGATGCTTGAAAGATTGTATATGGATATCAACCATTTCTACTTGGGGGTATTGGCAATTTGAGCAAGCTTGAGAAACTTTATTTGAATACCAACAATCTTACAGGTACAATTCCCAAGGGTCTCGGAGAATGTGTGGCTTTACGAGAGCTATATTTGTCTGAAAACAAGTTGAATGGAATTATTCCCAACTCTTTGGGAAACTACAAGTCTATGATGGTTTTGATACTGACGAACAACTCATTATCAGGTAGAATACCAATGACTTTAAATAATTGTGCAACTCTACAGAGGTTGAAGATATCTGAAAACAAACTTAGTGGAACATTGGACATAAGCTTTCCAATTTCTATAAAAGTATTGTCTGCTCATTCTAATAACTTCTCTGGGATTGTGCCTACATCTTTGGCCCGTTGTACCCAACTTCAATTGTTGGATTTAAGCAAAAATAGATTCACTGGTGAGCTTCCTCACTACTTGAATTTTTTTAATGAGTTAAGAGTCTTAAGTCGTGGTTATAATAAGCTCCATGGTATTATTCCTGAATGGATTACAAACCTCACCCAGTTGCAGGTGTTGGATCTATCCAACAATAAGTTCAATGAAAGAATTCCATTGAATCTTCAAGCACTCAAGGGATTCAGAGTTCTTGGGTCTTCTCAACTCAGTGGTAATACACTATATGAAGATATGAAGATTGTAATGAAAGGATTTGAGTATACTATGACATATGTGCTAGCGGCAAACACCATATTTGACTTGTCTAGCAACAATCTTATCAAAGAAATACATTCAAGCATAGGAAATCTCAATGGTCTACGACTACTGAATTTATTTGGAAATCAATTGGAAGGACAAATCCCTTCATCTCTTAGTGAGATACCTAAATTGGACCAATTGGACTTGTCCAAAAATTATTTAAGTGGAATGATTCCTCAAGAGCTCTCAAAATTAACTAAGTTGTCATATCTGGACATTTCATGGAATAAGCTTTGTGATAGAATTCCAAAAGGAACACAGTTTGACACTTTTAATGAGACTTCATTTGAAGGAAACACGTGCTTATGTGGCTATCCCTTACAACTATGCAATGAAACAAAGAGCAATAACAAAGTGGAAGGCATTGCCATTAGTAAAGGACAAGGATGTTTAAGTCTTGAAATGAATATGTCTCATTGATTGGATCGAGTTTGGGACTCGTGATTGGATTCATTAAAGTTGTAAGTGTGATTACGTTGTGGGATCATGCTAGGATTTGGGTGATACCCTCCAAAATACAACCAAGTTGTAAGTGTGATTATGTTGTATGATCGTGCTAGGAATTGGGTGATACCCTCCAAAATACAACCATTTTTTGGAGTGTACCGGTTCCCTATAAATAGCATGAAGATTTGTTATATCTCCACCAAAGGATTAAAGTATTCATAGGCATTGTTAGATCTTAATCATGTCGTTCTTGTAATAAAGTTTAATAAATGATTAGTTATTATTGAGAAAGAAAAAATCCTTGTAATACTCTATTCATTATCATAAGTATCATCTTTATATTCTTATGTTGCACTTTTTATACACAAATAAATGATATATATTCTGCATATTCCAAGTTTTACTTGTAATATTCGAAATATACATTCAATAAGTTATGTTCACTAATCGAGTTATAAGATTATATTAAGATGCAAATTAGAATTTATAAGAATTCTCACTACATGTTGAACACAAATCGATTCCTTTATATACTTCACCATGTACATAGTGAAGTTTATTTGTTTTTTTGTAACTTCAGAGTTGAAAGAACTAAAGTTGCAAGAAAGGATGAGCCAAGATCATGATTCACCACCACTGATCTATGGCATGATAAATATTGGGTTACATGGTTAGAAACCACGTGTAGATCTCGTTAAATCACAATATAAAAATCCATCAATGGGAAATTCTCTTAGATTCCTAGTCACTTTCACAAACTGGAATTAATATTCTGTCTGAACATTGAAACTCCAAATCCAACCAATTTCTGTTTGAGTTGTAGGCTTGCACATGTTGCCAACTGAAAGATGTTTGTTCTCTCTCTGGTTCTGTTCAGGTATTGTTTCTGTAATTTTTTTTATGGCGATTGTACTTTCGCTTCACCCGGTTTACGATTGTCTAAACATGGACGATTGTCATAAATCTTTACTAAATTTTCAAAACTTACAAAAACAGTGCCATATCTTTCAAAGTGTGGGTGTCAAGTTTTTGTGTTATCTGATTTCATTTTTGGTTTAAAATCAAAATGCTCCAATAAACAACCAAAATTACATTACAGATTTTGTGGGTTAATTTCAAGTCGAAAATCAGCCTGAAAATCAAAATCGTCCCCTGTCTATATTTCAAGATGGTCCACAGCCGGGGGAGTAAGGTACATCTCTACTGGCGTGTAATGCACATACTGGGCTTTTTGGCATGGGATTGTTGCAATTGGACATGAACATAATCAATGATTAAAACCAACTAAACTTAAAATTTAATGATGGCTGTTTGTGTTATAACTGGTTTGATTATGGTGGAAGGAGCTTTCAATTATTCAGATTGGGAGTAAACTATTCAGGCGAGGAGTTGGAAGGAGCTTACAGCAGTCTACTGGTCCTGTCCGGTGGTGGCACGACCATGCATTAACTCGGCTGAATTACTTGCTGACATAGATCAGACAACGATAAGAACCAGAACCGGTGGACTACAAATGAGTCGACGGGTCCCACAAAGCCGAGGTAAACGACGTAAGAAGTGGATTCTCGGGACTCGGGAGACGGTGCAAATTGTCGAGAGAATAGTTTACTTGTAAATTTTTATTTTGTGTTTTTTAAATAATAATTATTATTATAATATATATTAAATATGATTAGTAATAAATTATTATTTAAAGTTTTAATATTCTAACTTTAAATACAACATTATTTAAAATGTTTATAGTTTTTTCATAATATTAGTATGTAATAATTAATATATAATAATAATATTTTTTTTTCTTGTTATGAGAGTAATAAATAATAAATGGAGTGGTAGAGGGGGAGGGATTATCTTAAGTCTCGATGGACAAATGGAACTTCAATACGCTTGGGACTGGGTAAGGCAACTAATAATCAAACCGAAGCTTTAGCGCTTCTGCAAGGACTTATACAGCTCTGGAGAGAAGGAATCTTGGCCAGGGTCATAAAAGATTCACAAAGCTTAATAGGTTTTATGGTAAGAAAAAACCAAGCCGATAGACATCCTGCTAAGACAAACCTTGCTTAGGATCTAGAAAATTGCATCAAAATTTACAAGCTAAGCTACTTTCATGTGTTGCGCAAGAATAACTCCAAAGCAGATCAAGCCGCTAATAGAGCGGTTGGATTGGAATCGAACAACCTTCTCCTGAATGAACACGAACTTGGGTGGGACCCACTCCCCTAGCGAGAGTACCACTAATGTTGTGCGGTGGTATGCGTGGCACATGGTGACTCATCACGGGGAGGTCGCAGCACGGGCAACCATAAGGTAGGCACGAGTAAAGGGGAATCTATCCACAAGCGAAGGAGGAAATTGGAGAATTGAATCACCAAGGGAGATGGAAGCATTGTGCGGAGGGGACACGCATATCCAGAAATCTGTTGCGAAAATGGTTTCCGCTCAGGAGGTACAAACCGAAGTTGTCATGAATTCATATGCATCCCTTGTGAGAGATGTGAAGAGTACTTCAATCCATACCAATCCAGGCGCGATAACGTTAATATGGATCTGGGTGAAAGTTGAGATGAAGCTTGGAGATTTAAAGCATGCCACTAAGATTGATTTCATTATGAAGACACATGATTGGACTAAAATTAGGTGAAGGAGGTGTCATTGGAAAGATTTTAGAACCAACTGTATCATGGAAACACTAAATTTCTAATTTAAATTCTATCGATAATATTTTTAAACCTTGAACTCTACTACCAAATTGGTTCTTAAAAGTGGTCCCAACGAATATTTATTCTCAATAATCTTGAGTTGAAACCAGTCATATAATACATTCTTCAAAAAGTATCAGAACTGATCTATATTTCCAATTGGCTTGATTTTCCTTTTGATATGATCATGAAGTCATGATAGTCAAATTTGGTCATTTAGGAGTAGTGCACTTTCCTCTCCTTGTAGACTAGGAAAATTAACTTGCAATCAAGCAAATAATGCATAGTTGGAAATCTTTTCTAGGTATATACAAAGTGGAACTTATGTATTTTTCTCAAAATGCACGGAAACTTTTTTATTTTCTATGAATAATCATGCCCACTTGGAACCCATCCAATGACTAGCAAAAGGGGACAATATTTTTTTTCAAACTGGGCTTGTACTTCATGAAATGTGACATGATCATCCTTGACATTGGAAATAATGAAATGGTAGGGTTTCAAAAATTTGAAATGATCCTAGTATGGCCTCCTTAAAGGAAAATTATTATTCTCATGAAATGAGTTGAGCCAAGTGGTACTGATCTCAATTGTGTGCCAACAAGATCCTATTAGACATTGTGCATTTAATGGCTATCATAAACATGCATCAAATGTTGTAATAGGTTAGATAATATTAAAATTCTAATGCGCAATTATCCTTACTAAGCTAAACCAATTGTAGGAGGCCTAACTAATATATCAACCCAACCAATGAAGTTATATTTTATTGAATCAAGGTGGGGCTAATAATGACCATCGATATTCTTTATGTGATTGATAAGTCACTAAATGTAAAAAATAACCATATAACATGACCCACTGGTACTCTTTAAGCGGGTAAGAATCATAATGGAGATGACTAGACTACCACTTTCTTTGATTGGAACTAGATTTTAGAATGTTTTTTGGGGGAACCTTATTACCAAATTGGAAGAGATAAGCATTGAAAACCAACATGCTGAGATTTACGCCATAGGAGAAGTGATTATTCAAATATTGATATTGCCACGTACCCATACCCCATCTTCATGCGGAATTAAAAATTTCATCAAGAACCTTTGTTCTTCGTTGAAACACGAGGCATGGCCGTGAAACACTCCTCGACATTTCCAACACTGTCGTGCTCCCTCCTGTCTTCCATTGATCAGCTCGACGGTCTGCAAGGAAAGATCTTAGAGGAGATTGGACGGCGGAGAGAAATCACGACGGAAATCAACGATCACAATCTATTCCGCATCCTAGAGCAAATCAACGGCTGAGAATCGTCCCGCAAAAATCAATGACGCAGAGAACTTGAGCTGTGGAATAAAAAATTATGGAAATCATGACACCGCGATCCCGCATTCTGCACTCTCGCATGCAAAAATGACCATTGCAGAAATCGAAATATGTGAAGCCACGTCCCGCATCCTGCATCCCGTAAGTTACGAAAAGGAGTGTTGCAGAACAAAAACTGCGGAAGATTGAATTCACCAAAAGACATTTTCGCATCTCACATCCCGCAAATTGCGAAAGGAGAATTGCGGAAAGCAGTATGCGGAGATCCGAATTTTGCCAAAAGACATCTTTCGCATTATGCATCCCTCCTGCAGAATAGACCACCACGGAAGAAGGTTTCTGCCTGGAAATTCGATCTATTAATCGAAGTCTTGAAAAGATCTGGCCATTCAAGCCATCACCAATCCGACAATCTAACGCTACAACTTAGTTTTAAGAATACATTGAAGGAAACATACATAGATGCATACAATTGCAGTTATTCAACAGAGCAATTCATAAATTCAACACATTGAACATGTTAATCCTATTCCATCAAGCAATTACAAATGTAGAGTTTAACACAGAGATACTTATCTTGAAAGGAACTTGTCCCGCAACCAGCTATGTCGCTGCAACGTTCCACCCAACCATAGGACAGTGCACTCATCAATCTCTTAGCAGCACTGCCACCCCCGAGCGGGGCATGATTTCCTCAAAGAATAAGGGAACACCTAGCAGACTCATACTTAGCCAAGGATGCAACAAAACTCAGTCGATCCAACACCATTGGGTTTATCAGGATGCAAGGGAAAACAAGCTAAACAGATGGGTTACACAGGCTACTTAGCCAAGCCATCTCACTGCTGGGTTTCACAGGCTATCTATCCAAGCCATCTCACTATTGGGTTTCACAGACTGATCAGAGTCAAGACAACATTCAAATTAAAGGACCATTCAAGCCCACAGATGGGTTTATCAAACTGTCCAGACCAAGGATTACTCACAAGGCCAAACACAACAAGACACAACCAAGCCAACAGATGGGTTTATCAGGCCATCAGCCAAGCCATCCTTCAAGTTGGGTTTATTAGGCTTCTAAGGCAATGGGCAGGAAGAACTGCTAAGCTAGTGAGCTCATCCACGGAGCTAAGAGCGCCTTCACAAGACCTATTTGGCCTGGCTTTCCCACTTCCTACACGCCCAACACAAGGAAGTGTCCCCTTCTCTGCTCCACAGTCCCTCAGGCTACACCTTCCCTTCTAGTTCTCTTCAGGATGTGCATAGCAGGTTTTACCAGCCACTCTTATCTTATTGTGAGGTTCCACACTAGGTTTATCAAGCGCATTCTACGTTTCTCCCAATCCTAAGTCTTGTATTTAGTTCATACCCAAATAGGGTGCACAACACATCAACGACAGGGAGACTAAACAATACAGGCTTCACTCTGATACACCAGTAATAGGGTCTCATAACACTTTGCGGTTCAGAATAATGCTGCAACATAGCAACCACAGTATTGGTAAGCAAGAATACTTGCAAAAATGTGAAGGATAACACACAGGAGGGATTCAACTGCCTAAGAGATTCTACGCGAATGGGGGATGAATAAGCAAGGCGCCCCCCCATCTCTCGGATCGTGAGTGTAAATGAAAAGCGTAATGCATGGGAGGAAATGGCATACGGTTCTGGGTGTTTTCTTGCCCATGCAGTCAAAACTGGGTGTTCTGCCCAATTCAAAATTTCCCATACTCTTTCCCTTCTATGCAATAACTACCTCAACCAATCTCTAGCAGAAATAAATGGTTGGGGAGAAAGACAAGAAATGGGGTAGTTGACAGTTTTGATGGGTTTTCCCCTTGACACGTGGATTTTCCCCAAAATGGCTCAAGGTTAACATTCCCTCCCCTTACCTTAGGAAAATCATGCCCCCCATCGCATTATTCATTGCATTGACATAGTTGGTTGTGGTTTTTTCATTAAATTTCATATTCACATAATGTTTAGAAATGTGTTGGGCTTAGCACATGAACCATAGCTATCAACCATTATCACTTGTACAGCAAACATTAATCAATGATGGGGCCTTGACCTTGAGCTCCTTGCCATGATTCCATATAATATTTACATCATATACATTTAATGCAAACAGGGTCAAAACCGGGGTGTTACAGATATCTCATACCTTTGTGCATCATTTTGATGATATAAGGTTTCTCATTACTCCATTTTTGTTGTGCTTTCCATTTGTGGCTCATCTCTATTGTTTCATTTTTCATCTCATGGATCCAAGGAGGATTGATCATTGATCATTTATTTGTGATTGCTTCGCTCAACAAGTACATTTCCATCAACCATTTTCATCCTCCGTTTTAAAATATCCCCAAACACTCACACATATTGGACCTAGCACAAAAGAGGGAGCTAAACCTATTTCTAAAACAAGCACTAAACTCGGTGCAAAATAGGTAGTTAAACTAAGCGCTAAAATTGGTGCTAAAAACAATAATAAAAATGCCATGCTATGAAATAGCACCACCTTTTCCTAGAGAATAAATAAAAATAGACTAATAAGGTCACTAAATGCTATAAAAAAACAAAAAAAAAAACTACTAATCATAAAGTTTTGTTGTAGTGAGTTTCATCTAACAAAAAGAAAATAAGTTTTATTTTGGTAAGAAATGTCTAGTTTAACTTCCTATCAATTGGTCGAATTGAAAAGTGACAATTCATCAATCCCTACTCTATTTAACAAATATGAAAATGTAATAGAACATGTTATCAAACAATTTATTGAACCTTTATCCCACTTTCCTTTACAAAGATGAAAATAAAACAATGAAGTTAATTACATCGAAGGCACCTTTCCTTCCAGATGAAAAATAACAGTTCCTTGGTATTCATGGTGAATCAAAGGTAACAAGTTACATAATTAATTTGCCAATCCATAAAATACCAGTCAAGTTCCATAAGTAGAGTATCTGATCTAAGCAGAATACGATCTGACTCTTCACATCTAGATCAACAAAATAACAGATTAATCAAAAGTCCCTAGAGAAGATGCTGAGAAATCAGGCATGTCATTCAAGGAAGAGCTCTGGGAGAAATTCTAAGAAAATAATTATTCACACAAAGGTGAATCAACAGACTATAGAAATATAACCCATAGGATCTGTAAGTGCCATACTCAAAGAAAGAGAGGAGTAAGCCATAGAGAGTCATGGTCATCTAAAAAAGCTGCAAAATGTCTTCCCCAATAACTATGCCTTCACAATATTCTGTAAAGGATAGTTGTCCCGTGACCATTTTGAGCCCTTCCTTGGATAACATGTTTGCCTTATCATTATATTCCCTATAGACGTGTTGATAATCAATTGATGAAAAGGTGGCAGACAGTTTAATGATGTTTACACACCAAGCCTCCAGGTCAAGAATGGTGAGAGATGTTCTTCCTTTATCCCAATTTATGACCACTAAAGAGTCTCCAAAAATATGTATCTTGGGGATCCCATTTTTTTTCGAAAAAAACAAGAGTGCCCAGAGAGCCAATAGTTCTACTCGAGTATTGGTACTTTTTTCACAGCCCATCTGGATGTGGAAATGATGTGTTTAACTAATCAAGAGGTAAATACCCGCACCCCCATTTTTTCTGTAGCTGCTCCATTGAAAAACCCTGAAGGGTATGTGATGACAGGGGGGCTTCCAATGTTCCTATTTTTGCAAAATCTACAAGGTGGTACAGGATAAGATGAAACATTATGCATAATAAGCGAACAAGGTTGTCAGTCTTAGGTTTTTTCTCCTCAAATAAATAGTAGTTCCTGGTATTCCAAATATTCCATATGAAGAAGAAAGGTAGATAGAGAAGGTTACCCTTTTTCTTGAGCCAATTTTCAATATTCTCTAAAAATGATGTATCTGACCAAGTCAGGGAACAATTATGAAGTCTGAGGAGAATGTTGATGGTCTCAAGTGTAAAGGAGCAATTAACAAAGAGGTTCCTCATAGATTCGGCATTGCATTCGCAGAGACCGCATCTGTTGAGCCCGTTCTATCCCTTTTTTACAAGATTATGCCAAGTGTTTATTTTATTTTCAATGACATGCCAAATGAATCATTTTATCTTCTGTGGGATATTATAATGCCATAGCTGTGAGTGTAAACTATGATGGGAAAGTGGCATATTGTAAGATACAATGAGGTCATATGCTTTCTTGGCTGTCACCGTCCCATTTTTTGAGTTTTGCATCCAAATTAACGTGTCCTCTGCACTATTTATCTTTATGCCTCCATGAGAAAGACCATTGATATATTTAGTCCAAAGCTTAGACCATATACCCCCCCAAATTTAAACATAACAAACTATCATACACTAGCGTGTATTCTAAATCATTAAGAATGTTAATCAAGGAATATCAAAAGATGCTTTTTTTTATTGGCGAGAATTGCTCACATCCTATTGAATTTTTTTTTATTGTAAAGTAATTACATGAGTCTACTCATCAAAAATAATTGAGCCCGAAAAAGGAAACCGGGACAATTTTCGATCAAAAATATAAGTTAACTGGCCATTTTCTTAAAGCAAGCATAGTCACCAAACCGAAATTTCCAACCCACTATGAGTTTAACGTAGGTTAAGCGTACGGAGATTATAAATTGCATTAAATTAGCACCGTTAGTAACAGTCTTGGAAGTGTAAGACATGCCAGGAATGGGTGGCACAGTTATGATATGAGCCACCTTTAGATCTACGTGATGGAATGAAATCAATTGAGCATGGCGGGTAGTTTCAAAAAAATTCATTTCTCATGAATTTGAATGAGTGATTTTTATAAAAATGTGTTTTGTTTTGGACTGCCTAGCATTTTGGACTACTTGGTACCCTGCAACATAACCAAACAAACATATAACATAATTCTGATTATGTAAAAACGTCTTGTGGATACCTTCAGAATTTTAAATTGCCATAAGAAGCAGCATTACCTGTTGAGACTCCTTTGGCATGAAGTCTACCAACCTTGACTCATCCACACAGAATCATAATATTCTGACTAAGGTACGCCTGCATTGTACTTCATCCACTCCCATCCTTATCTCAAGTGATAGTAAAATTCACTTGCCTGTCACTTCTGTTGATGCTAAAAAATGGAAAGAATCCGGACAGTAGCATATAGAATATGATTGTAATGAGTGCGCTCTAAAACATTCTGTAGAATGCACTTGGATGATATGGCATTGTGATATGGATTTGCTTTATTAGTTGCTCATATAGATTTGATGTCAATGTTACAATCTGTTAATGTGATAGCTGTTAAGATCAATATGTGTACATTTATCCAGTAATGAAGCTGAAGCTGTTATCTATTTTGGGAAAGTTGTTAAGTAGTTTCTACAGTCTACTATAGTCTCGAAGGTTGTTTTTTTCATTACTGTTCAATTGGTATTTCACTTGGTTTTTTACATTGTTGTTTAATTTGTCTTTCAATTTGTCTTTCACTTGGTTTTTGACACTGTATTTTGTACATATCTTCATGAATTTATAAAGATTTCCACGTTCTACAACTAGGTTTTTTTTTTTGGTTCAAAAAGTGCCTGATGTATGCATTTTTATAGAGCATGGGACGTTTAGTCTTAAAAAGATTATATCAACAAACTTGACCATGAAGATACCATGAATTTATCATAATAAAGAGTATCATAGTATAGGCATTAAACATATACTTATTGATAATTTGTAAGTATTTCGGTGAAATTGAAATCAATCACTTAAATCCTAATTTGTTACGTAAAAAATAGTGTGAATCTACAAAAATGGGCTTAACAAAATGCACGCCACAGTCCATACATATATTATTATTTTAAATTAATACCATGGGATTGAAGACATATATATGTTTGAAAAAAACCTCTTTCAATTTCCTAAAATTATGTTTCATTTGCCCGCAGTTAATTTGACAAAATAATAAATTTTATGTTTGGAACCAAGTCTTACCATGTTCTTAAAAATGACCGCCATTATTGAGTATTTTAAGTTCGAAATGGTGTGGTTTACTATTTTCCACCTTACTATACATACATGTTTTCAATTTGGGTTCCAAAAGTGTCTATAGTGTAATTTTTGCAGAGAAGGAGATTTTTAGACCTAAAATGAGTCAACAAATTTGACCATTCATATATTATGACTTTATTATAGTAAATAGTATCATACTTTATGCATTAAATATTTACATATTCATAATTTGTAAGTATCTTGGTCAAATTCAAAATTAATCAGTAGAATCTTGAATTCTTATGTAAGAAACAGAGTGTAAATTTGTAAATCTAGGATTAAAAAAATGCACGGCACAACCTAGGCCCACAACACCAGAATAGTATCCTACTTATATCATACTATAAGTATTATACATGTATGAATTATTATATTTTATAAGTAGCATTGTCATAATTGGAAAAGAATGTATAAATTCATAATTTTGTTTTGTAAAAACAGAGTGTAAATCTGTAAAAATGGGCTTAGAAAAATGCCTGCCATAATGTTTTTAGAGGTAATTTTTAAAACCTAATTCCATATACCTGGAGCTATATATATTATGGACAAAAACCTCCTTCATAATTTTTAAAATATGTTTATTTTGTGTAGAGTAAAGTTTTGAAAATTGCAATTTTTATGTTTTGAACTTTATTTGACTAGGTCTGTAAAATGCATGCCTAGCCCTCATTGTTTAGTATTTTTTAGTGATCTCAGTTGGATATGGTGTTTTTTATTGTTTTACACCTTCCTGTACTTCTATTTTTCTAATCTTGGCTAAAAACATGAGTGTTGTGCAGAAACATTGCAAGGCTGCCTTGTAAATGTGAAATGCCCACTTAGTCCACTAGAATGCAAGCATAAGTTCCATCCTTAGGTATTTTTAAGTGGCTTAAGTTGAAGAATATATGTTTCTTCTTCCCATGTTCTTACACATGTCCAAAAATGTCTCATAATATTTGCATGAAGACCAAATATGTCTCATAACATTTGCATGAGAATCTTGTAGCGAGCCCACAACCTCAAGATAGTATTCTATTTATATCATACTATATGTATTATACATGTATGACTTATCATAATTTATAAGTAGCATGGTCATAATTGAAAAGAATGTCTAAATTCACAATTTTGTTTTGTAAAACCAGAGTGTAAATCTATAAAAATGGGCTTAAAAAAATGCCCACCATAATGTTTATAGAGGTGATATTAAAAACCTAATTCCGTATACCTGGAGCTATATATACTATGGACAAAAACCTCCTTCATAATTTTTAAAATATGATTATTTTGTGTACAGTAAAGTTTTGGAAATTGCAATTTTTCTGTTTTAAACTTTATTTGACTAGGTCTGTAAAATGCTCGCCTAGCCCTCATTGTTTAATATTTTTGAGTGATCTCAGTTGTATATGGTGTTTTTTATTGTTTTGCACCTTCTTGTATTTCTATTTTTCTAATCTTGGCTAAGAACATGCCTGCTGTGCAAAAACATTGCAAGACTTCCTTGTAAATGTGAAATGCCCGCTTTGTCCACTAAAAGGCAAGCATAAGTTCCATCCTTAGGTATTTTTAAGTGGCTTAATTTGGATAATATATGTTTCTTCCTCCTATGTTCTTACACATGTCCAAATATGTCTCATAATATTTGCATGAAGTCCAGATATGTCTCATAACATTTGCATGAGGATCTTGTAGCGGGCCCACAACCTCAAGATAGTATTCTATTTATATCATACTATATGTATTATACATGTATGAATTATCATAATTTATAAGTAGCATGGTCATAATTGAAAAGAATGTCTAAATTCACAATTTTGTTTTGTAAAAGCATAGTGTAAATCTATAAAAATGGGATTAGAAAAATGCCCACCATAATGTTTACAGAGGTGATTTTCAAAACTTAAATCCATATACGTGGAGATATATATACTATGAACAAAAACCTCCTTCACAATTTTTAAAATATGTTTATTTTGTGTACAGTAAAGTTTTGAAAATTGCAATTTTCCTGTTTTGAACCTTATTTGACTATGTCTGTAAAATGCACGCCTAGCCCTCCTTGTTTGGTATTTTTGAGTGATCTGAGTTGGATATGGTGTTTTTTATTGTTTTACACATTCCTGTATTTCTATTTTTCTAATCTTGGATAAAAGCATGCCTGTTGTGCAAACACATTGCAAGGCTTCCTTGTAAATGTGAAATGCCCACTTTGTCCACCAAAATGCAAGCATAAGTTCCATCTTTAGGTATTTTTAAGTGGCTTAAGCTGGATAATATATGTTTCTTCCTCCCATGTTCTTACACATGTCCAAATATGTCTCATAATATTTGCATGAAGTCTAGATATGTCTCATAACAGTTGCATGAGGATCTTGTAGCAGGCCAACAGCCTCAAGACAGTATTTTATTTATTTCATACCATATGTATTATACATATATGACTTATCATAATTTATAAGTAGCATGGTCATAATTGAAAAGAATGTCTAAATTCACAATTTTGTTTTGTAAAACCAGAGTGTAAATCTGTAAAAATGGGCTTAGAAAAATGCCCACCATAATGTTTATAGAGGTGATTTTCAAAACCTAAAGCCATATACTTGGAGCTATATATACTATGGACAAAAACCTTCTTCATAATTTTTAAAATATGTTTATTTTGTGTACAATAAAGTTTTGAAAATTGCAATTTTCCTGTTTTGAACTTTATTTGACTAGGTCTGTAAAATGCACACCTAGCCCTCATTGTTTAGTATTTTTGGGTGATCTCAGTTGGATATGGTGTTTTTTTTATTGTTTTACACCTTTCTGTACTTCTATTTTTCTAATCTTTGCTAAAAACATTTCTGTTGTGCAAAAACATTGCAAGGCTGCCTTGTAAATGTGAAATGCCCACTTAGTCCACTAAAATGCAAGCATAAGATCCATCCTTAGGTATTTTTAAGTGGCTTAAGTTGGAGAATATATGTTTCTTCTTCCCATGTTCTTGTACTATTCCATATTTTCTTTTTGATCCATAAAAAGTATTTTGTATACAAAAAAACTATATTTTGTATTAATGTTGATTATTTTGTTGATTTTGCAGAATAACTCATCAATGGATCATTCAAACCAATCATCTCAACAAAATATTCCTCAAAAAAGAGGTCAACGCAAGGAAGTAGAATTGAATAATATTCCAATTTTTCCCCCACATGATATTTTCCTTCAATTCACTCCTACTGGGGGTAAAAAAGTTGCTATTTGTGACGTCCGTCAACAATGTCAAGCACTTGTAGATAAGAACTCCACACCAGAAAATAATATTATGAATTTCCATCAAACAACAGGAAATCATGTAGTAACTGTTGAAATTAGATGTCCTGTATGTAAGCAATGTGTGACAAGCAACAATGTTCGTCAACAACCTAGGCATCCTTAGACTCCAATTACAATTGAGGGCAATGGTAATGTACAAGATATAACTCTTAACCATACTATTAACTCTAATTCACATAATGTGGTCCAAAATGTCCCTGAAAGATCAATTGTTGATGATGCTGCCATTACAAATAATTTGTATCAAAGTATAGAAGGTTGTTTTGCTCAACAACCTAGGTTTCCTTTGTCTCCTGTTACGGTTGAAGGGAATGAAAGTGTAATCCTACCTAGTGGACAACAATTTGAACATGCATCCCTTGAGAAGTTGGATACAACTAGAAGTCACGAAAACGTTGAAAGAACTACCTTTCATGAACAAATGGATAGAAATGCACCTGCAAAAAATCAAAATTCTGCAGATGCACAAGCTTCAGTAGAAATGATTGAAGGACAAATGGATAGAAATGCACCTACAGAAAATCAAAATTCTGCAGATGTACAGGATTCAGTACAAATTCCCGAAGGACAAATAAATAGAAATGCAACTACAAAAAATCAAAATTCTGCTGATGTACAAGCTTTGGTACAAATGCATGAAGGACAAATGGATAGAAATGCAACTACAGAAAATCAAAATTCTGTAGATGTAGAAGCTTGAATAGAAATGCCAGAAGGACAAATGGATAGAAATGCACCCATAGAAAATCAAAATTCTGTAGATGTACAAGCTTCAGTACAAATGCCTTAAGGGTGTTCAACAGGTCAAACTACATATGCTGTAACTAGAAGGTCAGCAGGAAACCGCTTAAGGACATCCTTATTGAGACTTAAGAAGCGGTATAGATGGTTTAACCTCAGACTAAATGAGGGGAAGAAAAAATTTAAGCAAATTGGTAGATGGTTCTCTAGGAATTCACTTGAAGATGTAGATGAAAATGACATTATTTATGGAATTGGGTACTTCATGAGCAAAAACTATAGTGAAGATTCTAAATTTGAGGATTTTCTTGAATGCTTAGATGGAGTGCTTCATAAACTTCAATCAATTATTAATTAAGAGATCCGTAATGATTTTATGCCTAGGAATATGTCTTCTATATTTATTGAATCAAGCATGAGACAAAAGGCTTTGCAATGTCTGAAGCGGATCTACCATCATGGTGTATTGCAAGGGGTTAGTCCAACTTCAATTTCCAAGGAGATGAAAAAGTGGAGCTAAGAAGCTAAGGATATTGATATGGGTTGGGAGAAAAATGATGGTCTCACATATGGAGTTAGAGTGAAGCAAGTAAAGTCATATGCTTCCTTTATGGTTGAGTCCTATGAAAAGAGGACTGGAAGTAGAGTCATTGAAGTTTCTTTCAAACTTGGTATTGATTCTCGTGTACATTATGATTGAGGTGGGCAGGTGTGTGCGATATTATTTGAGTTACTGGAAGATAGTGGCTTGATGTCCTATGTAAGCCTTGGAAAATGGGATGGAAAGGAAGAATATAAACAGGTTTTAGCACATGCTACTGATCCTACAAATGAGGATAATTTAATGAATTAGATAAACAAACTTTCACAAGATAGTATCCTAATGCCATATGGAAGGGTAGTGGAAGTGAATTTGTTCGAGTGCCAGGATCCATATGCAATAATAATGTTTCTCCAATGGGGAATAATTTTTGTCCTTGGTGCATATGCCATAAAAAAGCTATACACATGGTTACAGATAAAATAAAAATTCAAGATAGGGATACTATTCGTAGCATTTCCAAGTTTTATGCGATGTCACCGAACTTGCTCATAGTACGTTTTACATATTTCTTAAAAGTTTACTAATTTTTGTTGATATCTTGCCATGACTTTCTTAATATTACTTTGTGTTAAAACTTTAGGAATTGAATTCTGCTTTGGAACAAAGCATTGAAGGATGGGAAGAAAAGTTGGATGAGTGTATTGCAGACATTCAACCAGCCTTATGCAGTAGAGAATTGAATATTATCAAAAATTATCTCATGAATAAAACAAATGATCAAAATGTACATGTTTTCAAAATTATTTCTTTACTATAAATGGAAATTATTATTATTTAACTAACTCGTACCCAGTGAAACATGTGCTACAAACTTATTATAGATGAATCCTAGATCAATGTCAAACCTTGTATATTGTGCTTTCCATGCCAAAATTAGAACTGTTTTGAAGATGTTTCATGAAATTCTAAAAATTGCACAAGATTACGATAAGGTTCATCCAACTGGAGAGATTGAGGAAACATAATTTTTTCAAATTTGGAAGGTGATGGAGAAAATTGGTGTTCCATGTAAGATTGGGGAACCATACCATCATATAGGACAAGAGTACAATGATCTTAACTATCGGCAATCAGATGGATCCACATCAAACAAGATCCTCATTCGGCATGAGGGTATTTTAAAGGTTTAATAATTATGTTAGCATATCCAATATTTTTAATGTGGGTCTTGACTAACAATAAGTGATGATTTTATGATGGCACAAGAGTGAAATTCGCTCTTATTTGTATGCAATTTTAATAGAAAATTAAGTAGTGTATCATGTACAATGAAATGTTGTGCTTGTAGGTTATTAAAGGCCTACTAGATGAAGAAAAGAATACAAAGTTGGTGAGGATGCGGAAGTGTTATAAAGAATTCCACATGGTGCAATTGCAAGGGTGTGTAGGGGATGATAAATATGAATATGAGGAAAAGTATGCCAATTTATACTAAGTTCGTAGTATTGTTTTTTTCAGCATTGTGGTATTATCTCATTCACGATATAAAATTTGATCCACTATCATTGCACTATTGGATTCCTTGCTAGTGAGTGGATTTGGTTGTGTTCTTGTTGTTTAGGAGATGAGATGGTTCCTTATATGCATATCCAAGGGGCCCATGCTATTCATATGACTAGGGCTGCTCATCCTTGTACTTTAAGACGGTTAAGGAATGAAGTAATGGAACGTAAGCATATGGAAATGAATAATTTGAACAACAACCAAAGAGGAGGAAGAGGAGTTGCTAAGGAGTATAGAAACACATTTGAACATGACAAAATGTGTCTTGTAAATGAGATGCGAGCACAATTTTTCAAATTGGTTATGCGATCAGAGAGTACTTTCCAAAATTTTAAAGAAAGAAGATTTTTGGCTTCCAATATTAGATGTCAACTTCATGTTGAATATGAAAAGACAAGAGGTCCACTAAATGACGAAACTGTAGAATAGTTGGCATCCCGCTTCCATGATGTCACTTCTAAACAAGTAAAACAACTATTTCAGTCATGGGTAAGACAATCTAAGAAATCATTGATTGCACCACCAACAGTAAGTATGCCCAATTTTTAAATGGTTTCTAATTTTGCTTTAATTTTATGGTGTGAGGACTCATAATATTTTTTTAACTACTAAATACTAATATGTTCTCGCAGTTTAGTAATCATCTTCCAAGATCAAGGCCAGTAAGCAAATATGGTGAAGAGGCTTTTTGTGAATCACATTGCTTCGAAAGGCACAAGGAAAAAAGTAATGTTCAAAGAAGACATAACAGTAAAACTCTAAGTGTTTTATCCAAGAGGAAAGTGGCAACGCAAACTGATCAAACACAAGAATTGACTGGGGCAGCTAGTGTTGAAATACCTATGATGACGACTGAAAATTACTGTAAAATCGGTGTTTCATCCTCAAGAAATGAAGCAGGGAAAATCAATGAATTACAAGAAGTGTATGGAGCAGCTACTATTGATATACCAATGATGGAGGCTATGACTTACAATAAAAAGGGTGTTCCATACTCGTTAAATGGTATAGGGCAGAGTGGTGAGAAACAAGAAATTCAAGGGGCAATAGTTGATATCCAAAAGATGGATGCTGGGAATCCTATAAAAACTGATGTCATTGTAAGAAGTGTGAGACAAGCCAAAAAGAAAAAAGTCCTAGATGATCAAAATGAAACATTGTATGCAAAATGGTGAAAGAAACTTATGTCACAATAAGCATTTCTAGTGATCTATCCGTATTGAAAATTTATTTTATTCTGCTAACATTTATGTTGCCAAATTTTGGAAATGTAACAAATGCTGGAAGGCATATTAAATTTTAAATTTTTTTTTTTAGTAATAAAATTACAGTTGTTTTCTGTGTTTACTTATATTTTGTAAATTTCTGTCTTTTTTAGGCCAGTTCTATAGGCCTTACAAGTTTGGGTTATTAGCTGAAATTTGGTTGCATGAGTAGAATTGTATGACATTGTTCCAGAATTGGAATTTCAGTTTCATTAGATAAAGAAACTTACATAAATACAACAATACATAACATCAAAATTCTCATAAAGAACTTGAAAGTTCTCAATCCATCATACCCATAATATCTCTATAATATCCACAGTTCCAAGCAAACAACTAGGATCTACCTATGTCACCAAATATACTCACATCTCATATCCACTAATCACTATCACTCTTTTAATTTCTTACAAATTCAAATATATATGCCTACAGTACACAAGTTAAGTTTTCAATTTTGATATTGTTAACTTTCTGGCATGTTATGTACACTTATTGAAAAGTTAAATTCAAAATTACCATTCACATTAAATGCATCAAAAACATATACATTGCCAATAAATACACACACACACACACACATAAATTTATGTATTAAAACTTGAAATTTATTTACATACACATCATATATAATTAATGTTATTCCATAGTTCTAGGATGCTTGGGAGGTTTAGGCTGCAAGTCCTCCTTTTCTAGAGAAGATAAATTTGTACATTCTAGTCTCTTGCCTTTTCTAGAAGCTTCTGGTTCTTCAGAAGCTGCAACAGGTGCATGTTTTGATTTTCATTCTAATTCTTTCACTTTGGTTGCATACTTGTGCAAAATTTCTTTCAATCTATCTATATCTTGGATGTACTTCTTCAACAATTCCACATTCTTCTTATTTTTCTCTTCATGTTCCTTTTCCTTTTATTGAAGACGATCATTTGCATATTTCTACTCAGACTGAACTTGGGCCAATTTTTTCCTAAGTTGCTATGTCTCTGTCTCCAACTCTTTTTCCCTCAATTTTGTATTATCTGGAGTATACACAATTGCTACTCGCTGAAGCTTGTTGTTCTTCTGCAGAGTGGTAATTTGAGATTTCAGATCTTCTATCTCAAACTTACATCCCAAATGTTGTGATTCTCTATCCTCCAGTATTTTCAATATGATCTCTTTAATCTCATCTTCCCTCTCTGCTACCTTGTTTTTCAATGTTTCACTTATGGTTGACCACGCAGAGAGATGAGCTCCAGCATTCATTGCTGCAATACCATCCATCAAGGACTTCTCTCGAATTCTTAAGGAGGTATGATAGCTTTGTAACCCCTTTTTGACTTTTTCATGAGCTTGTATTGCATTAAAAGCTACATCCAGTGTTTTCTCTCTATTTCACAGGGAACTCTCATACCTTTTTAAATCTTGTTGGTGTGCTCACATATCATAAATTTCACCAGAAATTAGATTCCTAATCTGTCCCTTACCAATTTCAGATTCTTTTAGCTTTTCAACTCCTCTAGTATGTAGTTCGGCGGTAATATTTTCAAGTTCAACTATTTTTCCTTTCAACTCTTCATCTTTCTTAGCAATTATGTTTTTCATGTTTTCTTCTTTTTTTCAATATTCATTTATCTCAAGTTGATGTTTATTGTAGTCTTGAGCAAGGTTTTTTTGAAAATCAGACTTCATTATTTCAATTATTTTGTTTTTCTTATTGACTTCAGCCGTAACTCTTGCTTCTTGGGTGATAACAGTCTTTAGAGGGGGAATTTCCAAAACTTTCGGTCGATGTTTCAGCTCATCTTTCAGTCTCTCTATGGTTTGTTCATATTTATTCCAAACAACCATATATTCTTCTCCACATTTCTCATTTTCCTTTCTAAATTCATCCTGATTTTTTTCTAGTTCCTTATTCAAAGACTGAAGAACATAGTCCTTGCTTGCTGTTATCCTTCTTGAAGTGTCCACAGTATTCACAAGGGATTCTCATAATCTTGCAATTTATTCTAAACAGGGAAAATTTTAAGGAGGCTTAAAAAAATGGAATTTGGCCACTTTTGTTTTGGAAAAAAGCATTGAAAAATGCCTCCTATCTTAAAGAGGTTCAGCATTTGCAAATTTTTAATAGAATATTCCATAGTATCCACGTGTTTTGTTTCTAACCTTGCAATTACCTGTAAATAGTGAAAATTTTAACGAGGCTTCAAAAAAAGGAATTTGGCAACTATTTCTTTTTGAAAAATAGCATTGAAAAATAGCGCCTACCTTTAAGAGGCACTGAATTTGCATCTGCTTAATCCTACAGAGTTCTATGCTCTGTACTGCGGTTAGATACCAATAGGAAAAGTTTTTTCTTTGAAATTCAGCGTTTTCTTTGAAATGCAACATTTTATTGAATAGCTTAAAACCAATTTTACCGTCAAAAAAATATTTTGGAGAGGAAGTTTTCTTAACTACCAACTGTGGAGGTGTATATATAACAAGTGGCATTTCTGCAGGAGCATAAATATCATCATCACTATGCTCCTCCTGTTCATTAACCTCAACATCATGCATCTCGTTTACATTTATTTCTCTGCCTTCATGTAATCCGACCAGAATTGAGACAACATCAAATTCTTTAGGGTCACTTCCCTTGCATACAGTACTCAAAAGGCTCTTCAGGGACTTGTACATTGTCCTTTGGAGATTGTTGAGGAACTTCCTGGTTAATTTTGTCCAGTTTTGACCTCTTAATGTATGCATTTTTAAATCTGCTTCCTTCTACAGTGCTCAGTCGATATAAGTCACTAATTTTTTGTAGTGTACCAGGGTAACTGAACTCCACTCTCTTCATTTTTCTCTCCTATAATGGAAAATGCATTTTTTTTGCCAATAGATGAGGGACATCTATGGCCAGGTCTTCAGCCCTATGAATCACTAACTTCATACAATCACTTCAAATATCTTGCTTGTGGTGATTCATAATTGTCTTAAGTACAATTTGAATTAAGGTTTTGTACAGTTCTAGGGGAACATATTGCATCTTTAAACCATTCCAGGAAACCAAAACCGTTTTGAAGATAGCTGTGATTTTAGTTCAGATAATGAAGGATGGTGCAGCAAAAGTTTGCTACTATCACTTGCATACACCATTAGAACGAGAAAAACATCATCTATACTACATGTCCATGTGCCACTAGTACCAATAATGTAAAGAGTTGGATCATTCTCATAAGGATCCAAGTTTGTCAACTCTACATTCCCTGTATCGAACTCATTAATAACTTTGCATAGAATGATCTCTTCCTAACAACTTTCTTCTTTAAGAAGGGAAACAGTATTGAAGTTTGGAGCTTTTCCCCTAACACACTACATAGATGAGTGACAATGGAGTTGATAAGGTATTTGCATATTGTCAAGATGGGCCTGAGCATCATTGCCGCTATACTCCATTTCATCATCACTCCAACAATCATTTTTAACAATTTTACATAATTGTTGTGACTTCCTTCGTTGTTTAGATAATTGTTGCTTCATTTGTCATTGTTTTTCTTGTATAGCATCCTCTTTTGCAAGTATTCAGAATGCTTCTTCCACAACTTCTGGAGGCAAGGCCTTTTGTTCTTTATGTGGAAATGGATTAGGGTCTGTACTGAACATGATTAAATTTATGAAAATTTATAATTTGCAATCATGACAAGATGCCCAAAGGGGCCACACAGGTTACATAGGGGATCTCTGAATTGGAAATAAACAGTGAAAAAAATAATATAGCTCTATAGGCACAATATAAATGCTACACTAACCTTTGGCAAGAACCATTAATTTATTTTTTCCTTGTAACCAGGGTTATGGCGTTGCATACACAACAAAATAAAATCTTCCGATTCCTATAAGATTTCTGCATCAAAAAACTAGGGGTAAAGTTGATTACTGTGTATATACAGTATCTGCTAAATAACTGTTATAGCCAGGCTGGTTAGAAAAAAAATCTACAATGGAAATTACAAAAGGAATGTTACAAACCTTATAAAAATATAAAATTGAAAAATCTCAAATACAAATACAAATGATAATGGAAAACTTATCCTGCACCATCATACATTGTCTTTGGTTAGAAAATTTTGATGCAATATGATCTGGTTTGATATGGAATCGCATCCCATGTGATCTGAAGTTGTACAACAGAAATTAAAAAATAAATGATACAAGCCTTATAAAAATATATAAATGAAAAAAATGGATTTTTAGCAATTACATTCACTAAACAAATCCCAAACATAAATACAACCATATCTGCAAAAAGAATTATACCCTTTGTTCAGAAAATTTCCATGTAATCCAAATTGGTTTGATCTGGAATCACGTCCAATCTGATTTGATCAGTGATTATTTTTTATGTAGGGGATCCACCAACCTATGGTTCACAGGGTTATCTTGCTAGTTTTTCTCAAGAAGGGACCTGGTTTGTTCACAAGGTTATCTTACAGGGCTTTTGAGTGAGGTCAAGCATGACAGACGACCTAATTTGATCAAAGTTTTTGGGTAAAATTGAAATGGGTCAAAAAATACAGTGATGGAGGTTCCGGAAAAAATCGAAATGGATAAAAAAATCCGCTGATGGAGGTTTTGGGTAAAATCGAAATGGGTCAAAAAATCCGTTGATGGTTCCTACCGCACATGAAAAATTCAAAATTTTTACTTAACTGCACATCGTTATTCGTGCAAAATCGTTAACCACGTCAGCTTACCTCACACGGGTTTGCATGCAGTCAGAAAATATTTTCGATGGAATTCCCTTAAGTGATTAACTACACTAATTACATTTTAATTAACTTCTAATCCATTCCTTATTTAGGATACATTTCGGGGGTGGTAGTTTACGTTGAATACCAGTAATCATCATTTTGTGGCCTAAGTTCGAGGTTTTGAACCTCAGCAAGTTGAGTCATCCCAAATTCTACAAGATAATCTCTGAGATCAGCTGGGAGGATATATGGGGCATTGAGACCCGCAATGGGATCAATTCCCAGCCTTCTATCCAAACCATTTCCCACTCTCCAGCCAAGTCTACAAGTAATCCATGACAATGATCTAATAAAACCATTCCAAATATATGATTTACCTGCAACAAAGAAATATTGATATCTAATCCAATCATCAACAGGTTTGTCTTTTAGATATTTGTGAGCTACAATGTGACTCCAGATACCCCTTCCTTTTAAAAGCTTCCATAAGCTTTTGACTCTGAGATAAATCCCGAACTAGTCAAGCTGCTTTATGTTCCAACCCCCATAATCATAGGGAGTAGCAATGGAATTCCAATATGCCAAATGTAATCTCTATTTCCCATCATAGCTCCCCCACAAGAATGAGAAAATGCAACATCTCAGAGAGTTTAAAATTGATGGGGGTATATGAACCAATGCAAACCAATATACATCCAAACCCATAAGTACAGATCTGATAAGTACAACTCTTCCACCGAGAGAAAGAAACCTATAGGTCCAATTATTAATCATTTTTTCAAACATAGCAAGAAGCCATCTCTAGTCATTTGTGCAATACCCCAAGGGTTTAAGGAGATACCCCAAGTATCTAAAGCCCGTAGTGATTAGATCCATTTTGTATGGAAGAATACCAGTAATGATCCTCTTGGTTTCCTCATCAATATCATTATATAAGAAGGAGTACTTTTCAGCACTAATAAACATACCAATGGTTGATCAGAACAGATCAAGGGCCTCTTTAAAATCTTGCCACTCATCAACAATACCTAGCCCAAATAATATCACATAATCAACAACAAAAACTTACTAAGTAGTAGCTTGGCCAGGTGATATCTGAATCCCATTGATGTGACCTTTTTTATGTACATCACGGATAATAAGATTGAGACTTTTAATGACCAATATGAACAATAGAGGGGATAGTAGACAGCCTTGACGAATCCCTCTAGTTGCAGAAAAAAATTGATGGAATTCCATTAACTAGAACGACAAAATTAGAGGAACAAAAACAACCCATGATCCAATTAACACCTTCCAGAGGTATACCATATATGTAAAAGTACAAGTCTCAGGAAAGTCCAGTTCACCCGGTAAAAGGATTTTACAAGATCAAGTTTCAAAATCAAAACCTTTAAGTTTTTTGTCTTGACAATATGGAGGATTTCCTGTGTGATGCCAATGGGCTCAGTAATTTGCCTATCCTTGAGAAACCCAAATTATTGAGCAGAAATGGACTTATCTAAAAGTGGCTTTAGATGAAGAGCAACAATTTTTGATATAACCTTGTACACCAGGTTGGAAAGAGAGATAAGCCTGAAGTCAGCAAAGGTGAGAGGCTTATCACATTTTGGGATCAATGTGAGAAAATTGGAGTTTAATGCCACAGTAATTTTTCCCTCTTGTCTAGCCCATTTTGCAGCACATCGAATATCTTCCCCTAAGAGATCAAAGAAATCAAGAAAAAATTTGACAGGCCAACCATCCGGGCCTGGAGATTTGTCCTTTTTAAAGCCCTTCAATACAACTTAAACCTCTAAGAGTGTGATGGGCTCAAGAAAACAATCATTATCCTCCTCTTGGACATAAGAAGGAAAGAGGTTAATCACTTTAAGCAAATCTGAGATGTTAGTGCTACCATCATCCTTAAACAATTCAGAAAAGTGTTATTTACCCAACAGTTTTAGGGGAGACTCATTTGTAATCAGGTTCCCCTCATTGTCCTCAAGTGACCAGATGATTTTCTTATTTCTCCTAGCAAAGGCAAAGGAGTGGAAAAATCTCGTATTGGAATCACCCTCACTAATCCATAAGGCTCTGCTTTTTAATCTCTGAGTAAGGACCTCATGTGCTAAAAAAAATTATTTCTTATTTTCTAGAGCTAACAGCTTATCAGACTCGACCATGCTGAGTATGCCACTAGAATTCTAGAGGATAGAGCAAATTTCAGAGTCAATGATCAACAATTCTAGTTTCCTAGAGATTTTTGTGTTCATCTCCCAGATTTTGACAGAGTCCTTGATCCTTCTAAGCTTAAGAGGGCTTCTTAATGATCACAAGATCACAGGTGAGTAGTAGCATTCCAAGAGGAGCTCACAAGAGTTGCAAAATCATCTTCCAAGAGCCATGCCCTGTTGAATTTGAAAGGATAACAATGAGAGAAAAGTCGTGGGCCCCATTCCAAACAAATAGGGTAGTGGTCAAATATTTCAGAAGGTGTAGTCCAAGATCTATAAGATGAGAGAATGGGAAGGAGCTGATCCAAGGCCAAAAAATGATCAAGTCTTTTGCTAATACCATCAGCACCAGAGCGACCATTTCTCCATGTCGGGAAAGGAGTACACTGACATAGGTCTACCATGCTATTACAGGAGAAGGGCCTAGTAAAGTAGGATGAAAGAGGATCTGGAAGTGCATGAGAGCCCCAAACTTCAGAGGATGAGAGAGTGAGGTTTAGATCCCCAACAAGTAAGAGTTTGGGAAGTGTAAAGAGACCTCTAACTAGGAAATTGTTCCAAAAATCAAATCTATGATGATAAGGACCATAGCAATTTAAAATAGAAATGACATGATTAAAGCCTTCGATGTTGGATTTGAGAAGAATACCAACAAAGGATGTATAAGCCTTGCATCGAATCAAGAGAGGGTTCCATCCCGGAAGGAGACCCCCTAAAAGGCCAGAAGAGTCGAGAGCACAAAATTCCCACCCAAGTTTGAGTTTTTAGAATAGGAAGAGTGTCTGGGAGAAGTTACACATAGTTTCTTGGATAAGTATCATGTTAGGATTTAAATCAGAGAACATAGAGCTGAGGTATTTTTGCTTGGTTTGCACCCCAAAACCACGAATATTCATAGAGAGTAGTTTCATTGGAGAACAATGTCCTCAGGTATGCCTTCTCTAAGTACCTGTGTAAGGTTGTGATGAGAATATTGAGGCGATATGGAAGCAACCTTCAGTCTGGTCGAGAGTGGGGTGTAGAGACCAGTGGCACCAGGATCAGAAGGGATACTCTTTTTTGACTTGCTAATAGTAACATTTTCAAAACATATAGAATCCAGAGGAAGAGTAGAGGGGGAGACATGCGACTTATCTGAGAAAATGGATAGTGATTTAAGGAGGGAGTGATCCATGAATGATGGGGAGTCTTGGGGGCTAGGAGGAGCATTAGTAGAGTGGGTAGGATTAGAGTTGTGAGAGGATAACATAGGAGGCTGATGAGAGTTCGAGAGTGAGGGAAAGTGTTCCAGTGTGTTTGGTGGTGGGCCATCAAAGGAGGCATGATGTGGGAGGGGCTAAGGAGATGAGGGTAAAGGAGGGAGTGTAGAGTCCAAGAGGTTATATTTCTTAGTAGAGGGAAGCTAAACATGATATTTTTCCACTCTAGCAAGTCGAGATAAGCGAGAGCAGGTTTCTACATCCTCAATATACAGTAATTCACCTTTTGAGATACCCTCATAGGGAGTGGGGGAGGAGGATACATAGAGGCCCTCCAGTGAGGGTGAGGAGTGTTCGATGGAGGGTTAAAGATCATCAGGGGATGGCGAGATAGGTAAGGAGTCGTGGCCAAAATCTTGAGAGACAGGTATACCTTGAAGAAGCAAAGTACAATTCTTGCGAAGATGACTTGTTTCATGACAATAATTGCATCTAAAGGGCATATGGAAGTAATCCAATCTTTGGTTAATGATGTGATCCCCACATACAATGTCAATATCAGCTAATAACCCCTTCTACACATTTAGTTCTATGAGAACCCTGTCCATGCGCCTATCGAAGATAAGATGAAAATCATTTTCTAAAGCCACAAAGCGCCCAAGGGAATTTTCCAGACCCATAAGAAACTCCTTGTTCTGGAGTGGAAAAGGATGAGTGGGTAGAAGGACCCAAAGATGTCGTTTAATGACCCTCTCTTTGAGTGGGTCAAAACCAGTGTGCCATTGACTCAAAACCAATGAGCCCTTATGAATGGTCCACAGGGAGTCCAGTATACGTAAACCATCCTTCTCCTCAATGAAAATGAAAAACCAACCACTTATTTACAAGTAGATTGATTGCAGGGACATAATGGATGATGAGTTGCCAATGAACTGTAGCCTAGTCGATCCATTCCTTTTTTGATATCGAGCAATACTCCAACCTACTGATGAGGGATCTGCAGTAGAGCGCCTCAACTTTACTAAAGAAAACATCTTGGCTAACTACATATCCGTGCTTAGAGTAGAGGGATTTTAAGGCTTTAGTTTTGTGCTGCGAGAAGGCTGGATACGGGGTTGATGAGGTGCCCCACCTTCCTTCAAAGATACATGAACACCTACCGTCGACATAGTATAAGAACCCTAGGACAAAGAAAAACCCTAGAGAAATGAAACCAGACAAACCGACAGTGCCTAGATGAATCGGACCAAGAAAAAACAGACAAGACCTAGAAAAAAAGAACCAAAACAGTACAAGGGAAAAAATACTGGAGAAAAAAACTAAAACCCTACCATTTCCCACTTATTTTAACATGGTTGGTACTAGCTCTCTGATAGAGAGGGTGGACTCCATGTGGGGTGAGTCACTGCCATAAAAAGCTTGGAACCCTCGAAACAGGGTTTCTGAATCAGCCCCAAAAGGCAAGCAAGAAAGAATAAACAATAATACATAAAGAAGGAAAGTTCCTGAAACTCGAAGATTCACCATCGTGATGTGCTTCATCAGCCCCAAGAAAGTCGCCGAGAAATGGGTGTCATAGAGTCACTTCTTGTGACATGCATGGAATATAGAAAACAGATGACTAGGCAGAAAAGGTGATAGACCAAAGTAATAGGGTTGCCCAGGGTCGCAATAAGTGAAAAATAACATGCCAAAAGTGACAAATGGTGCTGGCTGTTGACAAAGGGTCAAAGGTGAAGAAACCGGTTAAAGTGGAACATAACCCATCAGTATACACCTGAAACCAGTCTGAGGGCACCTCACATCGCTGGTTCAGTGGTAAGAGAAGCAGAGTACCCTGAAACATGATGGAAAACAGGCCATTTCTGATCTCCATGAAGTTACAAGCCATGCATCGATGGCACCTTTTAAGACGATGACATCTTTTGAAATTATAAAGTCACTTACCAAACCACTATATCCATTCCTCTTTGTATTCCACTCACAATGCCAATCTATATCTTTTCCATGTGACATGCCTATTGGAGGTATTGAATGTTTTGGCAATGAGTTTCTCAACTTCCACCCACATCTACTATGGCCTAAAAGGCACCCTCTATACTTCACAATTGAGGTATAAGTGTCCCAAACACTTTAATAGGGATCTTTTAGGTTGATGTTAAAAAACTCTATCTTCATTGATTTGCGTATTCCTCATATGTCTCTTAGCTTACATATGATATTTAAAGGAATGAGGGAATCTTGGTTGCATCCTACTTCAGGTAGATAAGTAACCCTCTTAAATAGAGCAACATTTGGAATAATGTAGTAGGAAAAAAAAGTGGCATTTATCATTTCCAAAATTTGTAAAGGTGATTATAAATATTCTTTAGATCACTATAAAATTACTTGATGAATAAGACAAATGTAATTATCTTATTAGCATAGATCCATTCTAAATCGGGATCTATTAAGTACCGCGAGGGATCCAAATTCATGAGGTGTAATTTTTTTCTTGATGTGTAAAATTTTTTAAAATAACACAAATTAGACATCTTCTAGTTACTTAATAGATCCAAGTTTAACATAAATCAATTTTGGTTTTAATTTTTTATTTAATAAGCCTACATGGAAACAATTAATTACTTTTTTTTTACAACCAAGTATGGGGGAGATGCTGTCACATAAGGTAACATAACACTTAACATTGTGCACATTACAAAACGTGAAAAGTAATTAAAAATTCATGTAGGCTCATAAAATAAAAAAATAGAATCAAATAAGTAATTAAAAAATCCATGTGAAACTCGGATTTACAAAGCACCAAAGAGATCAAAATTCTTGATGTGTAATTTTTTTTAAAATGTAAAAATTTAAGATAAAAGAAATTTGCACCTCAAGAAATTGGATCCCTCTTGGTGCTTGGTAGATCTCGATTTAAGATGGATCTATGCTCGTTTTAATCAGTTTTTGTTTTTAGGAACATCGTAACATTCCTAAAAACAAAAATTAATTAAAAAAAAATTACATCTTTTCATAACTCATCAAAAAATTACACATCCTCTCGTTACTTAGGGTTTAACATAAATCAATGTTGGTTTTAGTTTTTTTTATTTTATAAGCCTACATAAAAAAATTAATTACTTATTAAGTCACAACATCTCCCCTATATTGATTTGAGAGCACTTGGCTTAGCTCAATACAATAAGAAAAAAAAGAATAAACATAATATCAACTTCAATACTAAACTAATATAAATATATACATACTTTATTCATCAAATCAAAATTTCTTACCTTTAATTTAACCTAACATGTTTAAAACTTATTATTAAAAACTCTCAACATTTAAAGAAAGAAAAAACCATTCAAATATTGAAAATTTCAATCATGTAGACTTTATTCATCAAATCAATATTTCTTACCTTTAGTTTAACGTAACATGTTTAAAACTTATTATTAAAAACTCTCAATATTTAAGGGAAGAAAAAGCCATTCAAGTATTGAAAATTTCAATCATATAGAAATATTACTAGCAAAATGTAACCAAACTCCTTTAATAGATTATCATGTGTTGCATTATAAATTAGATTATGTTTATATCTTTTACAACAATTCCAATTCCAATCTAAAGTTATCAAAGTAGATTAGGAACTCTTTCCAACATGTATTTTCCATTTTCAACTTAGAGGTTGACTATTTATAATATTTAATAGATGGTTTCCTAGTTTTAATAACTAGCACAACCACTTAACTTGTGGCTAATAAACATCGATAACTTACAAGTTAAGTGTCATTAATAAGTTATTAATTATTTGTTCTTATTCTAGTTACATGTGTTATCTCTCACACATATCAATTCTTTTTTAATAGTTATTTATTTTGAATTTGTAACAACTATCATAAAATCGCTTCTATATAGACAAAGAATTAAGAAGAAACATACCACTTTAATGACTGTGCCGACCTAAAGACTTTATGCGGCGAACAGATCTAAGGGCTTTCCCGTTCGCACATGGTTGTAAAGTTAAGCGGGGACCTACACGATGTCAAAATCTGCCAACCAAATTAATGAGTTTCTCTCGCATGTCCCTCCCAGTCCGTAAGAGAAGCTTTCTTGCCGTATGAAGTTATGAACCAAATTTCAAACGAAATTCCACAGAGATTTGATTTAATTAGCTGGACTGAATTGCTACCAACCAACTTCGAGACTTGATAATTTGCCACGGACAAACTTCGAAGACTGTTTCTCACATGCAGGTTGTAAAGTATAGAAAAGAGAAACTGAATACTGAATAGTATGGTTGCAGGCACGACTTGAAGTCCAGTCATGGTGGCCTCAGAAAATCGCTCGTTATTTCCATCTGGAATTTTGTTTTTAACAATTCAGACTCGAAGTCTATCATCCATATTAAGTCTATCTCGAAGTTTGTCCGCCGCAATTATTCAGTCGTGAAGTTGGTTGGTTGCACTTCAGTCCAACTAATTAAGTCAAATCTATGTGGAATTTCGTTTGAAACTTAGTTGCTTCATAACTTTGGTATACCATGAAAGTTCAACTCTTTGAGAGGGAAATATCCGTGAAGAGACAAACCGTACTTTAAAAAAAAATGATTTTGTTTTAATATTTTCATTAAAAATTAGTCGATTATTGTACGAAGCTAAAAAAAAATGCATAGTGCTAAGTCTAAAATCTTGATAAATGAAGTTACGTTCAAAGTGTTAAACTATGTTTCTTTTGGGATTCCGCCACAAATTTTATTACATGATAGGTCCATAGATGCCAACATGGTTAATGTAGAGATCTCTTGAGGAATCATCTTATTCAAATGAGTTTTGAACAAGTCCATTTGATCCATAGTAAGTATGTTAGTAAGAGATTTGAGAATTTGTCTTTTTAGATCATTTCTAGATAAATTCAAAAATCTCAAGCTACTCAATTTTTCTATATTTCTATATTGGGAGATATTTCTTCGATAATATTAATGTTAGACAAGTTAAATATAATGTTGTTGACAACACATACCTTAGAGTATACTCAAAACTTTTCATTACAATCCTCATATCCTCATATAGAGTATTACTACTCAGTTTGGATGACCCAATAAATTTGAATCCCTTGAGTGTTTGAAGATTGTATGGTATGCTTCCATTGAATAGATATTTGTATAAATCTAACACCTCCAACTTAGTCAGATTTGTGATCCATTGAGAAATATCATTGTGAAACTTATTATAACCAAGACTTAAGACTCTTAAATCATTAACCAATGCAAGGTACTGAGGAACCACACCTCATTAATCCATTTTTCTTAAATCCAGTAGCTTAAGTTGGGTACAAAGAGCCAAAGATGTAGGAATGGTCAAAGAAAAGTTATTGGAATAAGTAGACAACAATTTCATAGATACTAGAAAACTTATGTCTAAAGATCCACTAAGCTTGTTCTTAGACACCTTCAACCTTTGTAATATCATGTATCTATTTAAATTTGATGGTATTATAGTTGATGACAAGTTGTTTGTTAATGTGAAAATCATCATGGACTTGCACTTGCTTAAATAACTAATAATAGTTCCATTCATCTTGTTTTTAGACAAGTTTATTTGTTGTAGTGCCACACATTCTCCCATACTTTTAAGAATTGTTCCTATAATATTATTGGTACCTAAATAAAGGTTTTCAAGCTTGCTCAAACTGCCAATTGCTTGACGTAAACTAGTCATTAACATGTTGGTACTAAGATGTAAGTAACTCAACTAAGTCAATTTTGTAATGGATTTAGGTATGCCACCGATAAGCCTATTTACACCANATAAACTAGTCATTAACATGTTGGTACTAAGATGTAAGTAACTCAACTAAGTCAATTTTGTAATGGATTTAGGTATGCCACCGATAAGCCTATTTACACCAAGACGTGGGTAGGTGAACTCCATCAAATTGCCAATTGCTTGAGGTATGGACCACATTGAATTATTGTTATGAAAGATAAATGTCTCAAGCATACTTAAATTGCCAATTCCTTTGGGAATGCTACTAGAAAACATATTTACAGAAAGAGATNCCAATTGCTTGAGTTATGGACCACATTGAATTATTGTTATGAAAGATAAATGTCTCAAGCATACTTAAATTGCCAATTCCTTTGGGAATGCTACTAGAAAACATATTTACAGAAAGAGATAAATATATCAGTTGATTCAAATTGGCAATGGCTTCGTGTATACAACCTACTAGGCTATTATGAACAAGACTTACATTGTTGAAAGCCTTAGGTTGGAATATACTCATCGAGATGGAGTCATGAATATCGTTGTATCCTAAATCCAACCATTCAAGATTGATGCAATTTCCTATTTGAGAAGGGATCATAATTGAAATGTTAGTTGGGGCATAAATGGATAGTTGTGCAAGCCCTCTCAAATTTCCCAATTGAGGTGGTATCATCCTTGGAAACTTGTTGTCCCCCAAAAATTAATTTGTTAGAGAAGAGAAAGTCCCCAAAGATGGAGGAATGGTATTCTCCAATTTGTTGGACTCTAGAGATAGGTAGTATAAGTTCTGTAGCAGGCCTAGTTCAAGGGGAATTGGATGATTCAAGTTGTTGTCTAATTGAAACTTCTTGGAGAGATGTATAGTTGCTTATATAAGTTGGAATATTTCCAGCAAGATAATTTTCCTTCAAGCGGATANGGGAATTGGACGATTCAAGTTGTTGTCTAATTGAAACTTCTTGGAGAGATGTATAGTTGCTTATATAAGTTGGAATATTTCCAGCAAGATAATTTTCCTTCAAGCGGATATGTTCCAACTTTTCTAGATGGTTGAACTCTCAGTGGTATAGGACTTGCCAATCTATTTACTGAGAGTCATATTCACTGAAGGTGCATACAATTGCATAGTGATGTTGGAATATGACCCCATAGAAAATTAATGTTGAGATCAAGAATTACCAAGGCTTTAAGTTTCCCCTGTTAGGATNACTAAAGGTGCATACAATTGCATAGTGATGTTGGAATATGACCCCATAGAAAATTAATGTTGAGATCAAGAATTACCAAGGCTTTAAGTTTCCCCTGTTAGGATTAAATAATCCTCCCTTGTCCACATATAGTCTACTTGATCATTTTTCCTAGCTTAGGGGGACTTTATTACTACACTAGAGTGTGGGGAACACATATAGATGTTAATTTCCACTTATTACATGTTCATGCATGAGTTTAGGTACCTTTGAGACCAATCCCTACATTATAGCACCCACTCTGAGTGCCACCATCGACCTCCATTAGTTGGTCGTGGTTGGTAAGCAGTTATGCTGAGTTAGTCTCCAGTTATAGTCTAGCGCCAGTTTTGCATGGATGCATGGGGAAGTGGCGCCTTTTTCNGCAGCCACTCTGAGTGCCACCATCGATCTCCATTAGTTGGTCGTGGTTGGTAAGCAGTTATGCTGAGTTAGTCTCCAGTTATAGTCTAGCGCCAGTTTTGCATGGATGCATGGGGAAGTGGCGCCTTTTTCCACCTACCTCATCAATTTAATTGGTTTAACTAGTTTAACTGACTGTCAGACTCATTTAGACATAAGGAGTTAGACTAGTGGCTCCCATGCACTGATTTACACACTCCTAGTTAGTTATTCAGTTGGTAGATTCGAATCTTATCCACATGATTCGAATTTTCCTTATTGTAACACTATTGTATTACTACTGGATTAATGAAGATTAATGTTGTAATTTACTAATCCATTCTTATCATATTTGTCTCAAATTTGTCTTGTTTAGTTTACATTGTTCTTATTATTCCACTACATAATTTTACCTTTCAATTTCTCTCATTTCCTGTAAATCAATGGTTCAATAATTTAAACATGGTATCAGAGCCTTGTTCAGGCTAGGAGCAAGTTTAACCAANTTATTTCACTACATAATTTTACCTTTCAATTTCTCTCATTTCCTGTAAATCAATGGTTCAATAATTTAAACATGGTATCAGAGCCTTGTTCAGGCTAGGAGCAAGTTTAACCAATCTCCATTGTACACTAGAAGCAGCTGGGTATCCACATAAATCCTGCAATTTGTGCCTTGCTAATGTTGGATTCGTCCAGAGATGTATCTTCATGTGTGACATACCCTGAGAAAGTGTACATGTTGAGGTGGAAGGCTTGAAACTGACATGATTGCAAATTGATTTTGGTTTTTGTAGTGTTACATGCAGGTACCTACATAGCTTGTTGAGGAATTGATTGATCAACATACAGATTGATGGATTCTTTAGCTCTTGTACCCTGAATCCTTACACCCTTCAACTATGTTGATTGGAGGGAAGATATGCAGGTCTCCTTGGACAAGCTTGGCCTATTTAGGATGACAATTGGCAGAGAGACAAAGCCCCATCACCCTACTGAGAAGAACAATTTTTTGAATCGGTTTGATGAATCCTTCGGCTTCTTGTGCACTCATATCTCCCAGGATATTTTGTTCCACCTTGAGGGACTAAGGACTCCAAAGGAATCTTGGGAGAAGCTTGAATCTTTGTTTGACAAACAAGATGAGCTTCGAGGGCACATATTGGAGAATGAGCTCATTACACTGCATCCTAGTAGTTTTTAAACTATNTAGAGAGACAAAGCCCCATCACCCTACTGAGAAGAACAATTTTTTGAATCGGTTTGATGAATCCTTCGGCTTCTTGTGCACTCATATCTCCCGGGATATTTTGTTCCACCTTGAGGGACTAAGGACTCCGAAGGAATCTTGGGAGAAGCTTGAATCTTTGTTTGACAAACAAGATGAGCTTCGAGGGCACATATTGGAGAATGAGCTCATTACACTGCATCCTAGTAGTTTTTAAACTATTCAACAGTTTTGCACAAAATTTAAGTCACTAGCACGACAATGTAAACAATGTGGAATATAGAGGATAGATGAGCAACTGTGTCGCGTCCCCTCCCCTCTTGCCGAGGAGGAATGGGACTACTACTTATATGATACCATGATGTCATGTACCCATACACCTGACTAATATGCATAATATAAAAAATTATTTATTTATTCTTCTTTAAACACAATTATGGGTCATGTTCATCCTTTAACATTCATTCTGTTGCTTAAAATCACTGTAACAACCGTTTCATAGCTCACAGATCCACTTTGTGACCAGAAAATTCATTTTCACACTCAACCTAACTTTTCCGCCTTCTGCCTTTCTCCTTCCACATTCCTCAATGTATCTTGCGGCATGAGGAACTATGCAAATCGCCATTGTGATTTCTCACCTTTCCACTTTTCGCTGCAGGTTCCAGGTAGCGAAAACTCAAATTACGAAGGAGTCATTTATTCACCTTCTACCTTCTGCATTTCGCTTTTCACATTCCACTGTGGACTTCGGGTAGTGGAAACTTAAGATACGATGGAGTCATTTATTCACCTTCCACCTTTCGCATTCCACTACGGACTTCGGGTAGTAGAAACTTAAGATATGATGGAGTCATTTATTCACATTCTGCGTTCTACTTTCCTCCTTTCGCGATGGACTTTAGATCATGGAAAACCACACAATGATAACTTTACTCGGTCACCTTCCACTTTCTGCCTTCTGCATTTCGCAGGTAGACTCCAGGTAGCGCAAAACCAACATTTTTTGTTATTTCTTTTTGTTGTTTTTTGATTTCCTCCTCCTGCCTTCTGCCTTCTGCAACAGATTCCAAGGTGTAGAAAAACACATTTTACCTTAGAATTTTTGGTTCTCTTTTTGCTTCCTCCTTTCTCCTTCCGTAGGCGGATTCCCGGGTGCGAAAAACCAACATTTTGCCTTGTCTTTTTCTCTTTCTGCCTCCTGTCTTCCACCTTCCATTGGTGAATTTCGGGGTGCGGAAATGTTAATTCAGATGCATTCTGACTCTATAACCAGGCTTCTAGCCTCCATGAACTTTAGCAAAATGTATTGGAAACCAAAAAACATATGTGGATGTAAAATATAGTAAAGTATAACAATAGTAAACTGCACTTGAATATTTACCAAGCATTCAACACATTCATAATAATTCTTAAAATAATGCATTGTAGAATTTATATAGAGAATACTTATCTTGAAGATGAAGCTATCCCACAACTATCTATGTCGATCCAACGTTCCACCCAGCCATAGGCCAGTTGTGTTCATCAATCTCTCAGCACAACTACCACCCCCGAGTTGGGCATGATTTCCAAACAGAACTAGGGAACAACAGGCTCACACATAGCCAGAACACATCAAACACAACCAAGCCAACCTACATTTGGGTTTATTAGACTGCCCAGCCAAGCCAATACAGAATTGGGTTTATCTGGCTGTAGGAAGTGACTCACACATAGCCAATATTCACATCAAGGTCTAGCCAAGCCAACTAACAGTTCGGTTTATCAGGATGTTCATCCAAGCCAACACACCATTGGGTTTATCATGCTACTCAGGTAGCGATTCACACATATCCAATATGCACACTAAGGTCTAGCCAAGCCAACTACCAATTGGGTTTATTAGGTTGTTCATCCAAGTGAACACACCGTTGGGTTTATCAGGCTACTCAGGTAGTGATTCACACATAGCCAATATGCACATTAAGGTCCATCCAATCCAACCACCAGTTGGGTTTATCAGGTTGTTCAATGAAGCCAAAACACCGTTGGGTTTATCAAGATACTCATGCAGTGATTCATACATAGCCAAAAATGCACATCAAGACACAACCAAGCCAGCCTACCATTGGGTTTATCAAGTTGTTCAAGCAAGACAATATGCAATTTGGGTTTATCAGGCTGTTAAGGTAGTGGAAAGGAAGAATTGCTAAGCTAGTGAGCTCATTCAAAGAGCTAGGGACACCTCCAGAAGATCTATATGGCCTGGCATCCACAATACCTACACACCCAACATAAGGAAGTATCCCCTTCTCTGCTACACAGTCCCTTGGGCCATACCTTCCCTTCCAATGCTCTTCAGGGTGTCCATAGAAGATTCACCAGCCACTGTTATCTTTTTGTGAGGTTCCTCTCTTCACTAGGTTTATCAGGCCAATTCAATGTCTCTTCCACTCCTAAGTATTTCATACAATTCAGACCCAAAACAGGGTACACATAACAACAAACCACAAGGTAACACAACAAATTAGGGTTCCACTCTATAAGACAGACATCCAGGGTTCCATACCACTCTGTAATACAGAAAAACACTGTAACATAGCAACTAGGGTTCCCAGCCAAGGATGGGTGAAGAGATACACTACAGAACATGAAACAAACACCTCTGCTAGCTCTTGCTATGTGTGCGAGATGATACTCTGCGTGGGGATAGGGATCGAACGAATCGATCATGGAGTGAGTTCTTCTCTGTGTGAATGAGGAAGAAGGAATACTGAAGAACCATCATGAACCATGAATAATGAACAATGAACAATGAATCTTTCTAGCGACTGAGAAATAAGGAATGAATGAACTCAGGCACACATTTCCTAAGTGATTACTTGCCCCATAAGCAAGAATACGGGTTCCCAGAAATGACATCGGCTGCCATGCCTCTCCCTTCCCAAGGCATTAACTTCCTCAACCAACTTCTAGAAAAATTGAATGTTTGAGTGCATAGGACAAAAAGGGTAGTTGAGGGTTTATGGGTTCTCCCATTGACATATAGCCTCACCCTATGGCTCAGGGGTTTGAATAACTCCCCTCCCTATTCCTTGTGAAATCATTCCCCATATCTTTCATTGCAGTGCATAGCTAGTTGTCGTATTTTATTAAATTGCATATTTACATGATATCTTCAAAATATAATGTGCATGACTAGCACTATAACCTTCGGCATCGATCTTGATCATCGATACACAAAACACCAAATCGATGGCAAGGACTTGGCCTTGAGCTCCTAGCCATGATTTAATAACAATATTTACATCATGTACAATTTTCATACCATGGGGTCAAAATCGCGGTTTTGACGTTCCCCTCCCCCTTCATTGGAACTGTCCTCATTCTCTACAAACTTGAACGAAAATGGATGTGCCACTCTCATGGCATCCTCCATCTCCCACGTAGCCTCATCAGGACTGCAGTGCTTCCACTACACCTTTACCTGTCCAATGGATCGGTTCTAGAGCACTATGACCTTCTTCTCGAGGATGCACAATGGCTCGGTTTGGAACTATCCATCGGGTTCCACCTGGATCACATCCCAATTAATCACATGGTTAAGCTCATGTACATATTTCTTAAGCAAAGAAACATGAAAAAAATTATGAGCTCTAGTGCTAGTAGTAAATGCAATTCTATATGCAGCTGGCCCTATTTTTTCAAGCACTTCAAATGGCCCACAATATGTTGGTGATAGATTGGCATAACTCCTAAGCTTCAAGGAACTCTTCCTTGTCCTCACTCTAAGATAAAGATGATTCGCAATACTGAACTCCCTGTGCACTCTATGCTTATCTACATAGCTTTTATGTCTATCTTGGGCTACTTTTAGGTTCTGTCTGATCTTCGCAACCTCTTGCTCCATTTCCTTAAGCAATTCCGGACCAAGCACAATCATGTTTACTAAATTATCCCAGGTCACTGGTGTCCTACACCTTCTTCCATATAAAGCTTCATATGGACTCATTCCTAGTGATGCTTGATGTCCATTATTATATGCAAATTCTACCAAGTGTGAATAATCCTCCCACTTGGATTGTTTGTCCATTACATACATGTGAAGCACGTCTTCAAGTACCAAATTCACTCTCTCTGTTTTTCCACCAGTTTGAGGATGGTAGGAGGTTCTAAAGTTCGTCTTTGTACCCAAATCTGCAAACAGACCCTTCCAAAAATTGGAAGNGATTCACTCTCTCTGTTTTTCCACCAGTTTGAGGATGGTAGGAGGTTCTAAAGTTCGTCTTTGTACCCAAATCTGCAAACAGACCCTTCCAAAAATTGGAAGTAAATTTGGTATCTCTGTCATAAATTATTGCCTTAGGCAATCCATGCAATCTAAAAATTTCCTTCATGAATTTTTTTGCAATGGAATCAAATTTATATGTGGACTTAATTGGTATAAAATGAGATGCATTTGTTAACTTGTCCACCACAACCATGATGGAATCATGTTGTCTAATAGTCATTCGCAATCCTATAATAAAATCTATGCAAATGACTTCCAATTTCCATTCCGAGATTGGGAAAGGTTGCAATAAACCAGTTGGGTGTTGATGTTCAACCTTCACCTGCTGACATTTCATGCATATAGAATTATACTCAGCAATGTCATTTTTCATTCCGAGCCAAAAATACTACTTTCTGGTTGTAGTAGTTGTTTTCTGATATCCCGAGTGACCAGAATATGGAAGTTGATGGATCTCATCCATAACAATTCTCCTCAGGTCTACCACATTTGAAATACAAATTATGACATTTGAAATACAAATTATGTTCTTGTAAGTAAGAAGTTCATCTTCTTCCAATTTATATTTAAGCTGAGACCTATGGATGTCAAAAATATGCCAACCAAATTAATGAGTTTCACTCGCATGTCCCTCCCGATATATTCTATCGGTAAGAGATTTCTTGCGGTATGAAGTTACGAACCAACCAACTTTGAGACTTCATAATTGCCACGAATAAAATTCGATGACTGTCGCACATAGTTTTAAGGTTTAGCACATGGTTGTAAGGTTA
>LPNX010354877.1:0-58528 GCA_001517045.1 Pseudotsuga menziesii
TCAATAAGCAAGAAATGACCTATTTTATAGGGTGTTAGTGTTTGGAGTGAGCTAAATTCTAGACCATTGCATTGATTTTTTGGCGAAATTTTTGACCAAAATCCGGCAAGAATTGTTGAAATTGCATAATCAGGGTGCCATAGGGGATATTTAGTTAATCAAAGTAGATAGGGCCAACAAAGCACCTTATAAAGAGGTAGTAATGTTGTCCATGTTCCTTCTATGAATTTCATAGCACGTAGATATTTTATTTTCCTTTCTCTTGGAATTAAAGCCTTCTTGATCTGCACCCTCAAATTATAAATCACTTCTACTAGTACCTACTATATATATTGACTACAAAATATGGAATTCTTTTATGTTTTTTTACATTTAAACAATAAGCTTCTACCTTTATAATATGATACTCGAATATAGTTGAGTCAAGAGGCACTTTTTATTGCCGAGTGTGAGGGAGACTTATAATTTTGTGCTTATTATGGAGGTAACACATGGCACTTTAACATAATAATAAAATATTAAGTAAACAAATATTGTAAACTCTAACCTAAATTTCAAAAACAAAGAAATACAAATCTCTTATGAATATTTATTTTATTATATATATAATAATAATAAAAGATATTTACACATTAAAGTATTTGATTTATATTTTTTTATATGAAGATGTAAACTCTAAATTGAAATTTGTTAAAATAATAGATAGCATTAAAACATTTTAATCGTATCTAAAGTATTAAAAGATTTTATTTGTATATTTTAATACATTCTCAAATAAAAATGCAATTGTTTTAAATATAAAAATATATATATGCATTTTACATTGGAAACTGCGAATTTTGAAGATAAAAAATAAATTAAAAAAGATTTATCAATAAAATATGAAGTAAAATATTTTGTAAAAGAATTTAAATATTATTATCACCCACGTAAAAGAATTTAAATATTATTGAAATACGGCGTTGCTTAAACTTTTCCTCGTTTTTTCACAGAAAAAAACTTGTACTCCTAAAGCCATGGTGCAAATAATATAAAAAAATTCAATTCACTGGAACGGGGTACAATCGTGGAACGGGGTACAATCGTTCAGCACAGGAGTGGCGTCTGCCCAAATCTCATCTACAGCTCCCGTTCTATGCCTCTCGCTACACTGTACATTTATAGAATAATTGAAAAAAAAACATTGACTCCAGTTGAATGATTATAGCGCAATAAACTGTCTGTATAGTTGCACTGCCTTACCATATTTCAGAAATAACAACAAATGACCACCACAACAAATGAAAAGCTTTCTTCTGCGAGCTCAAACGCTGAACTGACCACCAGGCAACATTTGCAAATTGGAAAGGCTTTGGATTGCAGGTTGGTTAAGCTCCCCACTGAATCTGGGAGAACCTGGAAAGTGGAGCAAGCCATTGGCTTCTAGCAGCGCCTGCAAAGTGGAGCACCCGCTAAGTCGAGGCTTTCGAGGCTTTCCAAACTGGTTGAATTTCTCACGGCATCTGGGAGCGCCTGCAAAGTGGAGCACCCACTCAACTCGAGGCTTTCCAGACTGGTTAAACTTCTCACGGCATCTGGGAGCGCCTGCAAACTGGAACACCTGCTCAAGTCCAGGATTTTGAGGCTTTTTAAGCTCTCCATTGAATCTGGGAGCACCTGTACAGTGGAGCAAGCGCTCAAGTCGAGGCTTTGAAGGTTGATTAAGCTCCCCACTGAATATTTGAGCTCTTGCAAAGTGGAGCACCCGTTCAAGAAGAGGCTTCGGAGGTTCGTTAAGCTCCCTACCGACTTTGGGATCGCCTGCAAATTGGAGCACCCGTATAAGAAGATGCTTTGGAGGCTCCTTAAGCTCCCCACGGAGTCTGGGAGCGCCTGCAAAGCGAGGCACCCGCTCAAGTGCAGCCTTTTGAGGCTCGTTAATCTTCCCACTGCATCTGGGAGCGCCTGCAAAGAGGAGCACCCGCTCAAGTGCAGCCTTTTGAGGCTCGTTAATCTCCCCACTGCATCTGGGAGCGCTTGCATAGCGGAGCACCCGCTCAAGTCGAGCTCTTGGAGCGAAGACGTAACAACAGGAAATCAAGTTCTTGAATACCAATTATAATCAGACCCCTTAACTACAAAATCCAGCGGCAGAGATGGTACGTGAAAGAGTTAATGCATTTCTTTACGTTCTCCAGCGGCGGGCGGCGACGTTCTCCAGCGGCGGGGGCGGTGGCAGCAGGACGGAGGCGGACAGGGCTGCCAGGAAGAGTTTTGAAAATTTTCGTCAACAGTTGACGTAGGGACCCATGCCAAGTGGCTTAGCATGACCGTACATGCTAGATAAGCTCAGCCGTCTCCACCTCCTCGACGTCCCACGCCATGCAATTAAGACTCCACCCACTCCCTCCGTCTCGGACTTCCCGACTGCGCCATGATTCAAACTCCATGCTCCACACACAGTCCACTCCCTCGGACAGTTACTCAGCAGTTTGGAAGTTCCTGAAGTTGCAGAGTTTGGTTTTATGGTTGTCTCGACTGAAATGCTGACAGCATTGAAGAGATTCGTGGCACAAGGCCCTGAGGATTTGACCAGCCCCCATGTTGAGGCAGACCAGAGGAAAATCAGCATCGATGAGGAATTGACGAACCTTATATTGAGGGTAACAGACAAGGAAGATAGAAACTCTTGTTCCCAGGTCTGTACTCAATGGTGAAGAGTTGAAGGCTCCACTCGTATGTCTTGAAAGTTCTGGATCCCCAACTTTTGCATTCATTTCTTCCAAGGTATCCCAATTTTTTGGCTTTGGAAGCAGGAAGAGGAATTGCAGATTCTCATTTAGAATTAATAGCAGAGACCTTACCTTCACTTCAAGTCATCAATCTCAACCTCAAGAAAATTGAGATGGTTTTAGAGGTCTTTGCGGAGTCTGACATTAATACAGTCATCGACGAGGGTATCTATTAATTGTTGTCGGATGTAGGGATTTAAGGAGACTGTACCTGAGGAGAAGGAAGGGTGTGGGCAATGTGGGTGCCACAACCCTTATTAAATTCTTGAATCTTATACATTTAGATCTCTCCTGGTTCCATGGAATAACAAATCAAGTGCTTCAAGAAATAGGTTATGCATGTTCTTTGTAAGTTCTTATATTACATGGTTGCACTTTGGTTACAGATTGGGGTTTAGTCTCGTTGGCAACTGGATTTTCTGCAAGAACATTAAAGAGGCTAGACCTTTTGGGAATGTGACCAAATATCAGACTTGGGATAAGTCTTCTGCAACAACTATCAGAAGGCTCTCACCGTGCTCAAGTCTGCGAAGGGCGAGATCCATCCTGGTGTTGCTGCAATTTACGTTCGTCTCACAGATGTGTACAGTAAGACTGGGAAATTGAGGGAGGGCATAACGTTTTGTGAGAATGCTCTGAGAATTTATGAAAAGCCCAGTATGGGAAGCCCCCTACCTGATATTGTAAGAGGACTGACTTAGATAGCTGTGATCTATGAGGCCATGAATGAGCTTGAACAGGCTTTGGGTTTTCTTCATAAGGCGTTGGAAGCATCGCACGATGCTCCTAGTCAGTAGAGTGTGATAGCAGGCATTGAAGCACAGATGGGTGTTGTATACTATGTCTTGGGGAAGCATGTTGATGCCAGAGATTTCCCAAGAGATGCCATTGCAAAATTGAGGACTAGTGGGGAGATTAGATCTGTCTTCTTTTGCATGTTTGAACCAAATGGGACTGGCTTGTGTGCATTGCTATGCTATAAATGAAGCTGCAAATTTGTTTGAAGAAGCAACGTTTATTTTGGAATAGATTTGCGGTCCCTATCATCCTAATACGCTTGTCGTCTATAGCAATTTGGCTGGAACGTATGATGCAATGAGCAGGTGAATAAATTTTAACTTTTTTTTGTAGTTTGATTTTGATTCCGAGTTCATTGCTTCAACATTACTCCAATCTTGTTGGGTATACACATTCTCATGGCTGCTTGGGAGGTCCTCTTAGGAATTTTGAATTCATTTTTTTGATGATTTCACTTATAAACAGGGGGTAAAGAATAAAAACTCGTATGGGTTTTTAGTATCTACGGAGCTTTTAAAGCCCTTTATGTTCTCAGTCAAAATGTATTTGGGTGTATATCAACAGTAAATACTAAAAGCTTATTAATAATCTTTGCTTCTGTATACCCTAAATTCCTTTGTGTTTTCAATGAATCCATTAAACTAACTCATTACGACATTTTTCATGTGATTTTTCTTTTCAACTGCGCTTTCCAACTTCACTATACCCTAAATCAATTCTCCACATTCAAAAAATGTTTCGTGTGCTAATTAGTAGAATTTTACTGGAACATACACCATTATATTTTACATATATTAATAGTAAAATGTTGTTTTTTCCTATATATTTGTCATTTTTTAAGATTTATAGGATTTATGTGATCAATTATACTTTGGTAGTGCATTTCTCTAGAAATTTATTTCTAAAATAAACAACTTTATCTCTTTCGTACAGGTTGGATGATCTAATTGGTGTATTGGAGCATGTGGTAGGAATTAGAGAAAAAAAAGCTGACACAGAAAACCTAGATGTAGATGTTCAGAAACGGAGGCTGACAGAGCTCTTGAAAGAAGTTGGCAGGGCTAGAAGTTGGAAGGAAAAATCCCTCCAAACCTTAACAGTGCCAAGTTCCCAGAACAAGAAAAAGTAAGACACCAAGAGGGTAAAGCATAGGCTGATTATACGTAAGATCATGGATTGTGCTTGGGAATTGAGTAAATAAGAATAAGTCTCTCTACATTGTTCTTTTGTGATTGGAACAAGATGGAGTGTTGTAGGATCTTGAAGTGTTTAATAATGGACTAATCTAACTGGAGAGTGCTGGGGTTCAAGCTTCCTAAAGTCTATTTATAGAATTTCTGATTGATTTGGGATTATATACTTCATTATATAAAAATTTATTAAAGAGAACAACATGTGGGTGCCTAATAAGGACAAAGTTACATTTAGTCCCTGAGTTTGGCCAGCTCAAAATCAGAGAAGAACAAAAGCAAATATGCTTAGAAAAAGTGGTGTATTTGAGCCTTTATCTAATGGTTTTCAGGATGATCCAAGTGATGCTAATATTCTATCTTTTGATGACTAGGTTTTAAACAACATTTCTTTAACACAAGCATTGCATTTTTTCATATTCTTGTATGTTTAAACGTTGTCATTTTGGACATATTTTACAAAACTGTACAATTGCAACCTGTTTTCATTTTGATATGGTCTTTTGGCTTTAAATTGTAATGTATTCATGGACTTTCTGAGCTCTTATGTATTCAACCGTGCCAAGATGGTTTTACTCATATGTTCTCAATGACTGAAATTGTGTCTTTGGCTCATTGCATAAAAGAACTAAACACTCTGTCTTTGGCTCATTGCATAAAAGAACTAAACACTCTGAAATCTTCGGCAAGAAAACAATCTTTACAAAAAAACAAATTAAACCTTTAGAAAATTTGCTCTATTACGATAGGAAAGTGTATTGCCACATCTAGGTGTAGAAGCTTCAAGTTAAGTAGATTACTTGCTCTGTGTGGGTGATCAATTCTAAAAGGATCAGTTAGCTCTATTATGAACAACGATAAAATTTGAAGTTCGGGTATTATTTACGAAGAATTGATCACCGCGGGGAATGTGAATATTGTAGTGAATTGTAGTCACTACACTAATTCAATCTCACTAACACTAATTGAAATATATAATCAACAACACAGCTGCAATTTATTGTAGTGAATTCACAAATTGTGATTGCATTGATTCCATCAAAACAAATGTAATACAAGGATAAGTAAAGTTACTCTCCAATTTTGAAACTTTCAATTTTAATTAAAATAGGGTTTAAATGTATTCTTAACTTTTAAAATATTTAATTACATTGAAGGGTTTGCTTAAGTGAAGTGCATTTCAAATGATTAAAATTAGTATATTCAAGTTTTATTCATATTATGTGGGTTTCTAATGCATTTAAGTATGATTTTAATTACACACAAGATGCTAATTCATGCTAAATAAGTGTGAGCTTGTATATAATAAATGTCAATTTAAATGTAGATTGATTTAAGCCTCATTATATTTGCACACGACTATTATAAAGTGAAAAAAATCAAAATTTTATATAAAGTAAAGTTTAAAAAAGACTCATCATAAAGTTTAAAAATGATGACTTTATAAATTACAAAAAAAAACTCATATATATAGAATTTACATACAATATTAATCAAAACATGGAGTTATAAACATTGTTAAGCATGATGATAATTCACTTATGCAACCCAATAAAAAGAAAATTATTTTTAACATATATGTGTCCTCTATAGAGTTGAAAAGCCCCCACTCTAGAGAACAATGTGTAAGAGATTAATTTTTTAGGAGTAGCTTTGTTTATCAAATAATTTGTGAAAGGTGGCATGTTTTATGTTGCTTCCATTTCATTTATAAGAAGTTGCTAACATGTGATGTTAACAGGAAAGGCTTCACTAGGTCATCCTGCCATAAATTGTGCAAACAATTGTCCACCTTTCAATTCAAGTATATGAGGGAAGCTTGGGAAATGATAGCTAGGGGATTCCTTTGTTTTGGAGGATCTTGAAACTTTATAGACATTATGGGATGGCATGAGATCCATTCCTTTGTCTTGAGAGCCATGTTACTGGATCCATCTAGTAGAGGGACTGGATTTGCAAATCCCTAGATCGGATACAAATACAGATCCACTTGGCATCTGTTGCACATATAAAATGTCTGCACCATAAGGTTTGCAATCTTTATAATGTATAAAATTTTGAAAAATAATGAACTTTAAGGTTTGCATGGAAGTTAGGTGAAATGTCGGTGCACTGCATAAGTTTTGAAATGGTTAATGTATGAAGTTTTGAAACATAATCAATGTAATCTTAATGTGTTCAAGTTCTAAACTTTAATGTAAGGATATTTCATATATTTATATTAAAGTAACTACAAAGAGGCTTAAATCTTTCAGCATAACTTTAAGACCTCTATGGTAATGATAAGACAACTTTCATATATTAAAAAAACTAGAATATATTTTATTGATTTATGTTAAAGTAGCTTTAAAGGCAACTTCATGTACTCGCACTATATGTAGCAGCTACACCTATGTAATTGCTTTAAATGTTCCATGTAACGGGTCAACCACCATACATTTAAGGCCATAGTCATATCCCATTGTCGGTGGGTCAATTGGATACTTATATAATGTTGCATAACACATAAAAATGTGTGGTGTCGTAAAAACAAAGAAACCAAATCCCAACTAGAGAGTTGGTTGTCCAAATAGACAAATGTTGGTTGAGAGTGCCTCGGCTGAATCTCTGACCTCGGCCGGAACTCTACCTCGGTTGGAACTTTTTCCTGGCTAGAACTATTCCCCAACTGGAATTGTACCTCGGTTGGAACTTTGCCCATTCAACATTACCAACATAGAATTGTGAAGATTCCAAATATCTAAATATCTGCTAGCTCAATAACTCTTTATAAGAAGTACGTTCGACAATGCCTGAAATTTATTGGAAGGAACAATAATCTCATAGGAACCCTGTCTTTGTTGGAACCATGCCCTTGTTGGAACTATGCCTCGGCTGGAACTCTGCCTCGGTTGGAACTTTGGCCTGGCTAAAACTTTGTCCTAGCTGGAACTCTGCCCCGGCTGGAACTCTGCCCCCGCTGGAACTTTGTCTCATTGGAACTCTGCTCCGATTGGAACTCTGCCATTAGCTGGAACTCTGCCCCGGCTGGAACTCTGCCTTGGCTAGAACTCTGCCTTGGCTGGAACTGTGCCCCGGTTGGAATTCTTCCTCGGCTGGAACTTTTCCCATTCAACATTACCAACGTAGAATTGTGAAGATTCCAAATATCTAAATATATGTTAGCTCAATAACTCTCGTACATTCAGCAATGCATGAACTTAATTGGAAGGAACAAGAACCTCACAGGAACCCTGCCTTTGTTAGAATCCTTCCCTTGTTGGAAATTTACCTTAGTTGAAACTCTGTCGTAGGTTGGAACTTTGCCTCGGCTGGAACTCTGCCCTGCTGGAACTCTACCCCAGCTGGAACTTTGCCCCGCTGGAAATCTACTCTGACTAGAAATCTGCCCTTGGCTTGAACTCTACCCCGACTGTAACCTTTCACCTGGCTGGAACTTTGCCTCTTTGAGAATCCAAATATCTAAATATCTACTAGTTGAATACATTCGACAATGCATGAAATTTCGGAATGAACTCTTCCTTCACTCCCTGCCTCGATTGGAACTCTGCCCTGGCCACTAACTTAACATTTCCATTCCTTGTCTCTCTACATTCTTGATCAATCCAGTTGTGTCCAAGCTTAGCATCAGTGTGTGTGTCTATAGCTATGAGTGAACTTGTGTAATTCCTCCTTGGTGGATACAGTGGCCCAACTCAGAAGTGGCCTCTTAGTAGAGAGATAAAGTGTTGGACAAAGTGCTTATGGTTGAGTGAAACATTGCTCTTCCATAGCCATTTGCTTGGAAAACTTCATTGAAAAGATGGGTGTTTGTTGTTATTTCTAAACATGCCAAATTTGTGTGTTATGAATGTTTAATAAATTCTTTTAGTAAGGAACATAATGGCCTAGTTTGAATTATTAAATTGGATGCCTGTGAGTAGCATGAAAAATAGTTTATTTATGTGCATAATTTTTTATTATTAAGCATGTGATGAACATGTTGGTATATGCATGTTGTGTGTGTAAAATGAATTCATTTTTGCTATGTATTTTATTATGCATCCGCAAACACATTTAGATGTTTATGAATTTTGTATATCGCCATGTTGCCTCCCTCAAATTCCATTGTAGAATGTGACTCTCGACACAATGAAAACAAGTTTAATTAGGTGTAAGGTTATGCATTGAATAGTCTTACTATTCTCTTTAAGGATGTATGTTTATGGAATGAATAGATGAATGATTTCAATAACTCCCCATCATATGTAATTTACATATTCTTTGTTGGAGCTCCAACTAACAAATGCTTTAGCATTTTTCTTAAGCTATAGCTTGTTGTTTACTTGTTTACTTTCTTTTTAGAAATTATATTCAATCTATTTTATTTGTTGATTATGGTGCTTATCATTTGCTATATCCATGTGGTGGTGGATTTCACTACAACATGGTGTGGACCTTGTTGAATCATCAACTCACTTTGTTGTGATCTTAAGAAATTACTCATTATATTTTTTAAAGGTAGATGTAAACCAATTGAGTGTACAATCATCTACTTTATCATACAATGGAATCATTGGTTCAATATAGATATTTGAAATAGTAGATTATGTCCCAATTGTTTTGATAAACTATATGTGTTTTATTTTGTTTGCAATATGTGAGTTATTATAGTGTGATATTTTTTTGTAAAGGTCACACATGTTCCATATACAAGGACATTTTCTAATAGAATTAACTATTAAATAATGTAAAAATGCTTTAAATGAATTAAATGTTCAAATTTAGTTTTACATAGTACATTCTAATATCCAGCATTTAATGGTATCTCTTTCCACCATTAAGGGGAATTACTAGTTTACAAATATGTGGTGTTTTATGAAGTTATATTTAGTCAAAAAAACATAACCAAAAGTAGTAAAATCATAATCATAATACTAATTTAATTTTAAGGTCACAACAAGGTGATCCAATGATTTGGTTTACGAAGATGTACATACATTACCCTCCTTTGGATATGAACTTGGAAGACATTTTCTTAACCTTTAGATTCACATTTGAAACATTTTTTTTAACAAAGACCAAAAATATCTTTGAATTCCAATATATAGCTAAATAAACAAACTTTATGATAAAAATATTATCTATTTACATAAATATTACATGTAATAAAAATGTATTATAAAAACAAACTTACAAATTATGTTTTATTAATTATAAAACTTATCATATATAAAACAATACATTGAAGTTAAAACATAAAATTAACATAAATATTATGTGTTTACATAAATATTATGTGTAATAAAAATGTATTATAAAACAAACTTACAAGTTATGTTTTATTAATTATAAAACTTAACATAGTATAAAACAATACATTCAAGTTAAAACATAAAATTAACATAAATATTATCTATTTACATAATTATTACATGTAATAGAAATGTATTATAAAAAGACACTTGCAAGTTATGTTTTATTAATTATAAAACTTAACATATATAAAACAATACATTGAAGTTAAAACATAAAATTATCAACCACATATGCTAAGGTAATGAACTTATTGATTTACTAAAAATGGAGATCTTCAAATTAACAAATATGAATTTAGAAATAACTTTCAAAATATTAAAAATTGAAAAAAATGAGCGTGCACATACCCACATTTAGAATGGTTCACACAACTCAACCATAACATCAATAAGAAGGGGTTGGAATAACCACATTTGCATAGAGCCATTGATGCCAATTTTAAATTAAATAGGAAATTGTTTCAATGGCTCATTATGAAATGTCACCATGTGACATTTATTCCATGTTAAATAAAAATAAAATTGATGCTTCATTAAAGGAAATTTGAGGTCTAAAATGGGCCTCCTAAGAAAAATAATAAAATAATACTTAAATAATAAAATAATAAAGTAATAGTTATTAATTTTGGAGAAATAATGAAAAAACTAATTTTTTTGTTCGTATTTTCGACATATCTCTCTGTGTTTTTACTCAAATTCTGAGCGGGAGAGCTCGTTGGATGCAGAATTTAATTCTGTATCCAACGAGTACCCACACTGCATACTTTTGACGGACCCCGCTACCCCAAAAATAAGAAATTCCTGAATTAAATTCTGCATCCAACGAGCTCTCCCACTCGGAATTTGAGTAAAAACACAGGGAGATATGTCGAAAATACGAACAAAAAAAGTAGTTTTCTTTTATGACAAATATGTCAATTCAACCATTATGGTTGACTCATTTCATTGAAATTCTATTGGTTCATGAATTTCAACTCACAAAATTTATTGTTGGCGCGTTTTCTTATAAGGCCCATTTTAGACCCCAAATTTCCTCTCTTTTAATTCCAAATTGTTGGTATCAGAATTCATTGGCTCAATCGGCCTCACTACCTACTCTAGGCATGCTAGCTTGCTTCTTAGCAAAAACATATACTTTGAAGTTGGCCTCACACATTTTCCCTTCACTATCAACTTATTCAAAGGATGTTCAAAACTCTGCAAGCCACTTGATGTAGAGAAAAAACAACCTGCAAAAGCAAAAGAAATCCCTACATATATAAGAAACTAAAAATTAATAATGAGTGATGCTAGATAAGCTTTAGCAGTCCAATATTAGATAAGCTCTAATTTAGCAGTCAAAGGATGTTCAAAACTCTGCAAGCCACCTAATGTAGAGAAAAAACAACGTGCAAAGGAAAAAGCAACACCTTTATATATAAGAAACTAAAAATTAATAATGTGCGATGTTAGATAAGCTCTAATTTAGCAGTCAAAGGATGTTCAAAACTCTACAAGCCACTTGATGTAGAGAAAAAAGAACCTGCAAAGGCAAAATCAATACTTGTATATATAAGAAACAAAAAATTAATAATGTGTGATGTTAGATAAGCTCTAATTTAGCAGTCCAAAATTGATGCTTTTAATTCCAAATTGTTGGTATCATAATTCATTGGCCCAATTGGCCTCACTACGTACTCTAGGCATGCTAGCCCACTTAGTAAAAACATCTACTTTGAAGCTACTCCCACACATTTGCTCTTCACTATCAACACGAGGCATTGGTATCAACTTATTCAAAGAATGTTCAAAACTCTCCAAGCCACCTTATGTAGAGAAAAAACAACCTGCAATGGAAAAAGCAATACTTGTATATATATAAGAAACTAAAAATTAATAATGTGTGATGTTAGATAAGCTCTAATTTAGCAAAATATTTTCCATAGATTTTTTGAAGGACATTTGGCTCATCATATAGGACAAGGTAATCATCAGCTGCAGTGCCTCAAAAGACACTAAACCATCCTATAGTAAAAATAGTTAGCAGTGCCTCAAAAGACACTAAACCATCCTGTAGTAAAAATAGTTATTGGGTCAAAAAAAACCAAAAAATCTACAATTTTAAGAAATGATTTTGTTCAAATAAATAGATAATTAGTGCAACATTTGTTTAGAGAAAAAGTTCTCACTTACCCATTTGATTCTGAAAAGCTCTCTTCCCCTTCCCTCCCATAACAAAAAGAACTTAATCCTTCCCTCCCCAAACAAGTAAAAGGAGCATATATCCATTGAGAAATAATTAATGCCCTAGAAAAAAGGGCAAAATAGGAATGACTTGGGAGAATTTCTTCACTACATTTGCAAAGGAATATAAGCCATTGGATTAGAATTTTAAATGTTTTTAACAAAGAGGTATATTCACAAGCCAGACTAAACTGCTATGCTATATTATGTAACAAATATTAAAATGGTAAGTAAAAAATGGTCTTCCCACACTCCAGACCAGATCTCCGAACTTAGAGGAATGCAGTAAAGCAGAGAGTCGGATCGGAGCTAAGAAAACTGGGATCTGAGTCAAGTCAGTATGTCACCTTGAATCAATGATGATACTAGCTACATCAAGTTAGAAAGAAGAAATTTAATGAACCTTCTTGTATTTATAATCATAATTATTCATACCTATATCTTAATAATGGCCTTAAGAAGATCTGCCAAGTAGATATTCTTTACATTACAGGGTTCCTTTGGGAAACTCTGCTATATGTTAGGTATGCTCAAGGTAGTTTTAGCTATTGGGAAAAATGCTTATAGTTGATCTAGTCATTTGTAGTGATCGAACAACTTCTTTCATCTAGGACCCTAAGAGCAAATTGAAAGTCATGTATTTGGCATTTCTGTCCTGTAAATTTTCCATAATAGCAAAATAAATGGACTGTTTTACAACATGGAGATAACGGAGTGAGCATTTACCTCTATATCTTTTAATTCAAAAATATAATCTACTGTTTCAACTACTACTTCATTTAAGAGTATATTGACATTGGAAAAGTCACTGCCTTCTAATAATTATATCCAAAAACCACTGAAAGAATGTCGTTGTTACCACACTGTTGCCAATGAGGATCGAACATGAGACCTGTGTCTCTAGCAAATTGGCCAAAAGACCTCGATTTCATTGAAAGTCTCACAAATTCTTCCATTTTCCCTTAGGCCACAAGCTATTTGCAAGGCTAAATTTATGACACATATTTTTTCTTGAGGCTTGTGATTTTCCAGTGAGGATCGAACCTAAGATCTGTGTCTCTAGCAAATTGGCCAAAAGACCTCGATTTCACTGAAAGTCTCGCAAATTCTTCCCTTTTCCCTTAGGCCGCAAGCTATTTGGAAGGCTAAATTTATGACACAAATTTTTTCTTGAGGCTTGTGATTTGAATTTGTTAAAATCTTCCTTGCAAAAGGATCTCATCATAACCAATTATGATTGTAAAGTTTTTCCCAAAAACAGAACATATGCGAGGGAGTTTGCAGGGTGAGCAGGACCACTTGTCATAACTAGTGAAATGGTAAATCCATGGATTAAATAAAAGAGGCAGAGTCGGAAATGTGTCCTGTCCACTGTCAGTTGCAGGATTAGGAAAAATGATTACCTTGGAAATACTACTAAAATTCTAGAGATGGGCAAGGTAATATTGGGAAGCCTCAATTAAATGTCATTATCTGGGCATGGAAAAGTCATGTGGAAAATGTGCATTGTAGCAGCTCTCGCAAGGGGGTAAAAATTTCAAAATGAAGGGTTTATGTTAAACATTTCAATGGAAAATCCAAAATAAAGAAAAGGAAGTGAAGGGATAAGAATGATAAGCTTACAAGTATGGTGAAGAAAGCCTGGGAAGTGGAGTCATAAAGAACGGAGGAAAACTTTCCAGAGAGATCTCTAATGACCTGATCTGCAGGGTAAAGGCCCCGTTCTCTGAGTGTCCGATAGGCTTCTATGACAATAGCCACTTCATTTGCAGTTTTGTTAAGACCGTATCATTGACTCAACATCTCTACATTATCCAAGAAACCCTCGAATATGTAGAATATTGCATCTACAACTAGGAAAGATCTGCACCATTCAAGAACCACAGACTGTAAGAAGAGATGTACAAAAGAAGAGATTAAAGAAAAGAAGTGCAAAAAGAAAACATGCCTGGGAGTCAAGAGAGACTGGCTCGACTGAGTGAAGGCCATGGCACCGACATTGCCAAGGTTAATGCAGACGCTTCCAGAATTGGCGGAGACGAAAGACTGAACCAAATCGATGCCGGTTTTCCTCTGGTCTGCCTCAACATGGGGGCTCGTCAATTCCTCAGGGCCTTGTGCCACGGATCTCTTCAATACTGTCAGCATTTTTGGTCGAGACAACCTTAAAACCAAACTCTGCAACTTCAGGAACTTCTCAACTGTTGTGTAACTGTCCAAGGGAGTGGCTTGTGTGTGGAGCACGGATTTTGAATCATGGCGCGGTCGAGAAGCCCAAGACAGAGGGACTAGGTGGAGTCTTAATTGCATGGCGTGACACACACACAACACTATATATATAAATAAATTTTTCACCATTTTTTATTTTATGGTGATTTGCACCTTTTTTTTTGCATCATTTATTATTTAATGGTGCTTTGCACCACATACAATTTTGATTATAATAATAATAGTATTTTTGGTGTTTTGCACCATAAAATTTTAATCCACCTGTGGATTATTTTACCATTTATTATTTTATGGTGCTTTGCACCATTTTTTTGCATCATTTATTATTTAATGGTGCTTTGCACCACATACAATTTTGATTATTTTAAAATCTTAATCCATGTTGGATTGGTTTTGGTGTTTTGCATCATAAAATTTTAATCCAACCTAGGATTGGTTTTGGTGGTTTGCACCATACACCATGTAATGCCACATATTCATATAGCACCAAAATCAACTTTTTTCCAAACACCACTTTTGCACCATAAATCTTAGCACCACTTTTGTATCTCCAGATTAACACCACTTTTGCACGACTATTTGAAAATTGAGGATTTCTTAAATCCTTTACAAATAGTGGTGCTAATGTGAGGCTAAAATGCCCTTTTTCTTGTAGTGGTACATGATCCAGCCACAAACTATGTGGATGTGCTAGTGTGTTTCTAACTTACTAATCATACTTTAAATCTGGCCACAATAGTTCATATTGAATGTGGCTAATAAAGCTAATGCTGCCAAATTTATTGTGCATGGTTTATCTAGGATAAATATGACGGCATTTTCATTTAAAAGTAGAAATCATAAGTAGAAGCGGGTTGTAAGAAGTGTCCTATTTGTACCACGACGAGAGAGTGCATAAATTGTTTGGGTGAGTACATTCTCATTTTGTTTTCTCCATCAAATCACTGGGGAAAGTTGGAATTTTTCCCGTCATGGGCCATGGTCCATTTTGCGTGAATATGTTAGCATTTTGTTTTCTTCATCGATCTCGAGAAAGAAGGTTGCCGTGATGGTAGATTTGAGTTACCACATGGTCATAATTTTATTTTCCTTTCTTTTACTTTAAGGGAAAGTCTTGCAACCAAAAATACTTGATGGAATTACTGTGAAAAAGTTATTGACAGACTTTGCGACAAACCTTACAGACTTTTTACTCAACACATTATTACCTCGACAGACTCACTTTCTTCGGCCGACAATAAGACTTGTGTAGAAGATGTGCGGCTAAATAAAAATTCCATTAAACCATAAAATATGGATCTATATATCTTGTGGCGGCATAACAAAAACTATAGACGTATATACAAAATTGAAAAATTACAAGGATGTTTCAACTTTTTCAGAGCTTCGGCTCTCAACAATTTCACTAAACAGAGAAGCTTGAGCTTCGAAATCTTCATAGAGTTTTTCCTTCTTCTTCTTCTTCGCACACTTGCGTTGTTCTTCTCTTCTCCTCTTTGTATCTATGTTTGTCTATCTGTGTCTGTATATCCAATTACAAACTAATTATTCTTATAAAAAAAAAAAAAACTTATACCGTCTTACATTAAAGACTGTAATAACTATCTACCTAGAAATTTATCTTCATAAATGTAATTCGACTGGCTTATATATGAGAGATGTGAACTCTTCATCATGTTAGACTATCTGACAAAAGATGAAGTGTGACAGACTCTAATAGAGTTGGCACATGCCAGATACAGATAATTAATATTTCCAACACTCCCCCTTAATTATGAGTATATGGGGGTCTTTAAAACAAAATATTACAAAATGTTTCAGAGCTGAAATTTGTTTTGTTCATGACCAAATTTATTGAATAGAACTTGTCATTCCTAAATAACTTTGCATATATTGGAATGTATCCCTTTCCAATGGCTTTGTAAATATGTCTACAAGCTGATCTTCAAACCTGCAAAATTCTAAACAAATTTCTTTGTTGTTCACCAATTCTCTTATGAAATGATACCTTGCGTCGATGTGCTTGGTTCTCTTGTGAAACACATGATTCTTAGACAAAGGAATGGATGAACTGTTGTTGCAGAAAATAGTTGTTGGTTCATGCTATTTCTGCGACATGCCTTTTAAAATTATCCGCATCCAAACAACTTGACGTTTGGCGCTTGTATCTGCGACATGATCTGATTCTACTGAAGACAAAGTTACTATTGGTTGTTTCTTTGAATCCCACGACACAACACCTGTACCAAAATAAAATGTGTACCCAGATGTGATTTTCCTGTCACATGTGTTTCCTCCATTTTCATTGTCAATGTATCCAATGAGTTTAAAATTTCATGAGGTTGAATACATTATGCCAAGATCCTTTGGTGGTGCTTACATACCTCAGAATTCATTTACCTCCTTTCCAATGAGAGTCTTTTGGTGACTCCATGAATCTTGAGATCAGACTTACTCCATACATGATGTTTGTTCTTGTCTCTGTTAAATACATAAGGGTGCCAACAAGTCTTTTAAACAGCATAGGATCTACAGTCGATCCATCATCATCCTTGCTCAATTTTAAACCTATTATTACTAGTGTTGGGGCTATCTTTCAATTAGACATATTGAATATTTTTAAATCCGCACTTGCATACTTTGATTGTAATATAAAAATACCACTTTCATTTTGATGAACTTCAATGCCCAGAAAAAACTTCATGAGCCTCAAATCAATCATTTCAAATTTAGTTTCCATGACTGTTCTAAATTCTTTTATGCCAAAATCACTAGTAAATATTAGATCATCTACATACAGGAAGACAATTAACATGTTACCTTGCTCATTAACTTTGGTGAGTAATGTCGGTTCACTTTCACTTCTTTGAAATCCATTCTGGGTGAGATAGGAATCAATGCGAATGTACCAAGCTCTCGGAGCTTGCTTCAAACCATAGATTTCATTTTTCATCCTGTACACTTTGTGTTCTTGTCCTGTAACTTCATATCCTTGTGGTTGTTCCACATATACTTCTTCATCCAGATAGCCATTCAAAAATGTCGATTTAACATCCATTTTATAAACATGCCATTTTTTTTAAGTACCAATGGACAAAACAATTCCGACTGTATCCATGTGGGTGACCAATGCGAAGGTTTCATTGAAGTCTATGTTGGGATGATGTGTGAAACCTCTCAGCGACCATTCTTTATTTGTGTTTCTGCACATTCCCATCAACATCTTGCTTGGTCTTATAAATCCATTTGACGTTGTTTACATCTTTACTTTTTGGTACATCTACCAACTCCCATGTTTGATCCTTCTCAATGCATTCTATTTCTTCGTCCATGGCTTGTGCCCATACTTCATCTTTGACAACTTCCTCAAATGTTAGCAGATCATCTATTTGAGAAAATAATGCAAAGAGAGAGGATGAATTTGGTGTACCAACTTCATATATTTCACGCAAACTTCTTACCTTCACTGGATCTGTCGATGTCGACCTCGATGAACTGCTTGATGGAGTATATTGTCATCTTGGTGTGGTTATTGATGTACCTTGAGTTGCAACTTGTGTCAAAGTTCCTTTTGTTGAACTATGTCGCGGTGTCATCGGAGTCGATGGTGCTACGACTGGTTGACTTACATGTGGTATTTGAACCACTTCCTCCGTCATGTCATCATGCTCGACATTCGACACAATATTGATATTCTTCACGATGGTTCCATGCCATGATTCATTCTCGACAAATTGAACGTCGTGACTGTCACACACCTCAAAAATTGTACACACACTTAACTAGAACTTGTCATACAAATCTAGCAAGCATTATTACTTGAGAGTTTAATTAGCGATGCTTATGTCAGTTACTTACATGATTAAGCTGCTTATGTCAGGTTTCCCTAGCTGCTATAATAACATAGTTTAACTGTTGCGTATAGCCACACCCGAAGGTGATGTTTAAATACTTTCCTTGGTTTTGTCATGTTTTACTAGTGCCTTAATTAGCCCCAGGGATTGGGAGACTAGACCATAGTATTGATCCCACCTTGCAAATGTAATAAGGTTTGTGGATACTAGATGAATTACCATAGTCCTAAAGCACAATGTATAATGTCACATTAGAAAGGACCTTGGTCCTAAGGCACGAAGGGTGTACGGTAAGGTTTGAATAGTGGACATTCGTTAAGGTTTTATGCCATGGTTTACAAACTTATTATAATGGTCGTTTGGTTTGTATGTTATGTGATACGAGTTATTACCACAATTTTAATGGATCAATGCAATGATTAAAGGCCATCATTAGATCTGGTCATGAGTTAATGATCTGTATCTTGGTTAACTTGGGACTTAAAAGCATTGTCTTGGCTACGAGTTGAAATCACAGCCAAGATTTAACTGAGTTGGCATGGGGGTGCATCTCATTTGTACACCTATACAATGTGCTGTAAAATCTTGATAGGGTTTTACGTAGCAATGGCCAAAACAATTCTGACTGTATCCATGTGGGAGACCAATGCGAAGGTTTCATTAAAGTCTATGTCGGGATGCTGTGTGAACCCTCTTGAGACCATTCTTGATTTGTGCTTCTGCACATTCCCATCAGCATCTTGTTTAGTCTTGTAAATCCATTTGACGTTGATTACATCTTTACCTTTTGATGAATCTACCAGCTCCCATGTTTGATCCTTCTCAATGCATTCTATTTCTTCATCCATGGCTTGTGCCCATACTTCATCTTCGACAACTTCCTCAAATGTTAACGGATCATCTATTTGAGAAAATAATGCAAAGAGAGAGAATGAATTTGGTGTACCAACTTCATATATTTCATGCAAACTTCTTGTCTTCACTGGATCTGTCGATGTCGACCTCGATGAACTGCTTGATGGAGTTTGTTGTCATCTTTGTGTGCTTGTCGGTGTAGCTTGTGTTGTGACTTGTGTCAACGTTCATTGTGTTGAACCATGTCGTGGTTTCATGGGAATCAATGGTGCTATGACTGGTTGACTTACATGTGGTATTTGAACCACTTCCTCCATCATGTCATCATGCTTGACATTCGACACAATATTGATATTCTTCACGACGGTTCCATCCCATGATTCATTCTCGACGAATTGAACGTCATGGCTATCACACACCTCAAAACTTGTACACAAACTTAACTAGAACTCATCATACAAATCTAGAAATAATTATTACTTGTCAGTTTAATCAACGATGCTTATGTAAGTTATTTACATGATTAATTTGCTTATGTCAGGTTTCCCCAGTTGTGGTAATAACACAGTTTAAATGTTGCGTATAGCCACACCCAAAGGTGACGTTTAAATACTTTCCTTGGTTATCCCTAGGGCCTTAATTATGACTGTATCCATGTGGGAAACCAATGCAAAGGTTTCATTGAAGTCTATGTCAGGATGCTGTGTGAACCCTCTTGCAACCATTCTTGATTTGTTCTTCTGCAAATTCCCATCAGCATCTTGCTTGGTCTTGTAAATCCATTTGACGTTGATTACATCTTTACCTTTTGGTACATCTAATAGCTCCCATGTTTGATCCTTCTCAATGCATTCTATTTCTTTATCCATGGCTTGTGCCCATACTTCATCTTCGACAGCTTCCTCAAATGTTAGCGGATCATCTATTTGAGAAAATAATGCAAAGAGAGAGAATGAATTTGGTGTACCAACTTCATATATTTCACGCAGACTTTTTGTCTTCACTGGATTTGTCGATGTTGACCTCAATGAATTGCTTGATGGAGTTTGTTGTCATATTGGTGTGCCTGTTGGTGTAGCTTGCGTTGCGACTTGTGTCGACGTTCGTTATGTTGAACCATGTCGTGGTTTCATGGGAATCGATGGTGCTACAACCTGTTGACTTACATGTGGTATTTGAATCACTTCCTCTGTCATGTCATCATGCTTGACATTCGACACAATATTGATATTCTTCACAACAGTTCCATCCCATGATTCATTCTCGATGAATTGAACGTCGTGACTGTCACACACCTCAAAACTTGTACACACACTTAACTAGAACTCGTCATACAAATATAGAAAGAATTATTACTTGTGAGTTTAATTAACGATGCTTATGTAAGTTACTTACATGATTAATTTGCTTATGTCAAGTTTCCCCAGCTATGGTAATAACACAGTTTAAATGTTGCATATAGCCACGCCCGAAGGTGATGTTTAAATACTTTCCTTGGTTAGCCCTAGGGCCTTAATTAGCCCCGGGGCTTGGCAGACTAGACCATAGTATTGATACCACCTTACAAATGTAATAAGGTTTGTGGATACTACATGACTTACCATAGTCCTAAAGAACAATGTATAATGTCACATTAGAAAGGACCTTAGTCCTAAGGAGCGAAGGATGTACGGTAAGGTTTGAATAGTGGACATTTGTTAAGGTTTTATGCCATGGTTTGCAAACTTATTATAATGGTCGTTTGGTTTGTATGTTATGTGATACGAGTTCTTACCATAGTTTTAATGGATCAATGCAATGATTAAAGGCCATCATTAGATCTGGTCATGAGTTAATGATCAGTACCCTGGTTAACTTGGGACTTAAAAGCATTGTCCTAGCTACAAGTTGACATCGTAACCAGGATTTAACTGAGATGACATGGGGGTGCATCTCATCTGTACACCTATGCAACTTGCTGTAAATATATTTATAGGGTTTATTGTGTTGTTTTTCTTGTCTGAACCCTTCATTTTTTGTTTGTTTGGTCTGTAAAATTTTGAGAGCTAAAGCTCTTCTTTGTTAATGGCGACTTGTTAGGGTTTTTTGGTGTAAAATATTGCTATGTTTTTTATGGCATTGTGATTGGTTTCTTCCCAAGTGTTCTTGTGTTTTTCATGGATTCCATGGTCTCCTGCAACATGTTGTTTCTCTTTCAAAATCCTCAGCCATGAACTCCAGTTTCAACACTACCTGGTCACCATGTAAATTTTTTATTGTTTACTAGCTGCAAGGTTTTAAAAGAAGGTTTTTGTGTCTTCAATGCATAAGCTGACAATTTATTGTGTTTTTTATGCAAGAAGAGGAGGGATAAGGGTAACCCCGAAGGAGTCGACCCCTTGCCCTCTCTGCAACTCTCATAAGGTAAGAAAACTTAACATTTTTAACTTATTTACATTAATATTTTTAAAATTTGTTTTGACTACAACTATGTGTTTCTTGCAGGTTAGAAGCACTGGAGAGGAAGGCGATAGGGTCACCTCCTCCTATGGCTACGTTTTAGAACACCTAGGCAAGTTAATGCACAAAAACCCCTATTCTTGTTTCTTTCTGTATTTCAAGGAATTTTTATCCACAGTTTCTATAGGTTTTGTGGTTTGATGCAGGTACTATGTTCTTGAGCAAAAGGAGCCGAAAGGGGAGAAACAACTCTAGCTTAGTGCAAGATAAGTTTTAGGAGTTTTTTTAAACCCCTAGGGTTTAAGCTCTGATTTACAGAGGGCTTTATAACCTCTCTGCTTCACATTTTTTTTATGTGCATTAAGGATTTCTTTAGTAATTGCATTAGTGTTGTGGGTGCCATCGTGGATGGACTTACCACCACTTCACTTACTCTGTAATTAGAAGTTGTTAGGGTTTAAAATAACAATGGTGGAATCTATCATGGATGGTGTTACAACCACACCCTGTATGTGTACATCATTTTTTATAATGTTTAATGTATAAATGAGTTGTAATGACCCTTAGGGTGTTTGCTATTTTGGTGAAATTCATGTCACGAGTTAATCCATGGTTATACTTGTATATTCCCTTGTTTTAATCAATGTCTACCATCCTTTGATGGTATTACCTCCATGAGTACGTTTTGATAATATTTGTTTCTTAATATATCTAGGCTAAAACATTTCTATGTAGATCATGTTAGCTATTTGCATTTTTTTTAAAGAATACTTGTGTTTATCTTTTGCGTAAGCAATGGTTTCCATTAAATTGGGATTACAATCATAAGGTTGCAAGACTATAATATTTTAACCTTGTTATTGTTTAATTTTTAAATCCATTACGACCCACAAGGTCTTGCGATTTATGTGGATTAAGTTTATCATTAAAATCGTGGTTAAAAGATATAATGCATGCATTTGATTTGGATTCCTTTTAGATCTATTTACTGTACTTTATTAATAATCGACTACCATCTTAGATGGGCTTATTACCGATATTTGGAAAGGAAAGATTCGTTGTCGCGAATTGTTAGGCATCTTGATTTAAAACTATAATGTGGATTACTATGGATACCTTAATTCCGGTTATTGACTATTAGCTTTAATGAACTTGATAGGATATTTGTAGACCCGTAAATGATTTTGTTGGATATGTTAGGTATATCATAATTGATATAATCATGTAAGTGATTGTATGTTGATAATTCTCCTTTCACATATCGTATAATATATATATATATATATATATATATATATATATATATATATATACATATGAGTGTATATGTTTATGATTCTTTAATTAACAATTAGCTAACTTATAAATCATTAATGTGTTGTGTATCTATCTTAATAGTTTTATAAATAATTTAATCTCATATTATTTAATTATTTTTCCTTGATCCCAATCTTAATAGTCTCGATTTGGTACCAGGGTTTAAGAAATAATTTTAAAATATAACTCTGTAGGAAATCCTTAAATCAGGTATGGATGCCTAAACTAAGAAGCCTTACTAATCAAATCTACTCATTCATAGGTATAAACAAAATACATAAACAAGTCTAAAATTGATACATAAACAAGATCTAGAATCGATACATGATAGATAGATGTTCAATAAGAATGCATAAGACATTTCTGCTTATGAATATAGCTGCAAATACAAGTCTAAAATAAACATCCTACTATAATTAGAAAAAGAATAAGAACCTAGCACCACTGCTGGGAAAACATAAATGGAAAAGTCATACCTCCCAACCAACTCCTAGAGCAACCAAGTTACTTGATCTAGAACCCCCGATTCAATCCCTGTCCAATGATAGCCTCTTGCTTGCTAAAGGACATACTATTATATAGTATTTTCCCTGGGACTTAGTCATTGATGATGCTCCTGCTCTTTAGCACTCAACTAGGAGTTGTGACCTGATTTTGGGGAAGATGCCTCTTGCACCTTGAAGTCTTACTCAGCAGCTACAACTTGAATTTTCCCTTTGTGGGTCAACAAACACTCTTCAACAACTATTCCACTTATGTCCCCTTCAATATCTTTTATTAATAAAAGAATAATTCATTACATTTTTTATTTAGTTTTGACTTCCCGTAAAAAATATTTAGAATAATAAATAAAATATCTCACCATAAATTAATAATAAATTATTAATTTTAGGTGCATTACATACACCTCCCCTTAGAGGATAACATCGTACTCGGTGTTACAAATTTTATGATTTATTCTTCCATTTCCTCATCTTGGAATATGATTGGATATGCCTCCTAATAACACTTTACAATTCCCAAATAGATTATTCTAGACTAAGGTGCTTCCATTGCACCTTGACTTGACCGATGGTACAGTTCCGGAATAAAAGTTCTCTCCTGTTGAGAATACGCTCCGGTACCACCTGGAAATCTCCTTCAGGTTCCACCTAGATAACATTCCAATCAATCACATGAGTAGCATCATGAATATATCTCATTAAAATAGAAATGTGAAAAAAATTATGTACTTTAACAGTGGGTGGTAGGGATAACTGGTATGCAACCGACCCCACTTTAGCCAAAATTTCAAATGGCTCGCAATACCCAGGTGCCAACTTTTAAAACTTTCCCAATCTCAAATAAATTTTCTTGGGTTTTACCATTATGTACACATGCTCACCCACCTTGTACTCTCTAGGAGTTGTTTTTAGGTCAGCATAAATTTTATGCCTGTTTTGGGAATCCTTCAATTTTTGTTGCACATGTTTCACAATTAGTTCCATATCCTTTAACAAATTAGGTCCTAACATTAACCTATTAATTGAAGTGCTCCAAGAAATTGGAGTATTATATTTGCGTCCATTCAAAATTTCAAAAGGAATCATACCTGCTAATACTTGAAAATTATTATTATAAGCAAATTCTACTAAGTGTAGGTAGTCTTCCCACTTACATGATTTGTGCATTACATACATTCTTAGCATATATTCTAGGACATGGTTTACCCTTTCATTCTACCCATCTATTTGCGGATGATACGTAGTACTGAAGCTCAACTGTGTACCTAACCGTTTAAACAAAGCTTTCTAGAAATTTCTTGTAAATTTTGCATCTCTATCTGAAATTATTACCTTTGGTACACCATGTAACCAAAAAATATCTTTCATAAAATATATCTGCAATGTTAACAACCTTATAGGTAAAGTTTACAAGAATAAAATGAGTTGATTTACTTAACTTATCGACTACGACCATGATTGAATCATGCTGCCTAAAATTTTTAGGTAGCCTTGTTATAAAATCCATGCTAATTATTTCCCACTTTCATTCCGGAATGGGTAGTGGTTGTAATAACCCTACTGGCTGTTGGTGTTCTGCCTTACACTTGTTGGAATTTGATGCAGAGAGCTAAGTACATTGCTACCTCTTTCTTCATGTTAGGCCAAAAGAAGTCATTTTTTATCATGATGATCATGTTATGGTATCCAGGATGTCCTGAATAAGGTCATTTACGTAACACATTCATGACTGTTAATTTGATTTATGTTGTATTTGGTATGTACAACTTGTTTTTATGCAGCAATAATCCTCTTTTATTTAGGCTGAAATATGTTTTTATCTTATTTTTTTCATTTTCAGCAGTCTTTTCTTTTAAAATTTGGTATTCCTTATCAAAATTTTCTGCAGTTAAGATTTGATTTTACATATTTGATTCATAACTGCTGCTTGCAAATAGTAAAGTTCCGTGAAAAATCAAGACGTATGAAACTTTGTTTTCTTTTTCCTTTATGTGTTTTATTTCGAAGTCATATTCACTTAAGAAAGACAACCATCTTGCATGTCTAGCATTTAAATTTTGCTGGTCAATTAAATATTTTAAACTTATATTATTTGACATTAGAATAAATTTGCTTCTGATGAGGTAATGTCACCACATCTTTAATGCGTGAAAAGTTGCAACAAGTTCTAAGTCACGCGTAGCATAATTCTTTTCATGTTCCTTTAATTTTCTAGATTCATAAGCCACGACGTAATTATCTTGTATTAATACCCTGCCTAATCCTTCCTTACAAGCGTTGGTAGATATGATGAAATACTTAAAAGGATTAGTAATTTTTAGGATAGAGATGGTAGTTAACAGATGCTTTAATTTATTTAATCTTTCCATACACTTTTCAGACCATTCAAACTTTTAACATTTATTCTGCAGTGAAGTTATGGGGTAGGATATCTTAGAAAATCATTCGTTGAACTTTTGATAATGACCTGTAATCCCCATGAACGATCTTATGTCTGTTACATTTTTAGGAATAGGCCATTGAGTGATAGCCTTAATTTTGTTGGGGTCAACAGAGATTCCATCCTTGGGGGTTGAGACCCTAGAGATTGGATGCCGAGAGAGAGGAGGAGAAGAGATAACATAATGGACAACTGTGAAAAAGACACATCAACGATATATAGGATATGAATATAATAGACAATGAAATATAGAGTATATAGGCCACATGGAGGGGTGAGTCTCAAAGAGGGTTCTTTGAGTCTCACCTCTCAAACTATACTAAGATAAACACTTAGAACCAATAACTCAATAACTCAATAGAATACGAGAAATGTAGGATGCCAAAAATCCTTGAATGCTTTATTGAGAAGGCATAGAGCCTTTTTATAACACTATTACAATGTGCCTTGGGGACATACCATGGTCCAAAACCATGGGTTGTTAAATACCATGGATGGGAGAGGTTAAATGTTCCTTGAAGCCATACCATGGAACAAAACGATGGGTTGTCAAATACCATGGATGGGAGAGGCTGGTATCTCCATTTAATGCTTTTATGATGAATGGTAGAGGGTGGCTTCTTCATTTAATGATTTTACATCTAAATTTAGATAATTCCCCCTGAAATTCAGATCATTCTTTCCCCCATACAAAATGATGGTCCCCATCATTTCATGCTAAAAAGAGACCCATTATTACAATGTGTCATTTTCCAATGAAGAGAATGGTTTCGTGAGGTTAACCCATAACCATGGGTTTTGTGTGGTTGACCCATAACCATGACCATGACTATGAGTTTTGTGTGGTTGAACCCTAACCGTGACCATAATTGTGGGTTTTGTGTGGTTGACCCATATCCATGGGTTTTGTGTGGCTAACCCATAACCATGGGTTTTGTGTGGTTGACCCCTAACCATGATTACGACACATAAATGTGGGTTTTATGTGGTTGAATCTAGCCATAACTATGGGTTTTGTATGGTTGACCCTTAACCATGATTACCATAGGATTGCATAAATGTCCAAAAATAGTCTTTGGTGCAATTAACATCTCGTTGCAAATCCATTCATAGCTTCTGATGCAAGTGATGAAATTGAATTTTGTTGAAGACCCATTTGAGATATTGAAGAGAAATTTACATCCATATAACATACTTTCTCTATGGTGGCCCGGGGAGAGAGAAAATATTTTTTGAAGTTCAAGGGATGCACTCACACTATTTATCAGACATACACTACTTTAATCAATGATATCTCTCAAACCAAGACACCAAATGAAAAACAGTGAAATACCCATTTTAGCTAATGGAAATATATTTCAAATTAGCTATGGAATATCCTCTGAGATGTATTGTGGAGTCCGTGGTAATTTTTTAAATTTTGTGTATGTGAGGTCGCACTGTGTCCAGACATATATTGCTTCAAATAAGCATATCTCACAACCCAGAAAGGTAAATGAAAAACTGAAAAAATATCGATTTTAGCTAACACAAATATATTTTCGATGAGCTATGGAAGAGCCTATGACATGTTCTGTGGAGTATGTGGTACTTGTTTAAAGTTCTTGTATGTGAGGCCACATTGTGTACAAAAATGTGCTTCTTCCAACAAGCTGCATATCTCACAAACTAGGAAGCCAAATGAAAAACTATGAAATACCCATTTTAGATGACAAAAAAAAATTTCAAACAAGTTATGGAAAACCCCTTTAAACATATTGTAGAGATCATAAAATATTTCTAAAGTTTTCCTAAGTGGGTCATCCTCCATAGACTGTTGAGTGTTTATATGATGGTCGTACATCTATGTTTGGGAAGAGATGGGGATGGAATGAGGTCATCAAAGCTACAATAAGCATAAAAAAAGATTTTAATATGTTCCATGGCCATATGAGGATGGAATAATGTTTGATGTGAGAATGCCAAGAACCACAAACAATGCCAAGGGTTTGTAGAGCAACATGGGATGTTGTAGAGATCATGGAACTGACTCTTGTAGCTTAGATATATTGTAATTCCTAAGGACCAATTGTGATGCTTACAGTGTATGGCCCAACAAATGGACTTCGAGTATGCCAAGAAAAAGTTGGAAACTTTTGTAGGTATTTGAACCCAAACTAAGCTCAAACCCTCATTCCCATGGAGAACATTCTTGCTCTGATACCATTAGTCCATATCTTGAGGGATGAGACCCGAGAGGATTGGATGTCGAGAGAGGAGGAGAATAAATAACATAATGGACAGCTGTGAGAAAGGAACATCAGCGAGATCTAGGATATGGATATCTTAAACAATGAAATATAGAGTATATAGGCCACATGGAGGGATGAGGATCAAAGAGGGTTCTTTGAGCCTTAACTCTAAAACTATACTAAGAAAAGCACTCTGAACCAATAACTTAATAACTCAATAGAATAAGAGAAATGTTGGATGCCAAAATTCCTTGACTGCTTTTTGAGAAGGGATAGAGCATTTTTATAACACTATTACAATGTTCCTTCGGGCCAAAAACATGGGTTGTCAAATACCATGGATGGGAGAGATACAATGTTCCTTGAATCCATACCATGGAACAAAACCACGAGTTTTCAAATATCATGGATGGGAGAGGGTGGCCTCTCCATTTAATGCTTTTATAATTAATTGTAAGATGGTTTCCTCTTCATTTAATGCCTTTACATCTGAATTTAGATCATTCCCCCCTGAAATTCAGATCAGCTTTCTCAAGCAAGATACCCCATTCCTATGAGATGAAGCCGCGCATTAATCTTTCGAGGAATTAAAGAAAGTGTCATTATCATCTCCTCTCTTCCGTCTTCCAGAATACACGAAGAATTTTAGATTGTATCTGGTCACATCTGAGTCTACAGTTGATGTAGTGCTAGTTCAGGAAGATGAAAAGTTCCAAGAACATGTCATCTATTACCTTAGTTGTGATTTGGATGGTCCTGAGGTTAGATATTCACACATTGAGAATATGGATTTGGCAGTGGTTTATGTCGTCCAGAGGTTGAGACATTAAATTTTACTAAGGACAATTGTTGTAGTTACAGACATGAATCCATTCCAGTATGTCTTATCCCGATGAATAATCAGGCGAAAGTTTAATAAGTGGATTGTCATACTCCAGGAGTTTGAATTAGATTTTCAGTGCGCTAAATCAAAAAAGTCCCTATTGTTTGCAGAACTTATCTCAGAGTTGCCGAGTGATGAAAGTGTAATGGTATAAGATGATCCATTCCCTGATGAGCATATTTTATTGATATCGACCTATGATCCTTGGTACAGAGATATATTAGTATATCTTCAGACTTTGAAGTGTCCCACGACCTTCTCACGAGAAGATTGACACAAGTTAAGATTGAATGTTAAAAAATAGCTCATTATCGGAGATACATTTTATCGAAGAGGGATATATTCCATCTTACATCGATGTCTTACCCATGAGGAGAAATAGTTTTTCTTGAATGATTCTCATAGTGGAGGATGTGGGGGTCATTTATCTTGGTTAGAAACGACCCAGAAGATCTTGTGTGTTGGTTATTTCTGGCCTACCATCTTTAAAGATTGCGTAGAAGCTCTGAAGCATTGTCATCTATGCCAGATGTACACCAGAAAGATGTGGTCACATCCTTCTCCTCTCTATCCCATCATCGTGGTAAGGCCCTTCACCAAGTGGGGGGTATATTTCATGATCTACAACCCAGTCTCTACTGGGGGCACAAGTATATCATTGTCATTGTAGACTACTTTACTAAGTGGGAAGAGGAAATGCCTACCTTTAAAGCCAATAGTGATACATAAGCATACTTTGTGTTCAATCAATTCATCGCCAGGTTTGGCATCCCAAAGAAGATTTTCACTTACCATGCTTGAAGCGAACAATAATTTCGCTCACACAATAATCACCAAAATATCTAGAATATCGGATAAGCCATAGGGCAAATGGATATTAATGGTTGTATAGATAAGATAACGGATAATTTCAATGGTTGATGACCCACCTATTTAAATAAGGCTTGGGAGCTGTGACTTGAAAGGTCATGTCCTTTCAATATTATAGTTAAATATGTTTTATTATTAGTTATTTAATATTATTTTTATGTTTGTTACATTGCCTTCCCCTTAAGGGAATCTTTGTCCTCAAAGATGTATTTGAAATTAATGTCTGATTTATTTCAATCTGTCATCTCAGAATTCTTTCCCCTTTGTATTTGCGACATTTGAGGAGATGAGCCGATACAAATTACGGATTCCCCAATAGAATTGTTGCATCGTATCTACTGTGGTCCATCCCAGATCTATTTTTATCGGAGCTCTGAGATCGTTTTGTGGAACGATCTGTCCCGATTGTTGCTTAGTATGTCGATATTTTCGCATATCCACATAATTCTTCTGTGAATATTCATTTTGACCCCGTCGTTGGTCAAAATGACGATTATAATTAGGATGTCTGTAAGGTATAGGTTTCGTTTGTTCTTCTTTCTTTTGGACTGTGATGAGGACTATCTTCACTTCTTCGATTTGATTTTTGGATGCATTTTCCTAGATTGTGCTTCTTCGTTCTCTAGTAGATTGTTCATGAATTGGAATCCTTTCGATTCTTTCCTCTTGCGATTTTTTTTCAATTTCTAACTCCTTGATTTGGTTATGTAGTTCCTGATTACTATTATTTAAACATTGGTTTTCTTCTTTCTTTTCTAGTAATTTCCCTTCGAGGTCTTCATCGGATTGTCCCCTCTTGTTGTTGTTTTTCAATTTTTTGATTTTTGTAATCAGGGTTTTGTTGTGATTTCTTAATCTGAAAATTTCTTCAGAATTGTTGGATATTATTTTATTACTTTGTGCAATCTCTAGCTTGTGTTCTTTTTTAGAGTTGCTATTTTGTTGTTGAAGAACTTTTATCTGTTGTCGATACTGGTCGACCACTAATTCTTGATCTGTTAATTTCTGTTGTATGTGCGTCAGTTCTTCATCCTTGTTGTTAACGATTTTGTTCAAGCGTATTGTTTCTACTTCGTAATCACTTATTTCTTTATTTATATCTTGATTTTTTAGTCTCTGATTGAAATCACTTTCATCTTTTAATTTCTTAATTTGGGCCGACAATTTTTCTATATGATTGTTCTGGTCGGAAATTATTTGTTCCTTGCGCTCTTTTTGCATATTATGTAATTTAATCAACATTTCTGATTTCGTATTTATGTCCTGTAATTCTTCATTGTCTCTTCAATAACGCTTTAATTTGGCTTCTAATTTCTCTATTTGTGCTTGCAGACCCAATTCCATGGTCTCTAATTTCTTCGACACTAGATAGTTGTTTTTGTTGATTTTTTTTTCGATTTGTTTTCCTTGACTAATCGATCTTCTTTGTTAGGCTAATAACCCCCCTTTTTTTTCAAAAATAATAATTTTTTTTAATTATTTTAAAAAATAATAAAATTATTATTATTTTTTCTTTATGACTTCTTTTACTTTTATTTTTTTCTTTGTTTTAATATAATAAAACAAATTTAAAATAATATAAATATATTATGTTATAATATATTTGAGATAAATATTATATTATATTATAATATTATATTTAAAATAAACGATATATTATAATATTTTTTTTGTTTTCTTTGTGTATAGGTTGAACAACGGCATTGGCAGGGAGGAATGGATGTGGCCGAGCGCGGAGTGGAGTCAGGCTGCGGTGGGTGAAGTGCCAGTGTGAGAGAGGGTGTACAACTGCGTGGAGGAGGCTACAGGTTGGAACCGAAGAGGAGAGCAGGAGGAGGTGGTGCAGTGGAAGGGCTGCGCTGAAGTGGAGAGCGTGGAATATTTTGCATGAGGGATGCGTGGAGGAGTGTGAGGGGGGAGTGGAGCAACACGTAGGGCAGGGAGAAGATGTTGGATGCGTGAGGAGTGAAGGGTGAAGGGGGAGTGCGGTGGTGGAGCAGCGGACGTGGGAGGGATACGCAGGATGGTGTAGCAGCGCGGAAAGATGGGAGCTGACAGGCAACGCACAAGTGGAGTTTGGGAGGAGAGCATTGCGTAGGAGGGATGGGCCTGAAGGACGTGGAGCTGCGTGCAAGTGGAGTTTTGGGGAGAAGTGGTGAGGGAGATCGTGATGTGAAGGGAATTGCCAATGGCCAAGTTACGGTTAAGGACCACGTCAATCAGAGAAACTCTGAAAATTATCAGAAAATCTGAAACTTTGGCTAAAGCCGGAATGAGCACAAACCTGAGGAAAGGTTGGCTTTGATACCACATGAAGCGAACAATAATTTCGCTCACACAATAATCACCAAAATATTTGGAATATCGGATAAGCCATAGGGCAAATGTATATTAATGGTTGTATAGATAAGATAATGGATAATTTCAATGGTTGATGACCCACCTATTTAAATAAGGCTTGGGAGCTGTGACTTGAAAGGTCATGTCCTTTCAATATTATAGTTAATTATGTTTTATTATTAGTTATTTAATATTATTTTTATGTTCGTTACAACGCCGAGTCACTTTCAGAACAAGATTATGACAGAGTTAACTACTATGCTAGGTTTTAGGCAATACCACTCGTCTTCCTTTTACCTGAAGGAGAATGAGCAAGTACACGTCATTAAAAAAACTTTGAAAACCATTCTGAACTAGAATATTAATGCAAGTAGATCAAACTGGAATATCATGTTGTATCATATGCTTTGGGCATATCAAACGAATTTTAAGATTGCCACATGGTTTTCACCCTTCTAGCTTGTTCATAGGGTGGAAGCAGTCACACTGATGGAATGCAAAATACCATCTCTAAAGATAACATTTCATGTGCTACCTGATACTTCTGATATAGAGGAACATTTGTTACATCTAGAACATCTAGATGAACAATGTAGAGATGTGCTTACAACAAATGAATCACATAAGCACCGGGTAAAGAACCAATACGAGAAAGCTGTCAAACCTAGGGTTTTCTCTGAATGAGACTTGTGTTGGTATATGACCAGGGTAAGGAACCCTTGGGGGAAGGAAAATTCAAATCTATGTGGTTAGGATCTTATGTTGTGTCCAAGTTCCTAAATAAGGGTGCATATGAACTAGTTAATTATGTTGGTAATAAGCTGTTTGAGACTCCCAATGGGATCTACCTGAAAAAGTATTACGCTTAGGAATTATGTTTTTTCTTGTATTATAGTTGTAATTATTTAAATGACCATGTGTGGTTAGTGTATCTTATGTGTTCTGGTGTTGTTTCATATGTCTTTGGAGTGGTTCATAGGATTTTTTTATGGCACAAGACGTCACACTTGCATGCTGGATTCAACTACTTGGGTCATTTATGCACCCACATGACAACTAGTTGCCTCAGGAGGTGCTTTCTTAGGTCCTGCAACTAACAATGTATCCAAATACAGTGTTGTTATTGAGATTCTTTGGGATGCTATATCGCATGGTATCACCTTCCTGGAAGTCAGACTAGACTCTCAATGGGGTATATCAGGTGAGACATCCTACTTTATTATGTCATTTTTTTAGGATTAGGTTACTTGAAAGAAATTTTGAGCATATTATGCATATGTTAAACACAATTAATGATGCATATGTTAACTACATTTTAGCCTTGAATTTGTCACACACATTATAAAAATAATACACATATACCAATAGAAACACATGTAAATAATCAAATATATATATGTGTGTGTGTGTGTGTGTAAAAGCAGGTTCATATACATCGAGTCATAGTCCAAAGATTCAGTAAATAAGTACATCAAAATACAAACAATAAGATCATAGTATTCAACATGTTAAAATATCTGGAGGTTCCTCGGCCTCATCGGCTGCAGCTCCCTCCACCATGGCCTCTCTGTAGCACAAGACAACCCAGGACACCTTCAGAAGTAGGCACAACTCGGATGGAGGTACACCCACAATATGCTCCTTCATTGCAATGGGAATCATCTCCATCCTCATATTCAACACATCATGAGTAAGCCTGGCCATCTTTCCTTCTACAACATGAAGCATGGCTTCGTCCCCGACTCTGATTATGAGTCGCACATAGGTCCTAAGATGTCCATCGGGTTGAATAGGCCTAATATTTGTATTACATAAAAGATGGCTTAGACTTGAATAAGATACATATGTATATAACACTTATGAACAAAAAATCATAAAAAATAAATATTTGAAAAACAAAAACTCACCCATCTCTCCCAATGCTTCTCTTGGAGGGAGAACTAACTCGAGATCACTAGGAAAATCTAAACCAGCATAAGGGAACTTCTCTAAAGAAGGACCTAGCAGCTCCAGTATGCATAGAAGTTGTTGTCATATTCACCCTGGATTTCACCACCACCCTGGAAAATTAATACATCCCCCTACCATGTGAGCCAAGGCTCACGTGGAGGTGAAGGAAAAAGTATCACCCTAGGACTCAGAGCGGGAACTATCGAAGAAGAAGAAGTCTACCAAGAAGCTAGCATATCGAAGGTTCTTCTTTTTCCCCAACCTGCAATCTGATAGTTGTTTCTTTATACTTATGATTAGCCCAGAGCACAAATCAAAGACTGCACCTTACAAACATTCCACCAATATATGCATTTGGGTCCATGTGGCCAAATGTAGTGCATATGTACCCACCTCTTGGACAACATTGCTCACAAGCACTTTGAGTGGAAATATTTTGATTTGGGAGATCGAGATCAGAGTTCCCGACTTCTATGTACTTTGTAGAAAATATGTATTCACATAATCTTGCATGCTAAGGGGATCACACCCATGGTCAGTTCCACCCAAGTTAACTGGTGCCCCTCTATGAGATAAACTGGTGAGGAAATATATGACCTCGATAGTAAATTCCAATGTCTCACCCTGAAGGTCAAACATACCTTTCTCAGGATCCCATAACCGTACCAACATCTCCAAAAGTCGAACCTGAGTTCACATGTTTGAGGTGCGGTAAAAATTTAATAACCCACACCTTTGGAGGACATTTAAAGTCATTGGATCCCCCAATGCCACTCTATATATGTCTTCGTGCTCCCTCTCCCTCCATTCTAGGACCATTGTTCCTGCAAAACCATGGTTTTTGGCCATTAGACAAGCGAAAATATCTAATATGCAGGACTCATGACTGTGCAGTGGTGACAGTGCATGTTACTCGTAGGTTCCCCGTTGCATACGCACAGTTACATCATGAACTTGCGAGTTTCCAATGGGCTACCCACGAGTCCTGTATGGTGCCCTTATAACTTGCCAGAAAAACTCAAATTGGCATAAAAAACTAAAATTGAAAGCTTGAAATGAAAGAGAAATGAGAGGTCATTTACTTGCAACTTGTGGTTTGAAAATCTATCCACTGGTTTGAGCACACGAGTCATTTGAATATCCAAGGTAAAAATTGCACTATTTATAGTAAAAACCAAATGAATTGTTTTTTGTCCAAGTTTTCACTATTTATAGTAAAAAATTCAAAATTTTTACCCATTTTTATATAGTTTTGGTCAAAATTCTTTTTAATTGGACTAATGTTTATTGTTTTTTACCTAGTTTTACAAGTTATGGATGAAATCATATAATATTTCCTCAGCATATAGGATAGGATTTGGTCCCTTGCATATTGCATATATACATTATCCCCTTTTAAACCTAAGGATATCTTTTTTTATCCATGGACGACGATCTGCAACCATTTTTTTACCCTTCCAACATTGTTGTTCTTCCATGGTTAGAGCTTACCTCACATGGGTTACCCTAGCTAGAACACTTCTTGCTGATTCTGGTACCCATGCCGCACATTGCTAGGTTACGGGAGCCTTCGTAGTTCTTTTTCACACAAAGACGAACCTCGTTTTGTATATTTTTCCAAACTACACTTGGTTATAAGGCTCCCTTCATATGGAGTTATCTTCAAGCCCTGATACGACTCCTTAAACATAAATAGTAAACCGAGTTACTTGTTGTTTCATAATCATTAAAGTAAATGAAGAATCATCCATAACAGTATAAGTTTAACCCTTTTCTGGACCCTACGGATTATTTACGAAAATGAATACTCTATTTTCTTCAGATTCTAGAAGAGTATCTTCACGTATAGGTTTATCTCTTTCCTGGGCCTAGAGGAATAAATTTACGGAAAAGGAACCTGTTTGAGCTTACTTTTATCTTTTTCCTGATTTAGACTAAACCATGAAAAATATTTCGAGCGTTCTATATGCCATTGTCATGCTCGTTAAATGTCAGTAAAAAGCATCGAGTTTACTATTGTTTGTCCCATTCTCGTAAATAAATGCAATTTTCTGAGTGATATTGCCTTCCTTCACACTTGTTAAACTAGTGCTACATGCTTTATTTTGGAAGGAGCATCGATTTGGTGATAGTTTACCCCTTTTTCTGACCTTTCCTACTAAGTATGAAAGAGGTATACCTTAGTTCTTCAGACGCTAAGAGAGTTCTCCATTGGATTGTTTTATACTTTTTCAGACTAAGGAGACTAAATTTACGAAAAAGCACCCCCCTAGAGTCTTATTTGGAGTTTTAAGACTCTTAAAACTATGAAAACACTGACAAGCATTCACTAATTAAGGCTCATAAGATCTATGGATCAGTTTCATATCAAGCACTATGCTCTCTTTTCTTCAAGCTTGCTAAAAAATGAAGAAAGACTAGAGATTACTTTCTTGGACTTGTTAAAACTTAACAAGTAAGGAATGAAGGAAATGCACTCTTTATTTATAAGTTGTTGGAAGCAAGTCATCGTTGAACGAAGCACTAGTTTGAGTCTCTCGATACTCATGTTCAAGTTTTCCATTCTCAGTTCAAGTAACACTTTGAGTCACTGCTCTTCCACTTGTCCTGAATACATGGGGTGTTAACGCAAAAAATTGTTTAACTTGCTCTACACAGCCTACACTACATACAGACATCCATTTCCTAACCTTTTGGAACTCCATACCTATGCTTTGACCTCATTCTCTCCAAAAAAGCTCAAAAATATTAAAAAGGGCCTAAAAAACCCACAAATGAGATAAAAAGGCTCAGAAAGGGGCTAAAAACCCCAAAATAGCTAGAAAAAAATCCAAAAGGGGATTAAAACACTAAGAGGGGCTTAAAACCCTAATTAGGGTCCAAAAACCCTAAATGAGAGAAAAAACTATAAATAAAGGAGTGGAAGTCCCAATCACACATGACTTGTTTTGTCTCCGTCGTTACTATACTTGCATGAGTCCTTGAGAGACCATCACTCTCAAGCTACTCATCCCATCCATTCCATTTGACCCATTTTCTTCCCTTCCGAGGTGTTGAGTCAACCTCCACACTACCTAGACCTGTGGAGAAGTGGTACCATCCTGAGCTAGGGCACGAAGGTCCCCTTTTCAAATAGTACTGAAGGTATAACAATCTGGTTATTTTTTGTCTAGTTTGTAGTTTGTATGTATTTATTTATTTTTGCTACTAACAGTTTTTTTGATGCAGACTCTACCTTTTTGTCCCTTAGATGAAATGGAGGTGCATTAGCACGTAATGAGGGTTTTTACCCAATAACAGTTTAGGGACCATGCTGAGTCGATCCCATAATATCCTTGGTTTTTATAGGTTTTATGGAGGATTTCTTTCATAGTCGTCACTGATCGAGCCCTCACGAGGCCGATTCGAGTCTGTTCGCTTGTTCCCAACTCTGATTTTTGATTTTTCTTGTTTCAAGGCCAAGTCGCTGATTTCAGGGTGAAAGGGGCGACCCAATCGCTAATTTAGGTACAAAAGGAGCGACCCAGTCGCTAATTCAGCCCCAAAAGGAGCAATATGCCTCCCAAGGTACCGTCGCTGCTCTTTTTGGCCTAGAGGCAACCCAGTTGCTACTGTTTGGACTGTTTGTGAGACTTAGTCGTCGATATCCAGTAGCCAAAAGCGACCTATTTGTTTGTTAATCAGTTTTACATTCGTTTTCATGTCAGGTTGATTGTTTAAAATGAAAATATTCCTACTGCTATGTTAGTTTATGCAAGTTTAATTTCAGTATTTCATTATTAAAACACATTGGAAATTAACTGTCTTGTTCATCCCTTCCTCCTCTACTCAATCATCACCCTCCGGGGTCTTCTGAGATAAGACAGAGGGCTTATCAAGCTTAGTAATATGCACATTTCTTTGTCATTGTTCTTTTCCACTAAAAAAAGGTTCCTTGGAAGTTAGAGGGGGTGGAAACCGTTGGGGGTTTCACAACGTTCGCGTCCTTCCTGTTGAGAAACCAGGCATTTGCGGAGTGACCGATGGATCTACGGGTGGGCTTGTTCCCACTTTGATGACATCCTAGCACTCCTTCTTTGAATTGAGGGGTACAAAAAAGGGCAGTCACACTGCTGATTCACATTTTACAGTTTGTATTGCGCTTTGGCTCTGTTTTATTTTACTGGTTCACATGTTACAGTTCATATTTCCCATAGCTTGATCTGTGCAAAAAATCCAGTATTAGTTTCTCACTGCATAATTGCAAAAATAATAAAAAATAACAAGCTCATACCCAAAGTGCACACATTCACACCATATAAGTCAACCAAACTCGATTCATGACCCCGAGCGAACAATAAAAGTAGCCAATTTACTTAATAAAAATCTTCTGGTTTGGCAACACAATTCTCAACCTCCTTAACCGTGGGTAATGCTTGAGCTATGCCCTAAAACTCATTATGAGGAGTGTTGGGCACCCAATATGCAAGTGAATTACAACTAACATACAGAGTGTGCAATATTTATTGTCAACCCAGGGAAGTCTTGTATTTCAAGAATAACATGCACAATATATGCTTAAACACTTAATTGCTGCAAATGAACAATCCTATTCTCTGTTCAGCTATGCTCATCCCAAGAATCCACTTAATCTAGTTNACTGTTCTTGATCTAGAAATTTAAAGCTTCACGAATTCATATCTAAATTAATTTTGCAGAAAATGAAGTCTTGTTTATCAATCCATCTAATGATTCACCCAACTATCTTGATCTAATTACTCTAGAAATTCAAAAGACATAAATTGGAATTAGATCTTTCTAGAAATTCAAGGTATAGAAATTGAGTGCAACTAATCTAGGAATTCAAGGTACAGGAATAAAGTTCTGTGATTATGAAAACAAAGGAACAACTTGCAAGGATCTATGGAAACAATAATTAAGGGATCCGAGGATGGACAGGGCTATTCAGCTACCACACAATTGCATAATAAATATTATCTACATAGTCGATTGTTTTACCATGCCACTACAAATTTCCAAGAGACAATGAATAACACTGTCAATCCACAAATGTCACATCTTCCTATGGAGAAATGAAATTAAACATAACATCACACGATAGAATAAATACAATGCCTAATATAACTCAGCAATCCCTGTGGGAAGGTGGGCCCAACCTTCACACAGAGATGCTGGATGAACACATGTTAAAAACCATTAGATTTGAAATAACTCTTTGTATTAAAAAGGCAGATCGATCACACAACTCTCAGGAACAGCTAATACAATGAATTGGCTATGGGTTCAACCCCTGGCTCCGAATAGTTCTCCATATTTATACAACTTAAATCATAACATCCTATCCCTATTATTGGGTATCCAAGAAGATCTCTGATCTTCAGGCGCCCTAAATTACAACAGCTGTTACAAACGTGGCAGGATGAAAGATAAGAAATATAGGGAAACTGTTAATCAACCCAGGAGTAATGATATCTTCAGATCATAGCTATACACAATCAACAACACACTGTTAACCTCCAAATATGACGCATTCTGTTGCAGCTATCTTTGTACAGCTTTGCCCTGGATAATACACTGGGGCTACATTCCTTGGGCAATGGTAGGATGGATGGTGATCAACTTGAGAAATGAATGCCCATCCTTTTCGTAGCATTTTCAGCCGGATCTTCTTGCAGTCTATATACCTCAAAATATCTTTATAAACCATCATATGTTAGCATATTGAGATATATAAAGATTTAATTACCACAATCATAAGTATTAATAAAATAAGACAATAACCATTCATACCTTGGTAGATTGAAGAGTAGAGTGAGGGTAAAACATTTATTTGGCATGCTCAATGGGGTAGGATAGGGCAAAAGGGAGTAAATAAGGATGGTAAAAAAGGGCCATTTCTGGGCCCAACATCTCCCCCCAACTGTCCTGTTGCATGTCCTCATGCAACAACCTCAATTATTCTGAATTTGAATCTTGCACTCTACTCTGTTCATGGAGAGAAGAGAAGTTGTAGGGGAACTTCGATGTTCCTTCTTTTTCTATGAACCCTCTATGGGCAACCCAATATCTCCAACATTGCTGCTCCTCTACCTTGGTCAATGAGAAATCCATCCTATATGGTTTTGCTGGCCACCAGATGAGGGGAAATTTAAATTTCAGGCCCAACCAATTAGCCCCACACTCCTTGATATATCCAACATAACCCTCAACCCTGGAAAGTGCTTGTTCAAAATTTATAAAATAATAGGGGTCTCTGCTCCTGAGAGTAGGAGAGGCAACCTTCCATTTGTGCTTACTTCTTTCCAATGTTGCTTGTTGGTATATAGAAATATGGTTGGTGTAGGTAGAAATAAATTCCTCGTGCAATTCCATTATGTGCCGAGTTTGGATGGGGCATAAGAGAAAAATCCTGTGTCGAGCAAGAAAAATACCAGGATTTTGAGGCTCACTTCGAACCCACAGATTAGAGTGAGCTTCATTGTGAGAAAAGGTTTGAAAATACCTTTCCCACTGAGCATGATTGCTCACATAAGAAGCAAAGGCCCTCAACTGAACATCTCTTGAAAAATGAATAGGATTTGAATGGCGATCCATAGGACAAGCCATCTCATGCAAATATAATTCACACAGCAAATTCTGATCTTCAAAACTGCTTATTAAAAATGTTTCCAAGAATATTGTTGACGTTGTTATCTCAAATGACCTCCCTTCTTTCACAGCTCTCAACTTAAACCAAACAAATTGCTCAAATAGAAAGATAGGGTAAGAAGAAGAAGGTATTCTAGTGCCCTGGAGTTCTTGGGAAAGAGCATACATCTACTCTTTTTCCTTCTGCATAGACTGGAACTTTTTCAGCTCTCTTAATTTTCTTTGTAGCTCTTCTTCTTGAAGTCTCTGGATCATACGTTCTTCTGCCCATTTCTCCTCCAATCTCCTGATAATATTTTTATGCTCAGTAAGGGAAACTATTCCTCCACCTGGCTCTTCCATTTGCTTACCTCCATTCTCAGAATTGAAATTTATGTTTTAGGGTTCAGGGCTTCTTCTTCATGATGCTCCTCCTTGTCAGAATCTAGGTCGATGAAATTTTGGAAGGGTTCAGTCCATCCTTTGTCACCTGATGTGCCACATTGGACATCCTGCACATCTGAAGTTATTTCTGGTGGTGTTGGTTCTTGTGTGACAACAACCTCTTTTAGAATTTCTTCAGCAACAACGTCCACCACTCCTGGAGATGCTGGTTCTTATGTAACAACATCTTCTTTCTGTATTTCTTCCTTGGAAATTTTGGAAGCGACTGTGAGGACGTTGGTTCTCGTGTGACAGTTCCTTGTTCTTATTTTTCCTCACGCTATTGAGATTGGATGTCTTCTTCAGTCTGCATTTGTTCCTCAAGGATTTCAGTATTACATGAGGGTTGTGATTGAACTTGTTCATTTTCACCCCAATCCATATCAGGAATGACATCCACTTGTTGTATTTCTACTACAATTTTCAAGGATGTTGGTTCTTGTGTAACAACATCCTGATTTACTTCTTCGTCTCCCTGTTGTTGTGATTCCAATTCTAGGATGTTTATGTCCTGAGACAAATCTGGAGTTGTAATACAAAATTCTTCATTAAACTCTAGAGTGCCTTCAATTGCTGGTTCTCCTCCCCTCATTTTGGCAGTCATGTGAGCAATAAAATTCAAAGATTCTGGTTCTTGTGTGACAACATCTTGTTTAACCTCATCATTGCCTTGCTGTTGTGGTTCCACTTCTATGATTTCTATGTCATGGGAGGATTTTGGGGTCAGTGCAATCTTCATCCATAAAATCGGGAATAACTTCCTCCCTTGGTTCCTCTGTCCCAGAGCTAATGGCAATTTCGGTAAAATATTTAAAGATGTTGGTTCTTGTGTGACATCATCTTCTTTCTCTGAAGCTTCCTCCTCCTGATGTTTTCCTTGGGGATTTTCACCCTCTCCCAAATCAATAGTATTCAAGGGTGCTGGTTCTTGTGTGACAGCAACCTGTTCATCAGAAACTTCTTTCTCCTACAGTTCTTCTTTGTGAGTCTCACCATTAATAATATTCAAGGATGTTGGTTCTTGTGTAGTAGCATCTTGTTCATCTGCAACTTCCTTCTCCTGAAGTTTCTCTTTGGGAGTCCCATCATCTCTCAACTCAGGTTGTCCCTGTCCTTCCTCAGTTGTAGGTGTTGACTGTTGTGTTGTAAAAGCATGAATTACAATCTTGTATCCTGGTTCCTTAAAGATTTCTCCACAGGTGGGACAGACCACTCTTTCTTCCTCATTGCCAGGCTCGGTAGGATCTGATCCTTCCACTTGATCTGCAGCTTCAACCAATGTGTGCAGCTTCCTTTCACCCTGTTTTCTGCACGCTTATTTCCAATTTTCCAATTCCTTTCTGAGTGTTTGGACTTGCTCTTTTAATAGCCTATTTTCAAATAGAAGTCCTTCGATTTGGGGTTCTTCTTCAACCGGCCCCTGTGGGGCATCAATTGGTCTAGGTTTAAGAATGGGGAACTAAATTTGTGCTTCTAAGGTTTCCCATCTTTCCCTTGCTGCTTCTGCTACTGTGATCGACCTGTTTCTTTTCCTTCTTATTGGTGGAGATACCTTAATTTCATTCTTTCTTTCATCCTTTGACCTCCTCCTTTTTCTTTGTGGTGCTAGAGTTTCTAGATTCACAGCTGAAGTAGAAGGAATATTCCCAGTTCCAGCATTTTCTTTTTCCTCGAGATGTTCTTCCTCAATCAAGGTTCCTCCCCATTCAGGTGAGGATTCAATGGTCACCAACTCAGTATTTTCTTCTGTTGCCATGGCTCTGTCATCTTCGGGTTTAATTGTCGCAGCATCTAATGCTGCTCCAGTTTCACCCTCTGTTGTCAGAGCTACCCTACTATTTAGTTATCTTAATTGTTCTGCTTGTACCCCTGGTTGATCCTCTAATCCAGTCTCATCTCCCCCCCCAACTACATTGGAGGGGATTCGAGCCTCCTGTTGTTCTTCATTTCCCCAAAACTGTGGATGGAACTGCTCTTCTTCTATTGGAATACCGGGAAAAGGAATAGGTTCCTGAACTTGGGTTGTAAATTACTCCCAGGTTATATTGTGTTGTGCAAGGGTCCTTAAGATTATTAATTTAATGAGGCCATGGTGGGTCAGTGAGGAGAGTGGATGTTTGGCAACTCGAACAAAACCCACCATGTGATGTAAATCATTAAGCAAATAATATGGAATGTTTAACAGAACCCTGTGACAGAGATGAGAGAGCAAAGGGAATTTAGAATGATAGAGTGTTTGGTACCTACCTTCACAGGTGATGTGTTTCTTGAGAAAAACAACAACTTGATTCCATGGCTGTGGCAATGATTGTAGCACTATCCCTCTTCGCGTCGTTTGAACCTTCTTCCCTTCCATTAGAAAATCTTGTACTGCTGCAGTAGCAGGGGTTCGACATCCAAACCAAGTTCTTCCTACCTGAGGAAGACTAGTGAATTCAACCATTATGGCTTCAAAAACTTCAATACACAATCCCCAAACCTCTGAATGGGTTTCTGTAAGATTCAAAGTGAACCGTAAAGCTGCTTCATGGTGAAATCCATTCAGGCGTTCAAAAAAATCTGTCCAACCAGAGGCTTGAAAGATAGCGAAGACTGTAGCATTTCTTCTGAGTTATCTTGTATTTGAAGGTTCATAACGAGCCAGAATACCCCTGTTTCTATCTTCAGAATTATATTACAGATTTTGACAGTGGAGGTTACAACACAGAGTATGCATGGACAACTGAGAGGAGAGTTAGGAAAATTCAGAAATTTTCCGCGCACTGGATTATTTGAAATTTTATCCTAAATTGGGAAAGGTGGGGGTTATTAGGTAGCATAATTGCCATTACGTCGCACGAGCAGAGAGTTAATCGATTCAATAATGAGCATAAAAAGGGAGGTACGACTGATATTGTCAAATCATATTGATACTTAATCAAGTAGTTAATCAAAGCCACACCTTCGAAAATGAGTGATGGATGTCCTTTGGAGGATGATAGAGCATGTGATTGCAGTCATTGCGAAAGATGAACTTGTGTGCTGTGCAGTCATTAATTGTAATCATTATTATAGGGGTGCTGTAATAAACTCTTTCACTGGCGAACCAAAAACCACAGTGTTAAAATGGTCGAAAATATGATGAATATTACATTATGAGTCAAATTGTTGGCATCAGGAATCAGAGCCATATCTAGAGGAGTTTCTATTTTGCAAAAAGATCTGCTAATAACATAGGAGTCATAGCCGCAGGCCATAAAGAAATCAAAGTAGAGGCGCAGCGTTCAATGATAGAAAAATCAGATAAATGTAGCGGAGATGCAACTGCCAGAAAATATGTTGCAGCTGCCGGAAAAGATGTAGCAGCTGCCGAAAAAGATGTCGCAGCTTCCAGAAAAAGGAGTAAAAGAATGTTAACGGGTGGAAAGTGACTATGCTACAGCTGCGCGAAACAGAATGAGTGGGAAAAAGTAAAACAGGGTCGCAGCTATGGAAATGGAAAAAGGCGGAGTTGCATGGTGCTGCAGCAACCAAAAATGGCGTTGCAGCTGCTGGGAACGGTGTTTTAGCTGCCGGGAACGATGTTGCAGCTGCCGAGAAAAGGTGTTGCAACTACCGGGAAAAGGTGTTGTAGCTGCCAAAAAAAGTGTTGCAGCTGCCGGAAAATGGGTGTCGGAGCTGCGACAAATTTATTTAAGGGAAAAAAAATTGGTGCAGGAAGTCACAGAAAAATGACTTTGGTCAACAGGCCCGATATGACCACCACTCTTAGGCACTTTCCTGCACATTTTAGAAAAAAAAAGAAACCAGAAAAATAGATCAAGTGCAAAAGAAAATATAACATAACAAAAAAAAATAAAAAAACAACAATTATTTATGTACAATGATTCATATGCGATTTACGGTGATCAATTAAGGATTCATAGAGGCAGAGAAAAATTCCTGCCCTTGTACTAGCTGGTAATTTGGATCAGTGGCAATTTGTGAGATAAATGCATCCTTTGAAATGGGTTTACAGTACAGTCGCAGCCTGTGACCATTGGCAAATAATGGTGTGAGGTTTTCATCGATAGTTACCAGGTGGACTATGCCATTATCAAATACCCTGTCTACTAGGTATGGGCCCAGCCATCTTGTGTGTAATTTTCCCTTGGAATCTCTTTTGAATCTAGAATCATATAATAGTACCCAGTCTCCCTCACAGAAGACCTTCTTTTTGATGAATCGGTCATGCCAATTGGATCTTTGTTGCTAAATTAACACTATCTGGTCCACTGCAGCTAGCCGATTCTCATCCAGTTCATTCAGTTGGTTCAATCTTCTTTTTTGGGCTTCAGTTACATCCAGGTTTACCTCTGTGGCCTTCTTTAAGGTATTGATTTCGAATTCAATTAGGAAGATGGCACTTTTCCCATACACTAAGTCATAAGGAGATAAACCTATGGTGTTACGCCAAGTGCTGTGATATGCCCATAATGCTTCCGGAAGTCTGTCAACCCAATCTCTATGATGGGTCTTGATCGTCTTGGTGAGGATAGCTTCAATGACTTTGTTATTTCTTTCCACCTGGCCATTGGCTTGGGGATGGTAAGGTGAAGCTACCCGATGCTGAACATGATACTCCCGTAGCAGAGCTTCAAATTGATACAACATAAACTGCGGTCCTCCATCAGTAACTACTTCCTTAGGTACCCCAAAATGGGTAAATATTTCACTATACAGGAAGTCAATAACATCCTGGTCATTAGCCTTCGCCAGAGCTACAACTTCTACCCAATTTGTAATATAATTGGTACAGACTAAGATATAGGCTTTCTGTTTGGAATGAGGGCTGATAGGACCAACAAAATCTAGAGCCCATCTATCAAAGGGTTCAATTACTGATTGTGGTTGCAGAGGCATTTGATCTAATCTATTTGGCTGACCCATCCTTTGGTAGCTATCACAAGACTGGACATATCTTTTTGCATCCTTGAAAAGAGTAGGCCAATAATAGCCCATCCTCAGCACTTTGTGTCTTGTTCTTCTATCTGCAAAATGTACCCCACAAGGTTCATCATGGCAGGCCTTCAGTATATGGAATATTTGATCTTCTCTTACACATCTTCTGATCTCAAGATCAAGGCCTGTGTAAAAGAGATGACCATTTACCCAGCAGTACTTGGCACTTTGCTAAATAATTTTCCTTTATTATATTTTGGACATATGTGTCGAAATATTTCCTACAACCAAGTAATTAGCGACATCTGCATACCAAGGAGAATGAGCTGAAACTGCAAATAAATGAACATATGGAAAAGAGTCCTCAATAGGCAAATTATCATCACTGTTAGTGAAACGAGATAAAAAATCAACGACAACATTTTCTTTTCCAGGTTTATCTACGATGATAATATCAAATTCTTGTAATAATAAGATCCATCTAGTCACTCTGGCATTAGTAACAGGTTTATTCATGAGATATTTAATGGCAGAGTGGTCAGTGCGCACAAATGTAGGATATCCAGTAATGTAATGTCGAAATTTGTTAATGGAGTAAATAATAGCTAGGAACTCCTTCTCAATGACAGTATAATTAAGTTCAGCAGGGGATAAGTTTTTACTAATATAATAAATTGCATAAGGTACTTGGCCATCCTGCTGACCTAATATTGCTCCAATAGAAGTATCTGAAGCATTTGAAGAAATGTGGAAGGGTAGGGTCCAATCGGGTCCTCTTAAGATAGGAGTTGTGGATAGCTTCTCCTTAAGCTTAAAAAACGCTATCTAGCATGCTTCATTCCAAACAAATTGCACATCCTTCATCAACAGTGAAAACAAAGGGAAGGCAAGTTTGGAAAAATTTTCTATAAATCTTCTGTAATACCGCGCATGCCCTAGGAAACTTCGCACTTCTTTTTGAGTGGCAGGAGTAGGTATATTTTTTATTAGCTTTATTTTTGAGGCATCCACCTGAATGCCATTAGCAGAGATGAAGTGCCCCAATACTACTCCTTCACTCATCATCATATGGCACTTTTCAGTTCTTAAAGAGAGCTGGGTCTGTTCACAACGAGTTAAAACCTTTTTCAAATTTTCCAATGCTTGTTCAAAATATTTGCCATAAGGAGTGAAATCATCCATAAAAATTTCCATACTGTCATTAACTAATTCTGAAAATATGTCGATTACAGCTCTTTGAAATGTTGCCGGTGAATTACATAAACCAAAGGGAATCACTCTGTAAGCAATCTTTCCCCAGGGATAGGTGAAGGTAGTTTTATCTTGGTCTTCAGGAGAAATTTGAATATGATTGTACCCACTAAACCCATCCAGGAAGGAGAATAACTTATTCCCTGATAAGGTGTCGAGTACTTGATCGATAAAGGGCAAGGGAAAATGGTCTTTTTTTGTGGCTTTGTTCATATCCCTATAGTCGACACAGACTCTCCATTTACCATTTTTCTTGGGTACAATTACGAGCGAGGAGACCCACTCGCTGTCCGAAATAGGATATATAAATATTTCTTCCAAGAGTTTCTGAATTTCCTCCTTCACTATGTCCCTAAGATTGGGGTTCATTCGTCGTTGAGGCTAGTGCACAGGCCGGGAGTCACTTTTAATATAAATATGATGGGTGCACAGGTTAGAGGGAATACCCCTCATGTCTGTATACTCCCAGGAAAATTCCGCCTTGTGTTCTTTTAAGAGACTGATCAGGCGCTTCTGTTCATCTAAGGAGAGGCTGGGGTTAATATTCAGGGTTCTTCCAAACTCTACCTCAATGGGGATACTTTTCAAATTTTTCAATACTGGGATTATGTGTGTGTCATCGACTAGTGCTTCTTCTGTGAGATTTTCTTATTCTTCCTTACCCAGAGTAATGCTCAAGATTTGATAAACTTCTTTATTGACTGAGGTGGGTTCACTGATGAAATTATTAATGGCATCATCTTTGGTCTCATCTTTAAAACTTAAGGCCTTCCCTATAGTTAATACTATGGCTGAATGCCCTCTTCTTCCTCTGGCTCCATCCATAAAGAAGTTTCAGCATCTAGGCTCAACTGACCTGGAGGGTAGAGAGTGAGGTTCTTTGTCTTAGTGCCATATGATATGGTCATAGACCCAGATCGACAGCTGATGCAAGCATCAGCTATGGCTAACCAAGGCCTTCCCAGGATCAGTGGGTGTCCTCCTAGCTACGACTTAGGTTGTAAAACCAAGAAGTCAGCAGGGTACTCCCAAGAATCAACTGAGATGACAAGATCACCCAAAATTCCCTCAGTTTTAATGGTGGATCTATTTGCCAGTTCTAAAACGATGGGAGTTGGCCTAAGATTAGTGAGCCCAAGTTTTCTTACAGTTTCAATTGTCATGACATTAATCGTTTCTCCTGAATCTACCAGTAAGTTGGGTGTCTATGTATGCCCAATCTGCATAGTAACAGTGGGATTCCCAGGATCGTCATATTTAGCCAAAAGGGTTTTTCCCATTATCAATGTAGATAATTTCCCTATGACATGAACAGTGGGAGGATCTCTGGGTTTCCTTCCTGGTTTCTTTGTGCATAGATCCCGAACAGTTATAGCATAGATAGGCACATCTTGAAGAGCTTGAAGGAGGGGAATTTTAACATAAAGATTCTTTAACTCTCCTAAGAGGTTAAACTGAGTTTGTCCCCCTACCCTTGGTAGCATTAATCTCTCGGGATACGGTGGTTTCCTAATCAGTTGGGTAGGCTGTGTATTGCTAGATATATCATGCTGTATTTCAGCTGACCCATTAGTGGGATGCTCAGCATCTTCAATGATGGGGGTCATATTAGATAGATGCTGTGGATTCACCCGTTCTTCATGTACAGGGGATGGAACATCTTCAATGATGACAAGCTCTACTATTTTTCCTGATTGTAAGCAAATATCATTACAAGGCACATGAGAAAGGGAGTAGGCAAGCATGTTGACAGTCTCAAATTGATGGACTGTATCAGTATATTAGGGGCAACATTGTTCTGCAACTGCAACTGTGACTGCTGATGAGGATATTTACAGATATTGAGGATATTGAGGAGGGTATGGTTGCTGTTGATGTGGAGGTTGTGGAGGAAGCTGGTTCCCTAGATGGAAATTCCTCCATCCAGGAGACCAAGAAGTTGGTTGATGTGGTGGTTGAACCCAGGGATTCCAGGAGTTATAATTTTGCATGGAAGGTTGAGAGGGGTTCCATTGAGAATAAGATGAAGGTAATTGTGTATTCATGTTATGCATATTATTCCAATTATTCATGTTATTCAAAAATGGAAATGATTCTAGAGTCATACCTTGATTTCGTGGCTGCCGGGGCTTCTTTAGTGCAATGAAGTAGGTGGGTTCCACCTCTGGAGTCGATGCCTGTAGAATAGCCTTCACTTGGGGAAGTGATGGGCATTCTTTTGTGTCGTGGTTCAGCTTGCATAGCTGACACACTTTTTCCTTGTCAAGTGGGCACTCCTTCAGAGGGTGGTTCTTTCTACATCGAGGGCAGAACACACCTAGTGTGAGATCCTCTACTGCATGTTTTTGCTTTGCCCTCAGGACATCGATTTACGAGGAGATAGAGCTCATCATTTTTGTTTTGAAATTTTCAAGGAGGTTGCCTATCTCTGCACGGGTGGCTCCTCCATTGGATGACTTCTGAGTTCTGTCGAAGACATCACGTTCTAGCTTATCCCGTTTGTCCCGCCTGTTATTCCTAGAAGATTCCCTGGAGTATCTTTTACATAAATCCATGATCTTCTAGAAAGACTTCTTGGAGATATCCCCCTTTCCTAACAGGTTTAACATATCTAGGCAGTCATCCCTAATCCCGCGAAGCAAGATTATCTTGAGCACATCTAACCCCATGTTCGTCTGTCCAGCTCTTTGCACATTCTATAAAAGCCTCTCTACAAAATATTCCAGACTTTCGTCCTCCTTCTGCACCATTTTAAACAATTCTTCTCTCTTGTCCTTGGTGTTGCAATATTCCTGATATTTCTCCAAGAACACCTGTTTCATCCTGTCCCAATTAGTAACGGTTCCACCTCCTAGGCTCATGAACCAGCGTAATGAATTGTCCTTCAGCGTGGCATGGAAGAGCTTCAGATTTTGTGCATCGGTGATGTAGTCATAGTTGCGACAGAGGATAGCAAAATCGAAAATAAATTCATCTGGATCCTCTGCCACTTTTCCATGAAAGCGAGGCAACACCGATGGCGATAAAGTTTTCATACGGGCTGTCCCTTCCGGTTGTTGAATTGGGAACTTAAGTGTAGCCACCATTCCTTCAGGAATGGAATGATCTTCAAGATGATGGTTTTCTCCCATCGCCTCTTCCTCATTAGATTCATGTCTGTTACTCATTCCTTCTTTTATTTTCTCCTCTTCGTTCTTCTCTTCGCTCTTCTCTTCATTCTTTTCTTCGTTCTTCTCTTCGTTCTTCTCTTCGTTTTTCTCTTCATTCTTCCACTGATCAACAATTTTCTGATGGAACTGAGTCCACTCCTCTTCAGTTACAAACTTTCAGTAAATGTGATAGATTGGACTTCGATCAATAGATTTTGCTGTACCAACCTTGTCCTCCTCTGCAGGGGTATTTGAGGATGTTGCAGTTGCTCGTGTGTTATCCACTGTGGATCCTGACACTGGCACCCCAGGATCGGCATGGATTCTTTTGATAGGTGTTTCCTAATAGCAATCCCTGGTAGAAGAATCAGGTCTGTCAACAAGATCGTCAATGAATGTTCTTCTACCCAATTGTGGACCTCGACCACGACCTCGACCACCTGCACTATTAGTATTTTGTGGGGTTTTGGGAGTTGGAAGATGATCACACTTTACCCTTCTTGTATTCATACAACCCAAATAATTCCAACAAAAAGTTAAAAGAGATTGTATAGAAACAATTACAGGATGCAACTAATGATAGTGTTTAATTTTTTTCCTTCCCCGGCAACGGCACCAAAATGTTGGGCACCCAATATGCAAGTGAATTACAGCTAACATACAGAGTGTGCAATATTTATTGTCAACCCAAGGAGGTCTTGTATTTCAAATATAACATGCACAATATATGCTTAAACACTTAATTGCCGCAAACGAACAATCCTATTCTTTGTTCAGCTATGCTCATCCCAAGAATCCACTTAATCTAGTTTACCTTTTAAAAGATACAGTCACAATTACCTTCTGCTGTTCTTGATCTAGAAATTGAAAGCTTCATGAATTCATATCTAAATTAATTTTGTAGAAAATGAAGTCTTGTTTATCAATCCATCTAATGATTCACCCAACTATCTTGATTTAATTACTCTAGAAATTCAAAAGACAGAAATTGGAATTAGATCTTTCTAGAAATTCAAGGTGCAGAAATTGAGTGCAACTAATCTAGGAATTCAAGGTACAGGAATAAAGTTATGCGATTATGAAAACAAAGGAACAACTTGCAAGGATCTATGGAAACAATAATTAAGGGATCCGGGGATGGACAGGGCTGTTCAGCTACCACACAATTGCGTATGAAGTATTATCTACACGGTTGACTATTTTACCATGCCACTATAGCTTTCCAAGAGACGCAATGAATAACACACTGTCAATCCATAATTGTCACAGCTTCCTATGGAGAAATTAAATTAAACATAACATCACATGACAGAATAAATAAAATGCCTAATCTAACTCAGCAATCCCTGTGGGAAGGCGGGCCAAGCCTTCACACAGAGATGCTGGATGAACACACGTTAAAAACCCTTAGATTTGAAGTAAATCTTTGTATTAAAAAGGAAGATCAATTACACAACTCTCAGGTATAGCTAATACAATGAAATGGCTACAGGTTCAACCCCTGGCTCTAAACAGTTCTCCATATTTATACAACGTAAATCATAACATCCTATCCCTATTATTGGGCAGCCATAAATATCTCTAATCTTCAGGCACCCTAAATTACAACAACGGTACAAACGTGGTAGGATGAAAGATAAGAAATATAGGGAAACTATTAATTGACCCAGGAGTAATGATATCTTTAGATCACAGCTATACACGATCAGCAACGCACTATTAACCTCCAAATGTGACGCATTCTGTTGCAGCTATCTTTGTACAACTTTGCCCTGGATAATACACTAGGATTGCATTCCTTGGGTAATGGTAGGATGGATGGCGATCAACTTGAGCAATGAATGCCCATCCTTTTCATAGCATGTTCAGTCGGATCTTCCTGCAGTCTATATACCTCAAAATACCTTTATAAACCATCATATGTTAGCATATTGAGAGATATAAAGCTTTAATTACCACAATCATAAGTATTAATAAAATAAGACAATAACCATTCATACCTTGGTGGATTGAAGAGTAGAGTGAGGGTAAAACATTTATTTGGCATGCTCAATGGGGTAGGATAGGGAAAAAAGGAGTGAATAAGGATGGTTAAAAAGGGCCATTTCTGGGCCCAACAAGGAGCACCACGGGAACCCCAAAGTAACTGGTCAATGAAAGGAATTTCCAAGAGAAATGGGCAACAACCCCTTCTGATTGAATAGAAATTCCTTAGTGAGGAAAAATCTAAGTGTTGTCTTCTGGAAGTCTTGGTGGTCGTTGACCACCTTTGAACCAATAGGAAGCCATTAAACTAGGGTCCAAAGTTCATTATCGATTACCACCAACAAGACACCATTGATTCACCATGCTCTTCCTCACTCTTAAGAGGTTATCCCCCTCAGTTTGGGTCTTTAGACCATCACTGTCAAGGCCCCCCTTGAAAACCTGCCTCACCATCAGAAGGCTATACAACATCTGATTCCAACTCAGATTCCTACCAATCTGAGCCAAACCTGCTCACTACACCATATATCCCCATGGCTGGCATAAATCCCAGCCCCTACTTTAGGGGGATAATTGCTAGCGGACCCATGTCCATGCCTCACATTACCACCAACGTTGCGTCCAACGGTCCTAGTACCACTGCAAATGCTATGGTGAGTCTGCAACCCATTAGTGGCGGGCCACACCAACTCCTGTTTTACCATAGTACCACCTTTCATACCTAGGGAAAGTGACCCTTCCACGACCATCCCGACTATCCCCATTGCAGGAAGTCAACTTAAGGTGCCCCCACTGATGCATGGACATCACGCTCCTACAAACTCCAGCACCATTGCCAGTCCCTCCCGCACCAACCTTGGATCCAACCTCCCATTCATGGCTTTCCTCAACTTGTCGGATTTGGCTCGGTTAACAAATGACCTAATTAGTCATTAACCCCATTGGCCTCCCATGCCAACCAAACTTCCTTCATACATTCCAAAGTTTGAAGGAAAGGCGGGTGAGTGCCCCCAAAACCATATTATGTCTTTTCATCTATGGTGCTCATGAAATAACATTGTAGATGATTCGATTAGAATTAGGTTGTTCTAGCGTCACATCCAAATGGTATATCGAACTACCTCAAGCCTCTTACCCTGATTTCAATTCTCTATCTTTCATGCTCCTCCAATATTTCCAACTCCATATCTGCTATGATGAAGGCATGGAGATATTTCTATATTGTCATCAAAATACCACTACGCACACCACTCACCACATCCATCAGTGGCGACGATGAGGTAGCCTATGCAAAATCCAGCTTGATTACACGATATTCCTCGATTGGTTCTTGAAGACCCTGCTACCACCCATAGCCAGGGAAATCACCTCTAAACGTCCCTAGTCTGAGGAAGAGGCCATCTTGAAGGCCCAATAGTTCGATTTAATCTATGCTCAGTTTGGATACCTATACACCATCATTCTAGACACTCCCCGTGTCGACACCTCTCATCACGATGTGCCAGGGGCATCCCATGCTGTGGATGGAATCATAGGTTCTGTCTCCTAACACCCACAACACTATGCAACAACTCCTATGATACCACCACACCCAAGGAATACACCTAGTGTTGAACAACTGAACCAAGTACCCGACTACTCAAGGATGATGGATCAGTCCGGAGCCACACCCTCTTATTCACAACCTGCACCAAATCAGTATGCCCACGAACCAACATGGTTGGCACAACCGTATTCGGGACCAATGACCGAATTCGTAGCCCCTACAATTCCTTTGGTATGCTATGCACCACCCATGCAAGAGACTCTGGCCCCTGCCCCATCTTTGCTAATGTCCACAGGACAAGTTTTTGTGCTACAGACTCTTCCCAACCAGCCTTCCCCCAATAACCAACAATGTCAAGGTAAGAAAAATCGTGGAAGGAACTGGGGTAACAACCAACCACAAGGAGGTAGCCAACAACCTAACCCTTATAACAACAATGGTGCTAACCTACCATCCCAAAACCCCCAACAACCTAATCAACCAGGACGAACTGCTCCATTACAGACTAATCATCCATGTAAATTGTACAACATCTATGCTCACTATACTCATGAATGTCCGCACATGGATTGTGTCAAGCAGGTTCTCCAGAACGAAGCTCATAGAGGTACCAATTCAGTAGCCCATGCACAACCCAATCTAGCACCACCAGGCCCTCCACCCATGGTGCTCTAGAACCTGTTACCACTCCAAGTATTGTTTGCAACTTCTCCTTTTCCCCCACCTGCTCCCACAGCTCCCACTACAACCCCACCTACAAAGACAAGTGTCCATCACTTGCTGGCAATGGCAACTGAAGAGGTCAACCTGCAAACTAGGCATAATCAATATAGATCCACTACTGAAACCGCTGAACCATCAGTGAAATCCACCACCATCCCTCACAATATGCCTCTCCACTTGCCCCCACTCCTCACCGATGGAGGGCCTAGAGGTCCACGATTTCCCATGTGGCATATCGCCAATAATGCCACCGCCAAAGTGGTGGTGAACTATAGCATCATTGATGACTTGGCCCAGTCACCTATGACCATGTCTGCTCTCAAAGTGCTCAAAACATGCTTGCCACAGCGGAAAGCATTGTTATCAGCTCTTGGTGTTGTGGATCCCTCTTATTCCAGATTGATCACATTCGACTTGGATCAAGGAGAGACAAGAATGTTATCCACAGTCACCTTCCAGATTCTAGTCTCAATTCAGAATTTGGTCATACATCGATGTATCTTCAATAAAGGGGCATCCACCTGCGTCATGTCAACATTCATCTGGCAGAAACGTAGGTCCCCTACCCTCCAACCATCTACCACTACACTACGCGCCAATGATGGTCACCCCACCAAAGATCAGGGCATTGTTATGCATGTCCCCGTATCACTAACTGGTAAGATGATGTTGATTGACATAGAGGTTGTCAATGCTCATCTTGATTAAAACCTTCTTCTCAGGAAAAGTTACATGTATTCTATGAGAGTCGTGGCATCCACCATTTTTCGCCTTACGATGTTCCCTCATGACGAAAAGATTGTGACAATGGACCAATTAACTTACCATGATCCTCAGGCTCCAACCAGACCAGACAATGTCATCCTTCCATGGATACCTCCACATTAGAGGAAATTTCAACTCAAAATGGGCCTCCTAAGGAAAATTAATAAAATAATAGTTAAAATAATAAAATAATATTTATTAATTTTGGAGAAAGAAAAGAAAAAAACTACTTTTTTGTTTGAATTTTCGAGATAACTCCCTGTTTGTTTGCTCAAATTTTGATTGGGAGAGCTCATTGGATGTGGAATTTAATTCTGCATCCAACGAGTACCCACTAGGCATACTTTTGATGGGCCTTGCTACCCCAAAAACAAGAAACACCTGAAAAACATGATGATGATGTCATCATCACATTTTTTCAGGTATTTCTTGTTTTTGGGGTAGAGGGGCCTGCTAAAAGTATGCAGAGTGGGTACTTGTTGGATGCAAAATTTAATTTTGCATCCAACAAGCTCTCCCGATCGAAATTTGAGCAAAAACATAGGGAGATATGTCGAAAATATGAACAAAAAAGTAGTTTTTTTTATGATACCTATCCCCAAATTTATATTAAAAAGTTGTTTAAAAGGTGCTCCCTTTTTGAATTTGAAAGCATTTTGATTGGCTAATACATGATGACATGGAATTTGTATTATTTTTGGAAGGCCCATTTTAGATTGAAATTTCCTCTAATGTCAACAACGCCACCATCCCTTCTATGACGGATGTCGATCCTGGATTGTTCGCCAACACTTCCATGACGACTTCTTTCCCATATTTACCAACACCAAGCGACACGATAGATTTGTGCATGCTCTCATCCAACACCATTGTACCCAAACCCTAACCACAACCGCAGCCTCAAATGAAATCGCCAGCGAATTATTGGGGCTCTTTCCCAGTCCATAGGATTCCCTTCCTTTTCCCACCATCCGACATCGTAAGTAAGCATGTTATGGCTACTTTAAATTTACCAAACTTTACGATGAGGAATCCAATGTGGTACCTTGAACCACCCATGCCACCCCCGATGCCTCGGGTTGTATTGACTCCCATTCAACCCATTGCAGTTGATTCATGCCCTCCTCTAGGTGAACAAAAACCTCCTTCCATGCCTGCGTCAGCCCTGCCTCATCCAAAGAGGGCTAGGGTAAAAAAAACCAAAGTGGAAACTAAGCCTCGATAGACTCCACCTTGTGTCGTGTGCGACGTATAGGGCCACACAACCTAGAATTGTCCAGAAATCCCCATCCTTTGCACACACCTAGATTCCATGGATACAATGGAGAATATTGTGGTAGTCGTCCTCCTGACTCAGCCAACAGTAAAAAACAAGTCTTTGAGGACAAACCATGCATGCACACTTTACGGATTGGATGGACATTATTCTCACCACTGCCAAGACTTGGTCAAGTATCGAGCCGCCCTCAACAATATTTGAAAACATTCCATTGAATCCGAGATCACTGTCATTGAGGAGATACACCCTCGAATTTCTTCCTCAACCACCATAACTATCTACATGATCTCTAGCTCCAGTTTCCCTTCCACCTCAGCAGTCATGGAAGATCCACCTGATCTATCATTGCACCACTCATGCGATGACAGAGAGATCTGTAATACCTCCACTGGTTTCATCCCATTCCCTTTAAACCATAGTGTGGAATCGTTTATTCCAATTGAATGCCAGATTCCATCACCTCACCTTTCCAACAACCTTCATCTTGGCAAGGGGTCATACTCCTTCGCTGACTCAGACGGTCACCTCTTGAAGAAGCCTTGGAATGGGCTCTACCTCAAGATATTCTATGCTTGATATCACCACCATGTGTCACTTATACTGTAGTTTTTTCTCTTTTGTTTTTCATCATTTTTACCACAAATCAGTGACCCCCTCCATTAGTTGTTCTACGTCTAGTCGCAGTGAGTCCATTGAATAAATCTATTGCATCATTTGCACATGAGTGGGTGGATGTAACCCATCGAACCTGCCCCTTGTTACTCTCAATTCTCTCTTATATTTCTCCGCCTTCAATGTATCAAAGGGTTCCTTATATAGCTTTTCAAAGGGAGAATGAAGGGTCGAATCCGAGTGATATGAAGGCATATGGAAGGCCAGGAGTCATATGAGTCGGATCCAAGTCAAGGAAAAATCCAAAATGCTTTGGACTATGCACACATCTCAATGTACGTGACTATAGAGGGAATATCCGCGTATGTACGTGGTTATCGGGGAAAAATCCGCGTATATCACTTTTCTTATGTTTTTAGGGATGATCAAGGATACATCAAAAGACAAAAAGTGGTCCATAGGGGCTAATGAGTCTGCAGCGGGATAGGGGAAGGCCATACAATGTGTGATTCACCTAGTGTGGTGAAATCCGCTATAACAGATGCCCCCTAATGTATGAGATCAGAGGGGTTATACGATGGCCAAAATACATTATAAGTCCATCCTAGAAATGAAGTGATGAAGGTACCCAAATGGAAGACCAGCCACCCAATCAACATAATACCATAATACAACTCTGCATATAATCTGCAAATACATCTAGCAGTCCCAGATACATAACAGTACAATGGCCATGAATAGGCATGAAACATGATAGAACATATGTGGTCATCGCCACGTACAATATACATAGATCAGAATCTCCATGATGAAGATATACAAAGGACCACAATCTCCACAAAGGCTGAAGATATACAATAGATCAAGATCTCCATAGTGGCTGGAAATGTCTGACATATACTGGAACAAGTTACGAGAGCTGAAATCTCATGAAAACTGGCACGATCAAGGAGGTAGCATATAAGAGATGCCACCAATCTGGAAGGTCTTCTACACAAACTGCTACGAGTACATGTCCTACTATGCGAATAGAGGT
>LPNX010354877.1:58910-112757 GCA_001517045.1 Pseudotsuga menziesii
CGACTTGACAGTTGCCAAAGATAATATCTTTTCTTGTGCGGCTTTTTGGTTTTTTGATTTCTTTTTGGACTTTTTCAGTTATTTGAAAAGCTTGAAAAAAGAATAAACTAGCTTTATAGTTACAAACTAGGAGGAGACGAGTGTCATAAGGGCAAACAAACTAGTTCCATGCAGTGGAACATACCTATGCTCAATGCAAGGATACATGTGTAGGATATCGACACTCGGGGGAAAATCCCCTCCCGGTAAAAAGGGAATCAAGCTGCGAAGGATATAAAAAATGGCTCTGCATGGCTAGACATGAGACAAGCTCGGGCTATAGGGATGAAATGCAATGTCAGGGGAGCCGACATAAAGCTCAATGAGATAGGAAAAGCTCATGATAATGCATCCATAACTTGATACAAGGGAGTCCGGAGGGAACATGGCCAGCATAAGATCAAGAGGAGTATGAGGCTCTTGCGAAATGTCATGGCAATACTATACAATGGACTCCTAGACCTAAGAGAGGACTCACAGCGTGGGTACCAAATGCAAAGGGGAGCTAACTAGGGCACCCATGTATAGGAAAGCTATACCATTCACATAGTACCACTTCTAACAGCAGCATGAAGGTTCCGTGATACCATGGAATGGGTTCGTACCTAAGGTTAAGATGGAACGGTCATAAGGCAATGCATAAGTGCAAGCGGATGTGAAATCCTAACCTATATGCCAGTTCAGACATAATACCTGTGATGGGCATGAACGGTCTCTGGTCACAAAAGAAGCATCCAACAGACAACTTCAGACCCAAGGAAGACCCAACCACACTCACAACCCACCTAGAAACTTCCCACAACATCAGACTCACCAAAAGGGAGGATGTACGTGACTGTATAAAGAACAACTACATATGTACGTGCCTTTTGGCCAAAAATCCGCGTATGTATGCGACTTTCAGCCAAAAACCCGCGTATACAGAGAAGGCAGTGGTAAAAAGAAGGTCAAGGCCAAACCAATAAAGGGGAGTGTCAATGGACAAACATACTATAAAATGTGACACAGAAACAGAGAGAAACAGAAAGCAAATCAATAATATCAAGTCCATTGTGCCCCCAACCCCAAAGAAAAACAAGGAACATCCCCAGCGGAGTCGCCAATTCTGTTACTCTCAATTCTCTCTTATATTTCTCCGCCTTCAATGTATCAAAGGGTTCCTTATATAGCTTTTCAAAGGGAGAATGAAGGGTCGAATCTGAGCGATCTCAAGGCATATGGAAGGCCAGGAGTCATATGAGTCGGATCCAAGTCAAGGAAAACTCCAAAATGCTTTGGACTATGCACACATCCCAATGTACGCGACTATAGAGGGAATATCCGCGTATGTACACGATCCATAGGGGCTAATGAATCTGCAGCGGGACAGGGGAAGGCCATACAATGTGTGATTCACCTAGTGTGGTGAAATCCACTATAACACCCCTACGCTGTTGGTATCCCATTGGAGGGTGCGGTCCCACGTCTACATATGCACACAGTATGTCGCATGTATGATCTAGATACCACCATGCTAGCATATCATCAGGTCCCAAGACCTTCCCTGGAGGTTGAGGCCTCTCCCCAGTATTCCATGCACACATATGGATCATCCTCTACAAGGATCGAAAGCTGCCACCATTGTGCAAAAATATATTGGGTTGAGAAACAAATTTCTAGAATACCTCCCTCCCTACTGATTCTTCAGGCCATTTCCTAGAGTCACATCAATTTGTGTGCCACCACGCGAATCACACCTCATACGTTGACCTAGCTCCGTACCCATAGGCCTTCATTTGGTCTAGTTTTTACCCATTCACCACTGCACCGGGGGCCTATTGATTCTTTGGGCCATTTCCCAGAGTCACGTCAATTTGTGTGCCACCACGCGAATCACACCTCATACGTTGACCTAGCCTCGTACCCATATGCCTTCATTTGGTCTAGTTTTTACCCATGCACCACTGCACCGGGGGCAGCATCACTACCTGCTAGTGAAAGTCATCAGGAGTCCATTTGAGATGTCGTTCACACCACCGAGTTTGGTTTTTTGTCCTCTGTCTTTTTTACAAGACCCTTGTCTCATGCTCTCATCATATTTTTTAGACCATTTCTCGGAAGTCACCTTGATTTGCGTGCCTCCATGCAAGTATTCCTCTATATGTATTGGCATGTTCATGAGCCATCCGCTCCATCCATACCTCATAGATGGCCACTTGGGACCACCGTCCATTGTCCCACAATGGGGCACCATTAGTGTCCCCTTGTTTGGTTGACCATTATGGAGTTTTTGTTAAGCTCTTTATTTGACTCCTAAATGAACACTTGCTTCCTTTCTTGCTCGTTAAAGTACCGGAAAGGGTGTCTACATAGCCTCGTTTATCTCCTTTTGCGAACTATGGAGACTACCACAAAAATGACCACCTCGGCACACTCAAGCCAGGAACGTATCCCTTTGCATCCTTTTATTCTTTCTCGGGCATGGGTACCAACCTCTACGGAAAATATTATCATGGGTTGTCATTAAGCTCTTTTCCAGCCTTCTCATCAAGAAACTATTGCCAAGAAAACTTGGTTCCGTTCATGCTCATAAAAGTATTTGAATGATCGTCCAATCAGTAAAAGTTTAACCTTTTCTGGCCTGAGTGGACTACCAACAGTAAAGAAGTCTCCTAGCCCCAAAAAAGAGTGGGCGAGCTCTCCTATGTACACTTTTATCATTTTTCGAACACAGGCGACTATCAACAAAAAAGAGACCCCACTGGAGTCTTCTTAATTCTTTCAAACTCTCTAAAAATTAAATCACCACTGAGCATTTACTTTCTCGGGCTCGTTAAAAATACATGAGATCGTACCATAACGGTGTCTTTAGGCTCCACCCCATATGTTACAATTCAACAGCATTCCCACATTGGGTAGCCTTTGTTTAGAGTATTTTGCGATGAGTCTTCTATGGATCCCTTGGATATCAAAACTCTAAGCTACCTCCCCCCAATTATTTCCCATCTATAGTTACATTCCCAGTATTACAACTATGGTCCCTGTAGTGAGAATTTCTCCTCACTACAGGAGCAGGAATGGCTCCCTTGTGCCTATAGGGCACAAGATTAGGTTCCAACTCTTAGAAAATAGGAAAAAAAGGAATGAAATATGACATAAACAGAGCAGCGAATTAAACTAAGCTAATCTAACAAGAATAAGCAAATGGCAACTAATGTAAACTAGATCTAAGAGCTAATAACAGAAAATAAAGGGAGAGATGAAGCCCTTGTGAACCCCTTTGCAGAAAATGGGTTAGGGTTCCGCCTCCTTGAAACCTGCAAACAACCTAAGCTACTACAATGGAAAACCTGCAAACAATGTCAACACATATAACCTGCAAGCAAAAATATCAGTTAGAAAGAAAAACAAGTAAATAAACATGAAAATAAATTATACCTCACTTAGGTTGAAATGGGCCACCATGCCCTAGCTCATGGGAGCACCTCTCTCTTGGTTGGGAAGCAATGGCTTGATGAGATGGAGATGGAGGAGAGGGAGAGTGGATGGTTTGAGAGGCAAAGGTCTCAAAGCATCCATGGGAAGCATAACAATAGGCAAGTGAGGAGTGTTTTGAGAGTGACCCCCCACCCTCCTTTTATAGTTTTTCCAAGGGATTTTAGTGTTTTAAGCCCTTTGTCAGGGATTTAGCCCCTTTCTCCCTAACTTTAGCCCCATTTTGAGGGCTTTAGCTCATAGGGGGCTATTTTGGGATCTTTTTGGGGGTTTTTAGCCCTTTTCTTCATCCTTGTGCTCTTTTGGAGGTGTGGGGATCAAATGGAAGGTCTTATGGAGTGAAATGAGTGTTGTGAGATGGTGTCCTTGGGTGGTGTAGGCCATTGAGAGCTATGTGGGGGATTTTTGGGTTAACAGTCCCTCTCCCATGAGTCAGTTTCATTTACTGCCAGGTTATCCCTGTCGTCATACTCTGAACAAAGGAAGTTTGAGTCCTTCGCACTTCTCCTGCCCATGTTTCCCCACTCAGTGTTCCAGTCCCTAGATTTTCCCACACACTACAACAAAAAATGGATTTAGTGTCTCTTTTTGCATCCTTTTTTGCATCTAGACCATCTCTCAGTGTATTTTTCTTTATTTTTTGGACAAAATGGCGCAATTTCATGGGTTGGTGCTATTTTAGGCATTTTTTGTGTCCTTTTTCTAAATATGGCACAAATTGCAGTGTAATTTGCACAGGGTTTTGCACCTGGTTATGCACCAGGTTTTGCATCAGGTTTTGCGACAAGTTTTGAGCCTAGTTTGTACATCTACTCTTGTTTCGCCCCCTTTTATGTCCATTTTTGCCTCAACTTTTACGCCCTTGTTTTCATCCACTTTTGCATCCACTTCTACTTCTTTTTTTGCATCCCTTCGTGCGTCAAGTTTTGCATCAAATTTTACATCCTGTTTTGAGTCTATTTTTGCATCTCATTTTGTTTTAGCCATTTTTGCATCTACTTTTGCATCCATTTTTTCGTCCACTTTTGCACCCACATTTTCATCTCTTTTTGCATCCCATTTTGTATCCATGTTTACATCTTTTTTTGCATCTACTATTGCATCCACTTTTGCATCCGCTTTTGTTGCATCCCAATTCCCACCCATTTTTGTGCCTACTTTTACACCCACTTTTGCTTCAACTTTTGCATCCACATTTGCATATTTTTTGCATCCAATTTTACATCAGTTATTGGATCCCTTTATGCATCCATTTTTGCATCGGGTTTTGAGTTGGGTGTTACGACTACTTTTGCATCTAGTTTTGCATCTACTTTTGTTGCATCCACTTTCACATCCAATGTTTTATCCAATTTTACATCCATGGTTGTATCCACTTTTGCGCCACTTTTTCATTATGTTTTTCTTCCATGATTGCATCATTTTTTGCATCCACTTTTGCATCACCTTTTGCATCCATTTTTGGTGCACCCCATTATGTTTCCACTTTTGCGCCTACTTTTGGTGCATCCCTTTTTGCATCCATGTTTTTATCCACTTTTGCATCCCGTTTTACACCCAGATGTTGAAGATAACAATGAGGATAATGATTATGATATTGAGGATGGCTATGATGATGATGATAATGTTGTTGATAATGAGGAGAATGATGACAATGATGATGATGACGATAATGACAATGAAGACATTGACAATGATTATGATGACAATGAAATGAATGATGATGACAATGACAATGATGATGAATACAATGAGAATGATGATGTTGATCATCTTAAAAAATAAGTTGTTATTTGTCATGCATAAAGTGTATGTGTCCTCCATGACCCTTTTCCACTAATCACATATTTTTGGTAGATGTTATTTCGTATGCCAAAGGTAATGATGAACAGCTGATGAAAATGTCAATAATCATGATGATGACGATGTCAATGACAATGGTGATGATGATGACATGATTGATGATTATGCCGATGAAGATGACTATTGTGATAATCATGGTGGCAATGACAAAGATGACGACGACGATGATGATTGGATCATCATTTCCATCATCGTCATCATAAAAAACATCATCACTATCATTGTCATCTAGTTCATCATCGTCATCATTTAAAGCATATGGGATATGTTTACCATTTAAAGCATGCATAACAAGTGGGATACGGTTTAAGCATGCATAACTTATAACTATGATTGAGCACATTTTAATCTTGGAGCTCGTAGTGAAACTGGGTTTATTTACCTCTACCAACACTTTCTTATAAGGATCATCATCATCATCATTTCTCATGTTATTCTCATTGTCATTTTCATCATTACTATCATCATCGTCATCACCATATAATCACATCATTGTCAACTTCATCGGCATTGCCATAGTTTTCATCATCATTCATCTCATCATCATCATCATTTTCATTGTCATCATCAACAACAACATTGTCATCATCATTATCATATAATCACATAATTGTGAATGTCATTATCATCAAATCAATTACATTTATTGTGTCCATTTTAGCATCCCAAATCAACTACATTTATATTCTCCTTATGCTAGGTTGTATAGGTGCAAAACTAGGTGGTTTATATCATTATTGTCAACTTCATCATCATTTCCATTGACTTCATCATCATTATCTATATCATCATTCATCTCATCATCATCGTCATCATTGTCATTGTCATCATCAACAAAAACATTGTCATCATCATCATTAAATCACATCATTGTGAATGTCATTATCATCAAATCAATTACATTTACTGTGTCCACTTTAGCACCCCAAATTAGTTAGATTTATATTCTCCTTATGTTAGGTTGTCTAGGTGCAAAACTAGGTGGAGGAATGAAAATTATTGAAACTCTTTGGAATCATTTCTCATGGATTTCTTAGAAGTTTGGATTTGTTAAGGATTGAAATATATTCATGCACGTATGCTATTGCTTTATATTATATTTCATAGAATCCCTAATGATGAAAATTCATATGGTTAAGATTTGAGAAACCTATAGTTAAAGGGTGATGAAATGGTTTTTTCTTTAAAATCCATTTTTCCATTTGAAATTTCTACATTACTCACTTGGAAAATTACTTATGTAGGGATTGTGGGTTTCCCTTGGGTTGTGGCTGATGTAGGCCAGTGTCACATGACCTCAAGAGTCAAGACAAACTTGAAAGACGCTCAAGTTCAAGAAAGGATTGGGTAGGTTGTATGGATGTGACACTTAGTATCTAGGGATAGCCATGACCCTTACTATCTCATGACATGTATAGACCCTTCCATATTTAGTATTTAGGATATCCAAACATTCATTTCCTAAGTTGTACAAATGTTTTACCTGTATTTATTTATTTTTTACAATTATTATCACATAAATAACCACATGTTCAAGAACATTAATAAGGATAAATTAACTAACCCTTTACTATGAGTTGTTTTCCTTCTAATTCAAAAAAAATATTTTCACATAACTCACCATATATTTAACAATTTTAGCAATAATAAAATAACTTACACTTATAATGACTTATTTTCCTTATATTAAAAAAAACTAATCAATATAAAACAACTCAAAATTCTTTCTTAAACACTCCACTCCAATAATATAGTAAAAATAATGAACACATTTAGATCTCTTCAACATTAACCCTAAACAATTACATTTAACATAGCTAAAACTTATAAAGAATATTATTTTTAATGTAAATAAAAAAACATTACTTCAACGTAAATCATTACCACTTGATCTTTATTAATTAATCATATTACACTCTCAAGATTAAAGCAATCTTACATAGTGGTGGCACACATGTTTATAAATATTACAAGTAACCATCTCTATGTTGGACTATGAAAAAACGTAATTCAATTTAAGTTAAAACTTAATATATGTTATAGATTTTAGTTTAGCTATATATAAAACATGAAAAATATAAGATTTATGTAATAAACTTAAATGTAAGTAAAAAAATGACGTTAAAGTGGGAAATATATTCCTGACAAGTCCCTAGAAGAGGGACCCCTTTTAATCCCATGTGGCAAACACAACCTCCAAAAGCTTGCGCTTCCAAGACAAGCCTAGAAAGTTGGTTTAAATCAAGGGTGTAAGGCTTGACCTACTTGAATATCCACAAATAAAGCAAAAAAGGTGGGCACCACCTCCACATGCAATGTAAATAATGCACGCTTCTTAATGAAGAACATACTTTAAAATATAAACTTTATAAAATTTGGAATTAACGCCAAACAATTCCATTTACGGATACAGCTTCAAAACCATCGATACCGGTAGCAACCAAAAATATTAATATTCAGAATCCGTCGCCATTGTTGTTCAAGGAAAACCCTTTGAAAACTCCATGACACTGAAAATTCCATGGAGATGGGAGAAGGCATTGCACATTTTGAATCGTCTCAACCAATGATGCTTTGTAGAAGACTCCATTACTTATTGCAGGATTTTAGAGATTTTCATCGAGGCGAGAGCATTGGCAGAAGGAAAACGGGTCCATGGTCACATGATAAAAATTGGGTTCTAACCTGATGTTTGTTTGGCTGCTAATCTTGTTAGTATGTATGCCAAGTTTGGTTGTATTGAGGATGCACACCAAATGTTTGACAAAATGCATGCACACAATTTGGTTTCATGGACTTCTATGATAGAAGGATATGTGCAACATTGTTATGGCGGAAAATATTGGGTACCCTTTTGCTTGATGATGGAAGAGGGAAAAAGGATAAATCAGTTTACCATTGTCAACATTCTACACGCATGTGCGAGCTTGAAATAGGGGAAATGGGTGCATTCCTATTGCTTTAAAACTATATTTGATATAATTTATCTATTTGTTGTGGGATTATTGCTATGTATGTAAAATGCGGAGATTTACAAAGTGCCCAATAGATGTTACAGAATGCATGAACCAAATGTTGCAATGATACCCAGTTATATATGGTGTAGTTTATTCAGGGAATGCAATGATACCCAGTTATGTGAGTCATTGGTTTTCGTAACTAGCATTTAATATCTTTAGACAAATGCAACCAATGATTTACAAAGTGCCCAACAGATGTTACAGAATGCATGAACCAAATCTCCTTACTAGAGAATGCAATGATACCTAGTTATGTGAAGCATAGGTTTGCATAACAGGTGTTTAAAATCTTTAGACAAATGCAACCAATGGGATTGAAACCAAACCAAGCCACCTTTTTAGTGTTCTAGATGCTTGCACTGGGATGACCTCATTAGCATATGGCAAGCAAATCCACGCCCACATTTTGAGAAGAGGATTTGAATCTAAAATTGTTGTGGGAAACTCCATCATTGACAAGTATACTAAATGTGGGAATATGGAGTATGTAGACCAGTTGTTTGATAAAATGCATGAACGAGATATAGTTTCTTGGAGCAATATGACTATAAAATATGGTAGGTTTGGGAGAGGTAGGGATGCAATAGAGGTATTTAAAAAAATGCTGCAGGCTGGTATGAAGCAAAATCATATTAATTTTGTTGGGGTTCTTGTTGCTTGTAGCCACGCAAGCCTAGTTGATGAAGGTTTGCATTACTTTGGTTTTATGAGACACCATCATTACATTACCCCATACGCCGAGCATTATTCCTGCATGATGTATCTACTTGGTCATGTTGGGCACCTTGATAAGGCACTTGATGTGATAAGAAAGATTCCATTTGAACTAGATGTTGCTTTGCTCGGTTCTTGTAGAGTGTATCCCAACATTGAAATAGGAAAAATTGCAGTTGAACTGGTTTTTAAGCTCGACCCTCAATGTGTTGGAAATAACGTCCTGCTGTCAAACATCTATGTTATTGCAAGTAGGTGGGAAGATGTAGACAAGGTAAGAACAATGATGAAAGATAAAATTGTGAAAAGAAGGCATGGTACAACTAGATTGAGGTCAATACCAGAGTGCATCCATTTATTGTAGGAGATCGAATACACCCACAAACTAAGTTGATCTATTCAATGCTAGGTAGCTTGGCTCTATAGATGCAAGAAACAGGTTATGAACACTATGAAATTCATTTAATTCTCATTTGTACTGCAGAAAGACAGGGATCATTATGAAGTTATTCCCTGAAATAGTAAACTCGTATACCAGCAAAGTGGATAGTTGATTGACATCAGCAAAGCGAGTGTAGACTCACGCTGGATATTTGTAATGAGCATGCCAAAAAGATATATGTTGGAAAGGTATTTCAACATCAACTAGATTAATCAACAATTCCATGACGGTGTTTTAATTTTCAGCATAAGGTCTTCTTTATATAAGTTTAATGGCATTAATAAATGTAGTCTTAGCTTTTGAATCATACCTAGCAGGATCTATGTTTTCAATCATGTTATTTTATAACATGCTCAGTTTTCTTGTTGTGGGTGCAGAAAAAGAGGGGTTTGTTCCAACATTCTAGCTTCTGCGTTGGAGGGGCTACATCTGCAGCTAGAAAACTTACTATATATAATATAAGATGAAGATATGAAAGTAATCTATTAGGTTATTTGAAGAGATTTAATATTTTTTTGGAAAGATAAATGTCAGGGTTTAGTTCAATGCATTAATAGAACTTATTTGTGAATTTATTCATTTATCTTTTTGATGCACTCAATTAGGGCTTGTCGCAACTCTAAATGATTATCCATCTATATAGAATTTCTGATGGGATTTTAGTTGCACAAACACTATGATCAAGGTTTGGAATTTGTGTATGGGGGTTTCCACAATAGTCACGTTGTAGAAAATTTATGGGGATAAACTCTGTTGAATTTTAAAACTTCTTGACGTTTCTAATGGATACTCCATGGTCCACTCATCATTAGGGAATTCAAATTAAGCTTTGATATTTTAAGCATTTTGTCTTTCCTCCTATTAAATAATAATTTTAATCATATGTTAGTATTTTTTTCAAAACGGTTAACCTACTTTTCCCCTATTTATTTCCTCTATAGGATCACTCGAGAGTTGGTTCTATCTATCAAAGATTTATTTGAATCCCTGATGATGGGTGGAGTGTCCCATATTGTCCTATTTTTAGGTGGTTGTTAATCACATATTGTTCGATTTTGAGGTATTTGTTGACCATATGCACTAGCTAGTGAAGAAAATTGCACCACTTGGAGTTATTCTTAGCTTTCTAAAATCATATTTATCTAGTAAAAAGAGCACTCTACACGGAAGATATTTTTGGCATCATGTTTGTCCAAGGAAACTCCTCTTTATCCAATCATAGAGGGTGCACTCGTTTGGGAGCATCTGTTCCACTCGAACTCATCTTTATCCATTCAAAAAGACCGAGTTATTGATAGTCTTGTTTTTGGCATGCTTTATCTTTATTTTAGAAGCAAAAGGAGGGTGCACTTGTTGATGGAATGAACTGAGTTTCTTTTTATGCATGCTTTATATCCAAGGTAGGATGCACCAAATAGCTTATGATTAGGATGATTTTATCCTCTTTTAGTCATCTTTAATCAACACTTGATAGTTAGGAGGAGGGAATATTTTTAGGTTTCCCACATTATGTTCATGTTTTTAGGGAATATTTTTAGGTTTCCCTGTACAAATACGTAGTTGATGGATGCATTTTGTGGCTTTCTAATTATGCTTGGATCTATTTTTAATCAGCTTAAGGGAGGTGCCATTATGAGTGGTATTATAAGTATGTTTTATCTCCTGAACTAAGAGTGAAATGCACAAATATGGCTTGATAAAAGAAGAATCAGGTTCACTATCTATCAAAGTTTTATCTGAATCCCCTAATGATGGGTGTTGTGTGACGTAATGTCCCCAATTTTGGGTTCTACTGCTCTGCAAGTGGAGATGACTGTTGGGGTAATTTGATGTTACTAGTGAGCTCATAGCGTTAAGAGGAGTTTAGAGGATCACTCTTGCCCTGTCAGTTTTTTATTTCGATGCAATTTGACCATTCCCTTAATTTGGGAGTAATATTTAACATAATTTAATTAAAGTCTCTAAGGTTGTTATTTTATCTAAATTATCTAAGTGGGCGCCTTAGTGTAATAGCTGGTTGGAATTGGGATGGAAAGATTTAAATGTTGGGATGATGAAAAGTGACTTCCATTTGTCAGAAATGATTTAAAGCAAATAAATCACTTTTTGGAGTAAAAAGAATAAATTATTAAAGTGAATTTTGAGGAAATATTGAAGAAAGAATTATAAAGTCACTTTTTAATTAATTATTGAGCGGGAAACGTGAAAAGGGGATAAAAGAGAAATTGGAGTTCACTCTCTCATGATTCATGACTTATTTTCAAAAAATGATTTTTGGAGAGTTCTGGTGGCTTTTGGCTCTTTGGATGGAAACCCTCACCCTAACTGATTGTGAGACGGATAGGGTGATTGTGAGAGGGAAGATTGATCAGATATTTCATTGTACTTCATTGCAGTGGAAATGAAACATGCATACTTGTAGAATTACTGAAGATTCTTAAAGTTATTGGTGATTTTGTGGAGGGTGCACTTGAACATGGGCATTTTCAGCTTCATATATCTCGTGACCACCTACAGCTCTGATGAAAAGGGGTCAATTTACTTTACCTTTGCTGAGTATACTGTCATAAATGAAGGCGCCAAAATTTGGTAGGAAATGTGGGGTTGTTGTTGTGAAAGAGGTTGATTTCCTTGGGAGGGCAATTTGGAGAAAGAAAAACGGAAAACCATCTTCTAGAGAGAAGGAAACTGCCTAGAAGGACGCGGACATTTTCAGCTTCATATATCTTGTGACCACCTACAGTCGTGATGAAAAAGGGTTGATTTAATTTACCTTTGCTGAGTATACTATCATAAATGAAGGCGCTACACTTGGTAGGAAATTTGGGTTGTTGTGAAAGAGGGCGCTTGGGAGGGCATTTTGGAGAAAGAAAAGGGGAAAAACATCTTCTAGAGAGAAGGAAGCTACTGTTCATTGCTATGTTATGCTTGTGGGAGGACTGTTTGCACTGCCCACATCACCACACAGTTCAGTTGTGACTTTGGAGAGCTGTTCACTAGCAAAAAAAGTCTGTAAGCTAAATACAACCTACAGGTCAGGGAAACAGTGATATTCAGATTTGATTTGATGTGAATAGATTGTTGTTACTTGCTAATGTATTTTCATGTTATCCAAATAAGAAATACTTGACATATTTTTCCTTGATGTTAATGCAAAATATCTTATATTCGTGTTCAATTTTTTCTATGGATAACCATTATATTGAAATTTGAGAGCTGAAACTTGCAAACAAATACCCAACTCTATCTTTAAACATATCAGTAGTAAACTAAGCATAAAATCAGCCGAGATTTGGATAGGGACATCTTAGTGGTGGGAACTATTGCCAAAATATTTGACGAAAGTTCTGAACCAAAAAAGGCCTCAACATAACAATAGTAAACTCCATTACATGTCAGCAGTCTAGTGAAGGGATACTACATTAGTCCACATGTCAGTTTCTATTTCGATGCTGCTGAGGTAGCATTGTGTGGGTATTGTCACTTTCACCTTGATCTCCAACAGGTTATCTCACTCGTGATGTAATTCAAAATTTTGAGACTCAATGATTGAATTTACTTTCAAGTTAGCAACAATTGCATCTGTTAGCCATTTCTTGATATCTTAATCCATTGGTTCCTTCTTGCTGTTATATTTCTTTGCAAAATATTTATCTATTCTTGAAATCATAGAATGAAGATTATTTTTGTTTAATAACTGAGTCTCCTTCCTCAATAGAGCTTCTTGATGTGATATGCTCTCATACATTTCAGTCACTAGATTGATTCTTTTCTTAATAGGGTCACAATCAGTTACTAGTTCTATCAGCAATTTTATTTTGTAATTCCAAGCTTTCTGCATTCTAATCGAGTGCATATCAATGGGTAATCAATATCATTGGGCATGTCTTATTGGTGCTCCAATTCCAACAATGGCTTATGAACATAATTTAACATAATTTGCTTCAAAGCTAGTATGACCCTGTAGTTTCAAGACCAATTATCTCTGTCATTGCAATACTTATGCCCAAGTTCTGAGACCTTTAAGTTAACTACCAAACATATTTAAGAAACTTATCTTTTTTATTGAGGTTGTCCATAATTACTTTTCCACATGCTCCTCGAGGCTGTTCTATCCAGTTAGGTTTTATTTTTATTTTTATTTTTTTCAATAAGTTGCGGAGCAGGTTCTGTAGGGACGTTGGGTGAGGTGGGACATATATACAAAAGGTATGACAATAATACTTTTGAATTATTTGAACTTAGAATCCTGGGTTTCAAATTCGTTTTTTTTAAAGTTTTCAACTAATATAATCCATTTTTCTTCTTGTTTTGACAAGATGCGTGGTTGCTTCATTTAACTTGACTGCATCTGTGGCATGATATCTCCATTTTCTTCCTATCCTTCCCCTGGGATCAGCTTAATATCAGTACTAATGGCGTTTTTTATCATCTTATTTAGAATCATGGAGATTCAGCAACTAATCATCAAATGCTGGTTGTGGGGTTTTGTGCTTTCTTTTCATTTTTTTCCCTCTTTTGCAATGGTGTTCACTTGAAACATGGAGAAGTTCTAAACATGAACACAGTTTAACTCCAAAATTTTTCTACAATTATGATCAAGTCCCTGTCAACTTGAACAATCTGTTCAATGGTTCAGGCAAATTATGTCAGAAGTAAATGTTATGAATGGTGATATTCCTTATGACATATCTTAGCACAAGAATAATACCATACTACATTCAAGAATCAAGAGATAGGTAAACAAGTTCTTATCTTATTATGTATGGTGAACTTGAAACAGTCTGTCCACTTACTGATGCCCTTGGGACAATCCAACTAGTTCCAGCATTGGTATAAATCTTGATAGTGTTAGAGATGAGCTGATAAAGGGAGCCAAGTCTGATCAGAACTGCCTACACATCTAACATGCACATAAAGTGTTGTTTTCTAAGGTAGCTAGGACAATTTGAATCCCAGGTCGAGTTTCTAACACCCATGCCTCCTTGTGCCACGAGAGAGAACCACACCTTGCTTCACACTACGAATATATACGTTCTTGTGTTGGGTGAAGGAATACTCATCAAGATTGATTGGGAAGCGAATTGAAACTAGAGATTACACAGTAAACCAATCCGGTCCACATTGCAAGGATACGATCTAGGATTGTGGCTCCTAAGTAAGACACCGTCCAACCCTTGGTCTCCAAGAGATGCACATCTTCATAAAAGGAGGGGGGATCTCCGATGGAACGATAAGAAACTAAAAAAGTTCCACGGCATACATTTAACAACAATGATCCCCCACGAATTGTTTGGCTTCTACGCCTCCAAAGGATGATGTCAGTGATGCTAGTCCAAAGACTGAATCAATTTCCTGTGTAAGATTTATTAATACTTTTTGCAAGATGAATGAAAATATAATTACATCCTGTTTCTATGATATGTTTGGCATGAGGGATAGTTGACAATGGACATAGCAGGCCATGTCAAAGGAAGTAATTTAAATGTTCTATTCATCACCCTAGGTCAGCAAACATAGTAAAATATACCATGCTACTTTACCAAATAAACCTTTAAAGTCAGCTGGTATACAACTAACATAAGAGTGAAGACGAATTATGAAGTTGATTGCTGGTGTATGATAATTTCTCCCTACACCCTAATGGACATATACCTCATCTCATTCTAGAAGACAACACTACCATGCTACTTTACCAAATAAACCTTTAAAGTCAACTGGCATATAGCTAGCATAAGAGTGAACCCGAATTATGAAATTGATTGCTGGTGTATGATAAGTTCTCCCTACACCCTAATGGACATATACCTTTTCTCAGTCTAGAATACAACACTCACTCCATAAAGGCACCATGTGTCAACTCTGAAAGTCACTCCACAAACTGTCGATATTGCTTCAATTAGCTGACTAACCATTCCACCCCATACAAACCGTCAATGTTGAACGGTGAACTCTGTAACACTGAGCTCACTCCGGATGATATCCATGAATATGTATGATTAACACTCAGATATATTATTTAAAATCTGATGTTACTATAACATACATATTCAAAATGCTAAGTTACAATTAAACAAAGAATGAACAACACTTGCATCCACAGGTTTCCAGATTTTTTTTGTTAAGGTGTAATGCCCATTTTGTCCAGATTCCCTACCATTCATAGTTAATAGTAAGGTTAAGTCTAGGAATATTGACAAATATAGAGGGAAAAATCCATTTTTAGGTTAGCATAATTTTGTTTAGAGGAAGATATTAATCCTCAACTGTCCATTTTGGGGTCAGATTTTGTTACAACTATATTTACATCTGCATTCTTAATATTATATGCACCCTTGCTATATACATGAGAAAATTTTTCGTATTTGTATCTAATTGTTTGGATTCACATGGATGCACATGAATATTATTTTTCCATCAAAATTTGAATATTTTATGTATTATTTGATCAAGTAGTTTTTGTTTCTGGTTTAAATCCAAGCGATGGATGCAATTTTTTTGTTTTAAGGTGGAAATTGCCTTCTGTCTAGCTCCAAGAGAATTACAATTGGCCCGAATTTGTCAGGACCACAAGCGGTCTTTTTTTACCAATACAATGGCCCTTAAAAATATGAATCAGTAATTACAACTATTTTTCATTTGGCTAAGTCCATACTCTTATGCCATAATCACCCAGGACTTGCACCTAGAATTTAACTTGATGAGTAGACTGATATTTCACTGCTGAAATACAACAAAGTAAAAATGTCAAAAGCATCTGTTAACAGAAGAAGAAAAAAATTTGTAAGTGTTAGATGAGATACACAACTAAATTGAGAAATCATCAAATATCAATTGATGGCTCATCTCTTACTTCAAAATTCTGGATCATTTTGAAAAGATCTGAAAATGTATTAGTCAATTGACATCTCACAATCATTTCAATTCAATTTCACTTGACAAATTGGTGCATCCTACATAAATAGCAGTAATCTTGGCAATGCTGAGAACCACCTTCAAAATACCTCTCTCTGCACTAGTTCTCCGGGAAGATGAGACCATCCATAGAAGCCAATCAAAATGATCATGACTTCCTTTACAATGATGGCATATAAGGCTATGGCCTTAATAATCTAAATTAGTAATCATGTATCTTTGGTAGTAAGCGTTCTACAAGGGAAGGGTAGCTGCACAAAAAATTGATTATAAAAATTTAGATAGATCCTGAAAAGTGCCTGGCTCTCACTGTAACTATTCATATTCTGCACTCAAAGAATAATCCTGAAAATACCTAGGTAGTGATAAAGCTGGAAACCTATCTAAAAAAAACAATATTCAAATCCTAGAATCTACAAACACATACTATAGAAAAATAATAACAGTAAGTACAAATATCTCTGCAAATCCAACCAGAAACATCTTACCTCCACCTTTTTCGTGGTCCAACTCTAGGCCTGCTTTTACAGAGAGAATTACCTGCAGGGAATCTTCACTTCAATCCCAACAAGTAAGTATATATAATCATTTTTCTCTGTTTCTACTCTGCGAAAAAATTAGTAGGTGTCTTAATAATGCAACATAGGATATAAACTTATTTTTCCATAGCTGCCTGCAATGAAGGATATGTATCAGTTAATGGTGATACCAATTAGTATGCCCTAGTTGATTATGATGGACTATAATTTTAAATATTTTGTCCTTCGTATACCCTCTTCAGTATTTTCTGTTACCCATGCACTTATTTCATTCATATATATATATATATATATATATATAGACATGCTTGTGTTGTTTGTTGTACTTGTGAGATTTTGATGTAAGTATAGTATACACTTGAACATGTTTCATATATATACACACACACGCTTATGTTGTTTACTGTACTTGTGAGCTTTGGATGTGACTATAGTATATACTTGAATTTGTTTCTTGATTGGTATTTAGAATGCATATAAGTTTATTGATTTTTAACTATTTTATGAATCATGATTTACATTCTAGGAAGTAACGGGTGCTAGCATCCTCTCGATCCTTGCAAGGGGAAAGGATGGGTGGTCTGTGACTTCTGTGAAGGTCAGAAGATAAATGTGCAAATGCAGAGCAAGCGATTTTATCAATGTTGTCTCTCTTCCAGAGCCGTGAGTCTGTTCGCATGACTATGTATCTATGTTTGTGTATGCCTGCTTTTAGATATTTGGATTAATGAACTTGCATTTTGAAAGCCTCTTCTTGCAGTGGATATTCCCATTTTGTTGTCATGTGAGTGGTCTTTAATATGCCTGGATTCGATTTTTTCTCTTCTATGTGGAAAAGTAGCTAATCTTTCATTCAACCAGAAATAATGCCTTAGTAATTAAATGACATTATAAATGTGTAGAGTGATGCTTAATTGTATTGCAAATATGCATTGAGATTGTTTGGAAGATGTGTTAAATGCCATTTCACATAGGGATTTGCAGGTCAAGGAAAGACCAGTTCTAAATTTTGGTGAATAGAGTAAAGTATGGATACTTTAAAGCACTTGAGGCTTAAAGTAAGGAATATTGTTGTCAGGCAAATACCAAGATTGTCCAAAGCACACCTCTAATGGTGGGCATTTTCTCGTTTGAGCTAGGAGTGTGGCTCAACTATCGGATATTTATTCAAGCTGTAGTTGCACATCATATTTGCGTAGTTTGAATGGTAAAAATTTCTCTCGTCACTTTAACCACAAATCGTGAAATTGAACTCTCACTAGGAACAAGCCAATGCATACCCTAGAATCTCCAAAGAAAAAACAATTTCTTGTTACTTGAGAATCTGAGATACCAAGTTTCCTGTCCCAAAATTAGAAGCAAACTTTACAAAATATCGGTAAAGAGATTATAAGATGCGTTTTGATAAGACGTGTTTTTGATAAAATTCAGTCTACCCCCAATGCTATTTTTTTATAGCAGACACCTAATTGTTGATGTAGATGTCTAGGAGAGATCATTGCTTCAATAAGATGGGTTTTCTCTGGAGAAGTGGAAGGGTTTGATGAAAGTAAAAGTAAAATTCCAAACAAGGGGGTCGTGTTCTATTTCTTTTAGTTGGATGATTTGGTATGCGATAAATGGTCATGATCACCTAGAACTCAAACAGACATGGAATCATATTTTATGTTTTTTTCTTCATGGGAAAGTCTTGCATCACTAACAGCAATGTAGACATGATCTATAATTATGGGACTTATAGGCCTCAGGTCTCACCAACACGACTTTTCTGCAGAATTGAAATTTGGTCTCTACTCTTAGAATAATGCAAGGTTCTCTGTTTTCAGAGTTTCCAAGGATTATGTTCTAGATTGGTTTCCTGCTTTAGGTTAGGTTTTGAGCTGTTGAAAGTCAAAACCAATGCTAATCACCAATGCCAATGCACTCTCTACAATGGAACATTCAATTTGTCAAAGTTGAGGTCAAAGTCTCCTTGTGCGTAAGTGGGTAGTATGTATGGAAGGGTTCAGTTCTGTTTACAATGCTCTGTTTCCAGGTCAATTACATCACATACTGTGTATTGTAATGCATAATCACAGGATTTGGTTGTGGCTCAACTATATCTCCCCATTAAATATACATTCAAGCAATAAATCCAACACAGATTTGGCTCAGTATTCATTCAAATTGCTACCACCAACATTACTCCAAGTCCATCAAGGACCTTGCATCTAGCTAAGAAATGGGTTTTCTCCATGATTTGAACTGGATTATTGTTGTAGTCATATTGGAATCACTAATAATTTCACAATTTCCTTTGAATTCAATTCCATTTGTTAGCACATGAAGAATGCATGATAATTCCATTTTGTTGCTGATAAAGTAGACCGTGTTCATTTCTCTCGGCTGCTCTTGGACTGTTAACTTGGGCATCATTCCTTTGGGGTTTATAAACCTTATTTGTGAATGTGCATACCCTCTCCTAACAGGCCATGACTAAAGTATGATCTATTCTAGCTGGGATGTGAATGTGTTGTCTCTATTCCATAGATAGTGGTTGATTTTGAAGCTGTAGTAGGTACAGATTTTGTAGATGGTAGGTATGATGGAGTTATATGTACTTCTTGGCATATTTAAGAAATATTCCCTAAGTTAATCTTTAGTTTGTAGCACTATTTTGTCTGTTGGATGTATCTAGATATTTTGGTGAGAGGTTGAATAAGTTTTCATTTTTATACTACAATATAATCTTAAATAGATGTGGAGGGATCCACTTACAATACATACATTTTCAACTAATGACCCAAAGGAAACTTCCAATGGACAATTCCAACACTATTTGGATGTCTATAATCGAATATTATTGGTCTTGGCTAGCCACCCTACTCCTAAAAGTTTGTTTGCTGCAAAATGCTTGAATATGGCTTGCAAACAACTTGTAACTCTGACATTAAGCTTCCTTCTCTATTGGTTGTCCAAATTCCTATAGTAGTCTAAGACTTGTTGTGTTAATGGTTTTCTAACAACACTTTTCCTACTTTTAAGAAAAATTCCATGCATTTAATTCCATGATCTACTCATTTGTATGTCTTTCTTTCTCTGCTCTACAATATTAAAATGATGAAAATATAGTGAAATTTGCCTCTTTTTTGTGTGACAGTCCTCTTTTTTGTTGTTTACTTGCTTTGTTGTTGGGTAAACTTTTATAATTCTTCCATCTATTCTCAAGTGATTATGTGAATATTAGTACCACTCCATTAAAACAAATTTAGTGTAGTTATTTGAGCACTGAATGGTAAGTTAAAACAGTGAACCTTGTTGATTTTAAGAAGTACAACACTACATGGGATAAACGTTCACTACATGGGATCGGATATTTGCATTGAATCCTCTAAATTTCAAGGTTAGGTGGAAAGGAAGAAATTCAAATGCTATTACATTGTTTCTGATGTCAGTTGTTAGGATGATAGCATGTTAGTCATTAACAAGTTGGGACTTAAGGTGGCATGTTGGACCCCTAGAAAACAATTATTATTTATACTAAGCTAGGGAATTATTTGTTAAAGAACATGCCTTTTGTTTGCATAGCAAAACTACATTTTACTTTGATATTTTTCATATTTACTACTCAGATGGTTATCCAAGAATACGTTTTCCTAAAATTTCCAACTGATGATAATGTTTAATAGAATTCGTTTTGACTTTTTTGATATTGTGTTATCTAATAATTTGATGTCAATTTTTTAGAGTTGTTGAAAGTGTAGAAGCTTGTTCTTACAAGGAAGGAAGTGGAAGGAGAAATATTGACTGCTGTGGAGGTCATCCCTAAGAGTGAGTCACAACAAATCATTTGGGAGAAGTACAAAAAAATGTTAAAAATCAATGGTATTTCATAGATATTTTATTGTCACTTCTATTTAGATTATTAATGTTCTTGTCATGTCTACCCATGTTCAGGGTTCATGAGTTTCCTTCTAATGGGCATGTTACGATCATCTGTCTGGAGTTGCACAGACTTTTGATCCCTTTCTTTTACAACGCTCATGCTCATACAAAGTGCGTCTAGAGGATGTTGGATGTTTCTTATAGATGTTGGATAGTTTGTTGTATTTCTTTGCCTAAAGATCTAGAATTAGATTAAATGCATAGAATAAAGAACACATGCATATTCGCATGGCTTAATACAAATAAATTTTGTAAGAGACGCTTATAATATGGAATACCATTACTTTCAAGGATTTTAAGTTTTCTCCTAACTCATACACTTACGCACATCCATACATGCACACACAACAATTTTGTTGTTGAGTTAGAATCTCAAAACACATAGAATTTGTATTTTTAAAGTCCATGACCTATTGATTCTTTATTCAAATAATGTTGTGATTCTTTTCTATATTCCACTATGTGGTCTTGTGGCCTTTGTATTGTTGTGGAACTTTGATTTTTTCAGCTGTGTTTCAGGTATTCTAATTCTTGCAAAATTATGTTCACTTATGGAACATTGGTTTTGGAAACTTAGTGTAACAAGTCTCAAATTGTGTTGACCACTTTGTTGTGTCTATGACCTTGCAATTTTGGAGGTTTTCTTCTTGTGTCCTTTCATCCCCACAACTTTTCTATTTTAGATTCTTGCAGTTCTGCAAGATGATGAACTTGCACAATAAAATTCTCTCATTTTGACCTAGATTAGTCCTCCCCTATCTAAACCCCATGTGATCCCCAAATGTAAAGTCAAATGTTTTTTTATTTAATATTAAGTGAAAAATTGAACTATCTCCAAAACCCCCACCTCCCTTCATTCTCTAAGGTTCAATTTTATACAATGGTATTTGAATTTAAATTGGCACATTTAATTCCAATGGGAAAGAAATCGAATCGTCCATTATTAAAACTGTTGGTATTTAGAACCCCATAAATGAAATTAGTCTTCATCATCACAAATAGGAACTCATGAATTGTTCATTAACGTGCCTAAGACAAATTTCAATTTGAGATTGTTTGTTGATAAACCCCTTTTGAAATTTTGAATAGTTCAAGCAAACATTTGTTCTTTTCTATGTAAAGTTTCCTTTATTCATTCCTTCTCCATTTATCTTCACTAATTTTTACTCTGAATCCCATTATTCTCTTTTTCTTTTTGTGTTTCTTTTGTTAGTTCTTATTTCACATTCTCTTCGTTAGTTATTATTAAATGGATTCATGAAGCTATGTTGCATGGAGGAAGCCCCCTCTCCGCCTGCTCCCGAAATTCGCAGGATTCATGAAGCTATGTTAATGAAGTGATGGAATGCCCCTTCAGAATCTCTTGATGGAACAATCGTTAGTAAGATGAGAAACCCCTGAACTTCATCTACCTCCTTGTGGCCTTATCAATTGTGGAAACCGATATGATCCTTTTTCCTGTTGACATCTTACTAATTTTTAGATTATAAATAATGCACATAATATAAATCAACTTTGTTGGTGTTAATTGTTAAAATATTCATTATATCATATATGCTGCACATAGTAGACATCTTCTTTTAGTAACCATTCATGAGTTCTTCTCTTACCATCCCATTGCTAAACAAAATCACCTCATCAATGAATAACAACATGTATGTAGCAACACACACATCTCAATTGGTTTCTACAACTATTTCTTAAACACATCCCTGATTCTTTGTCCATATCAATTTTAGGTTATTAGGTATGTATGAATACATTATGTTGTTCTCTAAGACTCTTTTGTGGACCACTTTAATAGATTGTGTAACTGTTTAGGATATTTTTTTGCCTGAGCATGGTAGATTTTTGTGCTTATTAGTGTGGTTGAAAAAATAAATTGGATTTTAAGCATGAATGTCTTTGAATTTTATTAGAATTACAAATGATGAAATCTATGTGTTAATATTTCTCCTCTTCTTGATTCTTAAAGGGTGCTAGCTCAATGGAAGAGCGCCTACTTTACAAGCAGGAGGTTGGTGGTTCGATTCCTCCATGCCCTAATGATATTGGAATGTATTTCTAAAGGTAAAAAATGTAGTAGTGCAAGATGGATGCAATATTAGACGCAACACTAAATGCAAAACAAGATGTAAAAGTGGACGTCACATTAAACACAAAAGTGGATGCAAAAGTCGACCTTATGTCAGATGCAAATATGGACACAAAAATGGATGTCATACTAAACGCAAAATTGGATGCAAAAAGAGACTCGACACTAGACACAATTAATGACTCAAAACTAGATGCAATACTAGGTCCAAAACTAGATGCAACAGTAGATGCAAAAGTGGAATCCTAACTAGACGTAAAATTGGACATTAAATTGAGCACAAAATATGGTGTATCGATGGACATAAAACTAGGTGTAACACTAGGTGCAAAAATGGAAGGAACACTTGGCGCAAACAAAAACTTAAAATGAGACACAATATTGGATGCAAGATGGGACAAAACATTGGATGTAAAACTAGACGTAATATTGAATGCAAGATGGGATGCAACATTGGACACAAAACTAGATGCAATATTAGATACAAACATGGGTGCAAAACTAGGCACAACACTGGGTGCAATATTGGGCTCAAACATAGATGCAAAAAAAGACATCAACCGGGATGCAAAACTAGGTGCAAACCTAGATGCAAAATACGACGTAAAACAAGATGAAACATTAGGCACAAACATGGATACAAAAAAAGACATAAAACAAGATACAAAATTAGATGCAAATGGGGATGCAACATTATAAGTAAAATTGGATGCAAAACTAGACGCAACATTGGGCCAAAAATTGGATGCAAACCTAGATGCAACGTTAGATGCAGAATTGGACACATAATTTTATGCAAAACATGGTACAAAATTGGGTGCAAGACTCGATGAAAAACTAGGAGCAAAATAAGACGCAACATTGGATGCAAAAATGAGCGTGAAACTGGGTGCAAACAAGGATGTAACAAAGGATGCAAAAAAATATGCAATAGAAGTTGCAAAATTGGGTGGAAATAAAGGCGTAACAAAAGATGCAAAAAATTGGGCGCAAAAATGGACACAAAAATGGATGTTAAAAAGGACGAAAAAAAGATGCAATAGATAGCATTTTATGAAAATGTACAATAGCACCAGGTTTAGCGCCAGATTGTTCACCACAATTGAGAAAAAATTACACTAAAATCCGGTGCCAAATTCGACGCTAAATCCAGTTTTTGTTGTAGTGACAGCCTTATTTATCCCCCTCGCGCTTCTTGTCAAGGAAACCTTATTGCCTTGATAAGTTGCAGGTCTCCCTCTGTCGAAGACAAAACATCTATTCCAGAGGATAAACCCAGAGGTCCTTGTATCTTGGTTTCATTAACCTCATTGGTGAATTCCTTGGACCACTTGAGTGGAGTCCTTAGTGCCTCTCGAGATGGTTGGGTCTCACGTGCTCAACTTCAACTACATCATTGCACCATTGAGATTCATGCAGGGTATTGGTCCGTGCAATATTTGGTCAAAGACCCTGGTTGTCACCTTACTCTAGCACATTGATGAGTCTATTAAGGGACCCAGACATGTTCACATCCCTTGTGGTTTCTGGGATGCATTGGAAATAATGAACAGAATCCTCCTAAGTAGTGCTTCTCTTTAGATTAATGATTGATGCGGCATATTGTACCACAAAGGCTCCGACTCTCCATCAGTGAGTCCCTAGATTTCTATAAACTTCCAGATCCAATAGGTCATCAGTTGTGAATACATTGCATTCCATAAGAATGCCATGGGTCCGATGTATCAGTTCTCCATATCAGTATTGTATTCAGCCTCTCATTGAGGCCACCATTATGCAACAACAACTATATATGATTGGCTGTTGCATTTTGGAGCCTTGAACGTATTATTATTTTCACATTGTTACGAGCATGGGTATTCCCACCTCATCCATATACATGTCACATATTCTTTGTATCTCACCCATTGATGGGAACCAACATTAATAGAAAACCAAAATCCACCATGTCTCGAACGAGGAAGCACCGCTTCTTCGCAGGTCTCTCCACTATCCCCAGGATCCTATGATTTCCATCGGCCATACAATGAGCTCCTACCCTCACACGTTAGGGGGAAATATGTTAACGCAAAAAATTTCTTAACTTGCTCTACACAACTTACACCACATACAGACATCCATTTCCTGACCTTTTGCACAATCATACCTATGTTTTGACCTCATTCTCTCCAAAAAAAACTCAAAAATATTAAAAAGGGCCAAAAAACCCACAAAAGAGGTAAAAAACTCACAAAGGGGATAAAAACCCCAAAAGAGATAAAAAACAGCCAAAGGGGCTTAAAAACCTAAGAGGGGAGTAAAACCCTAAATGAGAGAAAAAACTATAAATAAAGGGGTGCCGGGTCCCCATCACACATGACATGTTTGCCTCCGTCATTACTATACTTGCACGGGTCCTTGAGAGACCATCACTCTCAAGCTACTCATCCCATCCACTCCATTTTCCCCATTTTATCCCCTTCCTGTGTGTTAAGTCAATCTCCACACTACCCAGACCTGTGGAGAAGTGGTACCATCCCGAGCTAGGGAATGGTGGCCCCCTTTTCAAATAGTCCCGAAGGTATAACAGTCTGGTTTTTTTTTTTGTCTAGTTTGTAGTTTGTATGTATTTATTTATTTTTGCTACTAACAGTTTTTTGTAGCACCTTGTTTTTTCATTGCAAACTCTACCCTTTCATCCCTTAGATGGAAGGGAGGTGTATTAGCACATACCTACGATTTTTTCCTGGCTACATGGGGGATTTTTCCATGTCTCCTACATGTCATATAGGTCTAGTTGTTCCATTGAAAGTTTAAATCTTCCTTTTGTCATCTCTGTGTCATTCTCACTATTCAAGGATCTTTACCCTCTGTTTGCTTACCCTGATCCCTATCATTTTCGTCTCTGAGATCATCCTACGTACATATTCCCTTATCCAGTCTACCAGTTACTCACGTGACCTGTTGAAGGATTCATTGTCTTCCTCTTCGTAAAATGGCTTCTAATCAATACCTCTTGCAGAAGAATACCTAGAGTTTCAAAGATAGTACGTTAGGATCCACTTCCCATATTGGTGGACTCCTTTACATTGGTTGTAAGTACAACTTTTTAACTAACATTTTGATGGTATCCTTCCATGTTCGACTTCAACTCATGTATTCACATGGTAGGATTTGTACTGGTTTCTATGGATTTGGACAAAGACCTTGGGTTACATCCTATATAAGCTAAGTTGCACAAGATTATGCCATGCACTGTGACACTATTTCCAGCTATTGAATATCTATTATTGTACTTATGTGGCTGTGATCCACCTTTGTAAAACATATGTGGCCTCATTTCCCGTATTATATGATGTATATGTATCTTGTAAAGGAGCTAGTGTTCTACATTATTGAACATGGAATCCTCAGTGATGATTTTGTAAATGACCTTGATTTGTTTGTTTCAGGCACTTCTCTATGACCTTGATTCTGAATCCTCTGAGTTAAAAGTTTGTAATGTATTTCGACCATCGTTACCCTCTGACCTCACACATTAGGGGGCATCTGTTATACCATGAAATGGCACTTCTCCATCCGAGTAATGACACCAGACGTGTCGTTACAAAAAAAAACATAATGGATTGAAGTGGCCTTAACATTATAAATGAGTTGGAAGATGTTGAACATGTAAGGGTCAAAGAACAACATGTTAATGACATGGTCCGATTTCAAGCAGTTCCAATTACTAATATGATCCCAAAGGTAGATCAACAAAAATATTATCGAAAAATAAAGTTGGATGAATTGACAACAGAAGAATGAGAAGAACAAAGAAAATGAAATGTTGATCAACCAAGAGCATATCGAGAGAGAAAGTTGAAGCAATTGGAAGAACCAAGAAATCAATTTGCAAAACAACAAAAAAATATAAATGTCGAATGACAAAGACAAAATTCAACCAATATACCAGTGGAACCAATTGTGGAAGATGTTGAACGTGTAAGGTTCAGAGAGCAATGTGTTGATGACATGGTACAATTTCAAGAAGTTCCCAGATTACTAATATGATCCCAAAGGCAGATCGACAAAAGGATTATTGAAAAAGAAAGTTGGATGAATTGATAGTAGAAGAATGAGAAGAACAAAGAAAATGAAACGCTAATTGACAAAGAGCATATCGAGAGAGAAAGTTGAAGCAATTGGAAGAAGAAAGAAATTAATTTGCAGAACAACAAAAAAATCTAAATGTCAAACAACAAAGACAAAATGAAACCAATATACTAGTGGAACCAACTATGGAAGATGCTCAACGTGTAACGATACGAGTGCAACGTGTTGATCAGAGAGAAAGAAAGTTGAAGCAATTGGAAGATGGTTTACAAACAACTTATTTTGCATCAAGGCTTCCAAGTGCACCATGAGAGATAGAAATTATTAGAGCATGGGAAAATAATCCAAATCTAGATGAAAGTAACTCAAATGAAGAATTGACTAATGTGATTAACTGGCCTGGCATTGGTTCATCTCCGATTAATGAGTATACAACTGTTGGATTATTTAATATGGAATTTCCATCATTATTCCCTAAAGGAGAGGCAGATTGGTTACAACCGCGAAGGAGAAATTTCCATCTTCTCAGATATTGTGATAACAAAATTAGCAGAATTTGCAATATATACCTTGGCATGTTGATCACAAACCTGTGCCTACAGATGCTTGAGTTGAATCCAACGAAGAAAAAGAACATCCAAATCCACAAAGAGATTCCAGGAAGCATGAATGGGAGATCATATATGGATTATATAAAAATCAATTTATAAATTATAATGTGTTTGAGATGCTTGGACATAGGGATATTTATCGTATGAATGATTGGAACGTTGCTTTTGTAGATGAGGAGACCTCCAGACTTGCAATTCATTTCATCCTTTAAATGCGAAAATTGAAAAAGATTTCTACTAATCAACATGCAAAGTCTTACTCAACTTGTTATCTCCTCAAATAAATTAGACTTAGACAATTTATTTTATGTAGTAATAGGAAGTCAAAAAACATTTTTAAAAATTTGAAGGCTCATTGTGAGAGATTTTAGTATTTAATGAAGTCTGAAACACATTGGACTTTGTTTTTATTAAAAAATCAAAGCTCAGGTTTTGGTGGCTTAGGAGAACATTTCAACTGTTCATTAGCCACTGAAAAGCCTAGCTTTTCGCAGCTTAAAAATGAAATTAGGGCTATTTTAGCGACCGAAATCATAAGAATATTGAAGCGTTCAGCACATCCTACATATGGAGGAACCGTCAAATAAAAGCGCTATCATTGCCCATTAGCCTCCAGAAAGATGGGATAAGAAGTCAATTATGATTTGGTAAGAGGTTTTTTTATGAGTTCGAGGTGACCTATCTAATCCCAAACCCTCTTTACCCTACACCTGTCCCATATCTGTGATCTAATTACTACAAGTGTTGTAATTCCAATTCATATGATCATGTTCCTTGCATTTTCTAGTTTACAGGTCTCATCAGCTAAAACCATTACCCTTTTCAATTCTCAATTGATAACTATATCCCTCAAAATCAGGGCATTCCCTTAATCAATTCATCTGTTTGTCTCGCTAAGCCAATTTGCCTTAAATCTCACGCTGTGTTACCTTCCCCAAAGTTTGAATTTTCAAATTGCAGGTGGAGAGAAACAGTTCAAAATATGAAGAGAGGAGGTCCTGTCCTAAGGAAAGAGTTGGGTGATATCGGTTACCTGGAATCACACCCAGAGGTATGTCAGTTGTTCAAGGTCACGGGTTGTTATAAGTTTTGTGAAAAAATCCAAGGATATCATCAGCAAGTAGAAGAAGCTTTTGCTCTCACGTTTAATGGCATAAAAGCAGTAATTGACAGGGAAGAATTCCAAGTGGATGAAGCTCTCATAGCTGAAGTGGCAGAGCTTCCAAGGACTGGATAAAATTGGTTTAATACCACTATTACAAAGAATGTTGAATTTAGGTCCTACCTGAAACCTAAGCACAAGAGTATTGTATGGGAGAAGAGCATCCCTACGTCCTATGTTGAAGAAAAATGTCAACACCTGTTGAAGTAAATTCAGGTCTACATAACCTGTGAGGGAAGATACAATAGGGTAATGATCTATCATTTCAAATTGATGAATCACTTCACTAGCAGAAGCCCCTTGAATCTTCCTTTTTAGCTCTACAAAAGCTTGACTAAAATGGCTCATCAATTCAAAGCCAAGCCAACCAAAATTGCAGGCAGATTATCTCATCATGGCTTGATCAAGCTAATTGTTTCTAAGTTGCCGTAAAGGAGGAACATTGCCTAGGCATACTTCCTATTCTGGAATGAATTTGAAATAGAGTTGCAGCCAGAGGACAAAAGAAGTTCTTATTCAAAGAAGTATTCCAATCCCGGAAGTGGAAAGAGGAAGAGGAGAGCCATCTCTCCAATTGCAGTTGATCAAACCTCTCCATCTTCTAAGACTAAGAAGGCCAAAAGGAATCTAGATTTCAGTAAGAAGACATAGAAAGAAGAGTCTGCTTCACAAGACAAGAATGCCCTCAACCTGCCATACACTAATTCCAAAGACGAAGAAGAGCAAGGCACTGGCCTAGAAAACCAATTTGCAGCAGGGCATGAGGATCTTCCCTCGCCTACACCAAAGGATGATCAAGTTCAAGAAGTGGCAGAGGCTTCATATAGCAAGCCAAAGGAACCCAGATCCCAGAAGATCAACCAGCTGCTAAGGCAGGTGTATGAATTAGAAGTTTTGGAGAGGGAAATTAAAAGAACTAATGAGAGATTAACTAAACTAAATGTTGAATTATCTGACTCTCTTCAAGAACTAAAAGGGAAATATACTAAGCTTGAAAAAAGAAATCTTAGGTTGATGAAGGACAACACCAAGCTCTACAGGAAAATCAGGCTATCAAAATCACAAACAAAGAATTCAAACCCTTAGTCTCAAGCACATCATAAGTTGGAAACCTTAGTAGAGGTAGCCATGAATATTTATGATCAAGAGACAGCCTATGATTCTACCGCTATCCCAAACCCTATTCAAGTTGCAGAGACACCTGAAGAGCGACATTAAGGCTTTAAAGAATTAGGGTAAAGCATGATGGTTGCAATTTTGGTTAAATGTTAAAAAAGGATTTTCGATGTCTTAGGTGAACACTTGAACTATTCATTAGCCACCGAAAACAAAGCTTTCAATAGCTAACAGGATCGAATTTTGCCTCTACTAGCCACCAAAAGTGGAGATAGGGTAGAGAAGCATTTTTTAAACAGATTTGATTTTTGCTGACCCAAGCACCTCGAGGATGATTTATAATGCTAGATAATAATTAAGAGCATCAATATTAAGGTTTTGTTTCAGTTTTGGAGTTGCCAGCGAGGTGAATAAGATCACATTTCTTTCCTACTTTGGTTAAAGGTGACTTATCTGCCAAATGGAAAGTTCGAATTCTCCTTCAATTTCTACTATAGATGTCAAAGAGTTTGAAGATCAAGAAGATTTGTTGAGATATGGAGATTGACCATCAAAATAGGATCTTTTCCTATTTTCTAGCAATTATTTATAACTGTCTACTTTTAGTAAATTTGATCTAGTTTTTCAGGATCTAGAATAATTTTGTAAAGGCTATAAAGCCTGTGACTTCTGTAGAATAAAGGGTTCGACTTTGGAGACTTTTCCATACTTGTACTCTCAGACTTCTCATTTCATATCAGTAATATAAGCTTCTTTTTCCATTTATGTTCAAATTCCATTTTCTACCTTTCTGTACTTGCACTTGAATGTTTATTTTAGGTTTTTTATATTTGTCTAATGTCAGATAGTTGTCATCCTATCTTTGTATTGATGAATTGAATAGAAAGTATCATTTAATTATTGTGATTAGCCATTCATGCATGCTTTGTGTATGAGTCTGCTAGCATAATAAGAATTCTACATACATCTACCTTTTATTAACTCTCTGAACAGCAGTGGTTAAAAGCCTTGTGTATCTAAGTGTGTCTATGCATGTTTTGAGTGGGTGAGTTTTGATTAAGTCATCCAACTTGATCCATGTTACCCATCAGTGAGAAAATATTTAAGTTACTAGAAATCTTCGAGTTGCAACCTAGAAGAGTTTCTTGGAGGGCTAACACAGTTGATAGTTTGGGGGATAAGAAAAGAATCACATACAATGTTATCCTTGAGCATTATAGAACAGGTGTTGATCCACTACGCATGATAATACAAGGAACTGTCGGTACGGGAAATTAGTATTTGATTGGAGCCATTAAAAATACACCTAAATATCTCTCATATCCAAGGAAAAGTCCATTACTTCTTCTAGATCCTATAGGGATGGCAGCTTTTAACATATGCACAACAACAGTTCATTCTACACTTCATATACCGATCAAAGAAATTAATCCTTTATGAGGACCGAGTTTAATTAACTTACAATAAGAGTTGATGAATGTTAAATATATTTTGATCGATGAAATGATTTTTATTGGAAAAAATCTATTAATCAGAATAGATTCAAGACTTCTCCAAGACTTCCTAGAAAATGCTAAGATACCTCTTGGTGGAAGATCAATTATATTGGTCAGTGATTTGGGACAATTGCCACCTGTCATGGATAAACTTGTATATGCATCGGAAGGTATTGCAAAATAATTGTGGAACACATTCACAATAGTTGTGACCCTCGATACTGTGTTTCAACAGAATGGACAAAGCAATGAACAATAATCTTTTCGTAATTTGTTAATGAATATTAGAGATGTAGTTCCAACATTAGACGATTGGAAATTATTGATGACTCGTACATATACTTCCTTGGATGTTTCAATGAAAAATTCATTTGATAAGGCGATACATTTGTTTGCGACAAATGATGATGTAAAATGTCATAACAAGAGTTTAATAAGAATCCTAAATTGTCCCATTGCGACCAATATTTCTACATCTGTAAGAAACAACTATTCTACGGAAGGAGATGAAGAAGGGTTGGAACTTGAATTACTGATAGCCATAGGAGCGAGGGTAATGTTGACATCAAACCTATGGACTTATGCAGGACTCATCAATGGTGCTCTTGGAGTTATATAACAAATTGTATATAACCTTGAAAGTTCGTCTCCAAAACCACCCAAGTATGTTTTAAAAAAATTTGATAATTATGTGGGGGTACTATGGGATGAATTGTTTCCTCAAGATCGAAAGAGGTAATAAAAAACACCTTCCATTGAAACTTTCTTGGGGTTTAACAATCCATAAGTCACAAGGATTGACATTGGACAAAGCTACTATTAATATTGGAAAGCAAGAGAGGAATGGTATGACATTTACAAAAATATCTCAAGTTAAAGATTTGGAAGGTCTACAATTTCAACCTCCATTCTCATATGATCGATATGAGAATATTTCAAAACTACCAGTTGTACAGATAAGAAAAGATGAAGAAGATAGTTTGAGAATGATCACGATGTGAACCATATTTTCATTTATTTAATCCTTACAAAATTATTGTCTCTATTTTCCAGTTTAACAATTTATTCAATCCTTAATACTTATTACTGACATTGGGATAATCCTCATAATTCTATCTGTGTTTTTAACTTACCATGTTCCTTACAATGTTGATCAAACTTGAGTTTTGTGTCATCGCCCACAATTGAAACCAGCCTAGATCCAAATCCTAGGCTTTATCAAGCATCGAGAGGGATCAAATCTCCCTGGGTGCAAACCTCTTATCAGGTATTGCACACAAGGAGCTATTCAAGGAGAGGTTTGCACCTTGGGAGATTTGATCCCTCTTGATGCTTGATAAAGCCTAGGATTTGGATCTAGGCTGATTTATAGATGGTTACTTAAAAATATAGAAGATACATTGGTTGTCATTTTTATTATTAAAGTGTTAAATTTTTTAATATTCAATTTTTTATGTTCTTTTATTTCTCAAATTGCAATTATGAAAATAAAATTTTTCTTGTAATGCGTACACATATCAAAATGAAAACGACAACTTAGATGCCACGTTGACTTGATCGAAAAAAGAAAAATCATAAGCAGTGTGAAAAAACTTCCTTATGAAAATAACATTTTTCTTGTAATGTGTACACATATCAAAATGAAAATGACAACTTAGATGCCACGTTGATGTTGGGGCGTGCACCCTAACGGTCCTTAAGGAAAATATCTCGATAGGCCAAAGGAGTTTGTAAGCGGAGGTTGACTCAAAATAGTCTTAGGGGTGTCGGGGGTTGAGTCAAAAGTCCTCTATTGTAATAAACCCGCGGTTTAAATCCAGGGTTTTGGGTTTTGGGTGCCCATGGTTTGAAGCCATGGTTTTGTAATAGCACGATGTATAAATAGGCATTTTTGTAAATAAGAAAAGTTAGGATTTTTGATGTAAGGAAAGAAAGGCGAAGTTAAGGTTGATTTTGTAAGGAAAGGTTAAGTCCCAGCTGTGTGCGTGGACGACCTCTGCAGCTGTGTGCGCAGAGGGTTTTGTAAGAAGATTAAGGAAAGATCTGCAGCTGTGTGTGCAGAGGCCTGCTGCTGTGTGCACGGATTTTAAGGACTAAAGGGATCTGCAGCTGAGTGCGCAGATCAAAACTGGGGTTTTGTAGCAAGTTGAATAAAACACAGTTTTGTGGACATAGCCCCCACACTGGGGGTGAACCACGTTATATCTGGTGTTGTGGTTTCTTGTGTTGTTTCTATTTCTGTTGTCTTTTATGCACTAATAACTGTATACATTTGATAAATTAGATCGCTGCAAATAACAAGCTTCGCTGTGAATTCCCTGTAGTGGGTTAAGCAAGTCACGGTTGTTTATCTATCTGCGAAGTTATATATGAATGAATGGTAAATCTGTGTAATTATTGTTTAATAAGTTTATTAAAGGATAAGGTACAGTAATACCCCTCTCTGCTTGCAGAAACCTGATTCTGCGGCTCCCCATAGCTGTTTCGGGTGAGACTGCAACCTGCGCACAGGTTGTTGCCGAAAGGGCCAACACTGTGGGTCTTTTGTTGGTGCGACATAAAAGGATTAAACCCGGGTCTGCCCTATTGCCCAACAGTTGACTTGATAGGTAGAATAAAATTCATAAGCAACGTGAAAAACTTCCTGCCATGCCTGGAATTTCATATTTACTCTGCCTATCAACCAGAAATTTGATGACAGTCTTGAATTATTTATGCCTATCACTTTACGTTTTAGTCAAATTCATGATTGTCAAAACCGTTTACATTTTTATTTGAGATTTTGACTTAATTTAATTATATAAGTTTTCTCTATTAAAAAATAAATATATAAAAACAATCTCATAAATACACCAAAATAAAAGGGGAAAGCTGCACAAGTAAAAACCTTCGCGAAAGTCTACAACAAACAGCTCCCCAAATCGCAGACGGAATTCGATTAAATCCAGTAAGTTGGACGGTATATTCACCAATCATAACTTCAAACACATTATTTATCCATGGAAATAATTATTCATAAAGGGTTATGTTCCAATGCTCTCAGTTAGATGCACTGAGCTTCACATAAATACCCAAAGAAATTTCCTTCAAACTATACCCAATAGAATGGACGGTTCCTTATGCTTCAATCGTTAATTGAAAACTAAGTTTACTGGTTGAATCCTTTGCCAAGAAACACTAGAAGATATTTTTTTTCTATGTCATTACGTTCGTCTTTCACGACGTCACACTCTTTTTCTTTCTATGGAGATTCTAGTGATCTCTCCTTCTTCTATAGATAGTTAACGATACATAAAAGAAATTAAGTCATACAGCGTACATAAATTGAGAGTCACTAAAAGACCTGACTGAGCTCTGCCCCAGAGAAAAAAAATAGTATAATGAATCGTATGAGGTAACTAGCCAGGGAGTTTAGAGGTTTCCTTAGATATGTATTCAACTAAAAAATGAAAAATATATTTGATGCAACAGAGTTACATGTTTAGTAAGTAATGGGTCAATTCATTTGGATTTACAAGGTATAGAAAATCATTAATTTTTTTACAAGACACAATATGGAAAATGGGTCATTTAAACATAAATAATTTATTTTATTTGGATTCAGGATAAAAATCTTTTGGTTTCGAATCAACGGGTGAAAAGACTGCCTCCTTCTTGCAACAGGTGTTGCTTTCTTTGCCCCTACCTCCGTGAGGTATTGATCTTAAAGGAATGTGCATCGTGTCTATATGTGAAGGATGTGCGGGTGTGGTGTCTATATGTGAAGGATGTGCGCCTTTGCCCATGTTTTTGCTCCCACCCCTACTGCCTTTGCTTATTTCTTTGCTACCTTTCCTTACAGCGGATGGCAGAAAACCCTCCTTACCCATGGATGGAGATTGACTGAGTGGATAAAAAAGGAAGAAAATATGTTGTTGTTTAATGTTTCCGTTTTCCTACAGCTTTATTATCATCTTTATCCAATTTGAAAAGAAAAATTAGTTAAGATTTTTTAGCTACCAATAACTTCATATTTTTAAACATCTATCTCCTACAGGATTCCAACCCAACTGGAGACATATAAATCCTATAGGAATTCCAACCCAACTCACAAGAACTGAGATGATTTTACATATGTATACTTGAACATTGATAACCAAAATCTCAAAATCAAATTCTTTGAATAGTGATAATGAAATATCTCAAACTTCAAATGCTTTTAGCAGTTAGATTAGTGATTTGTCCTGGAATACATATAAGTGGGCTTCAAATGCTTACCTCAATAACTTATGTTGGGTGAGAACTGAAATGGAACCTCCTTCCACTGACCTCCAAAATTCAAGTCTCCACGGCTTCTCCAATTTCCATGGCCACCTTCAAATACCTACAACTTCCAATCTGTTGTCTCCAATAAGACTGCATCAAAAACGTTATTGTCAAAACACAGAGCCAATTGGACACAACTGAGAAAAACAAGAATGAAATGAAATGGTGGGTAGTGCATACCTGCCGTTTAGATAGGGTTGGAGCAAGCTTTAGTCTAGGAGCTAGAGTGATCTTAGATTCATGGAGAAGATGCCAAGGGTTTTCATCGAGTCGCAGCTGTCGAGGGTGTTCACCGAGTCGCAGATGGAGGCAAAGTGATACGACCTGAAGCTAACATAGCAGAGTGGCAAATGGTAGCTCTTCCTTTGAAGCCAAATGGAGAATGATAGAACTTCAAACTTGAGTTGTACGGGTACCTGAGGGCCGATAGGCTGCAACTTTTAGCTATCTTAGCTACCACCATCGGACTCTCCATTAATTCCATTAAATCAAAGTCACGAGTGTCAACTACTCTAGCTCCTCGAGGTTCAAAACCATGGCAAAATCCATCATACCATCCTGCCAAGTGCCATGAATATGAGGCAATTAGCATTAACATAAAATTTGCCTCTAGCATTGGCATTTATGACGGGCGATGGATACAATAGGACGTTAAATTGACGGTTCTGACTTTTCACTACACGTAGACATTGACGTGTATTGTTTAATTTTACATGTCAAATACGTTTAAATTACCCAATACGTCTTGCACGACGTCAAATTCCATGCCTGCCACCACTTGGCTGGTCGTGGAGCGTGAAAACAATGGTTTCGTATTTACTTGGTCGGAAGACAAATGAAACTTGGATGCTCATTTAGAAGTGTGAAAGCGACATCATGGAATTGAATCGGTCGAAAGAATAAAATTCATAAGAAGCGTCAATAACTTCCTTCTCTACTCATTTAGAAGCGCCCGTCCCAACTAAATTCCACACCAAACAGTAGAAAACCACTCACGACGACCTGCCGCTTACTGTGAAGGGGTCGTGGAATATGAAACTCATGCACATGAATGCTATTAAACCTCAAATTTGGAATGCCTACATTCATGGATTATAGGAGCACCTCCACTCATCAAATTGAAAATACAAGCGTTTCTCGCGGTGCCTACGAAGATGAAAGAATCTTTAATAGACTGCATGTTACTGATCGTTAGTGTATGGATGCTTCTGCACTTCCTAGTAGCTGGTCAATATGATTATAATGTTGACATTTGGAATATTTGTGGGAATAGCGGCAAGAATGAATTTACTAACGGTAGCGCATTCCAGCGTAATCTGAACCAGGTTTTTGATTCATTGGTGGGGAACATTTCTTCAACCGGATTTGATACGTCTAGTGTCGATGACAGAAAAACAACACTGAGTTATGTTTATAGGCTTCGACACTGCCGGGGAGATTTAGGTTCCTCTGACTGTAAACTGTGTTCAGAAACGACGAAAGCAAATCTTGATAACTATTGCAACAACACTTCTGCATTAATTCAACTAAACAACTGCTTCTTATTTTAAGATAATTCTAGATTTTACAATGTTAGTAGTTACGCGGAACTGAATTTATATATTTGCGGGAATGGAAAGGCCGCTTCACCACAACAGTTCATAGATGCTAGTAAGGGTCTGCTCGCAAGCATTTCCAAGCTAGTTTTGCAGACTCCCAAACTATTTGTTGCAGATTCAGTAGAGAATGCTTCTTCTCCTCCGCATTATATCTACATCATAGTGGAGTGCTATAGAGATATGTCCCTAAAGAATATTTGATACTCGGTGTAAGTAGGCTGGATTTACTCGAGAAACATTCATAAATTCAAATTGTCGATTGCGTTTTGAGAATTACGAATTTTTTAACATTTCAGTGCTAGCGCCGACACAAACGGGAGGGGGGAGCCTACTACCATCATCCTGCATTTTCTTCACATAATTTATGGCAATAACGAATTTAGCATTATTTCATCATTGGTTTACAATGATCAGGATTACATTGGTTAATAAGTAAGAAATAGGAATATATTGGTTCATAAGGAATAATAAAAATAATAACACTGATAAGGAATAAAGTTGTGGAATTGGAAATTAGTTTAGAACATCTTTGTGGAAAAAGTAATACAAACGATTTCATTGTCAGTACAATACTTTTGTAATCATTTTATTTTGATTGTATAAAACATAGCGAATTCACTGATAATCTTGTTCAAATTTTCAGAATCCAAAAAATCTAATGTGATTCGGATAACTCTGGGCATAGTAGTTGCTGTGGTTGGGACGATTGCAAAAATAGGCCTTTGGAAATGGATTTTTGTTTCTAGACGAAAATGTTAGGAACATAATTTTGGAACCAATGGCATTGAAATTGGTAATTCATTTAGTGTTTGCTTTATAATGAGTTTGTATCCAGGTGAGACAAATAGATGATTTGTAATTGTTTCCACAGGTGAGGAAGGAGAAATAAGCTTATGTCTGGCTATTTCAAATATGGAATTAATTTTCAAGTACGATGTCTTAAGAAAGGCTACATCTAATTTTAAAGAAGAGAACAAACTTGGCCAGGGAGGCTTTGGATCAGTTTTTAAAGTGACTGCTTAGCATTGGAGCCAAGTAAATTTGATATTCCATATAAAAACATCAAATATAAAATAAGAACAATGTTGACGTACCATAATGATTTGCAGAGAAATCTACCAGATGGCAGAGTGGTTGTAGTTAAACGGATGTATAAAGGTTCAAGCCAAGGAGATGCTCAATTTCTGAATGAAGCAAATCTCATCAGTTGTATTCAACACAGGAATCTAGTGAAATTGCTTGGTTGTTCCTTTGAAAGATCAGAAAGGCTACTAGTTTATGAATATCTCCCAAACAGTAGTCTCGACAAGATTCTATTTGGTTTCTTCTCGTTCCTTTAACTTTTGAATTATTGCATGGATCCTGGGTTTGACGTTTGAGTTTGTATTTGTAACACTCTAATGTTTATACTGTCTGATGCATTAATTTCAGATACAACAAAACGCCATCTACTTAACTGGAATGAGAGGTACAAAATTATAGTTGGAACTGTGCGTGGTTTGGTATATCTTCACGAAGAGTCTGAGATTTGGATCATCCACAGAGATATTAAAGAAATAAATATTTTACTAGATAATAAACTTAAACCCAAAATAGCAGACTTTGGATTAGCCAAATTCTTCGGAGAAGATTAGACTCACGTTAGCACTGGAATTGCGGGAACTATTTAAAATTTCTCTATACCATCCGATCAGTTCCCAATTCATTTAATAAATTACAGCTCATATATCTGAAAATGGATTCTATAATCTTAAGAGGGTTAAGATATGGAGGTTTCATTATATATTACAAAATTCATGTGTAGAGGCTACATGGCACCTGAGTATGCCTTACACAGACAGCTAACAGAAAAAGATGTATTCAGCTTTGGAGTTCTTGTACATGAGATTATCAGAGGAAAAAAAAATATTAATTTGGACACAGACATGGAGTTTCTCATCGAAAGAGTATGGCAGCTACGAATCTTATCTTTCAAGAGAAATTTTCCTAAATATCCATTGCATTTATGATCCTTTGCTAATTAAAGTTTTGTGTTTGTTGATATTGGGAAACCAGACATGGAGATTGTATAAAACAAAGAAACCTTTAGAAAATACGGATCCCACATTGCAGGACAGTTATTTATCAGAAAAATTGATTAGAGTGATTAAAATTGGTCTTCTGTGCACGCAAGAAACTGCATCGTTGTGGCCTTCAATGTCCCAAGTGGCGTGGATGCTGACATGTGAGCAAGAACATATTTATTCTCCAACAGGGCCTACTTTCACGGATCTGTACAATGTGGGCACACCTAATCAAGTTCAACGTGGTACAGTTAGCAAAACATCAAGCAATAGTTGGTCTTCAAACGAAGAAAATTATTCTAGGACACCTTCAAAGGAAGCAACTTCTTCTAGGATGCCTTTTGATATCCATTCTGTACCCGCTGATCCTTCATCAGGAATTATGGAGCCCAGATGAAAATCAAGGAAGGCAGTTGGTGTTATCATCTCCGTTTTGTATAGAAAGCAGTACCTTATATTGTGTTTCTAACTTACTTATCCTCCTTTAAATCTAGGCACAATATTTCATATTTAATGTGGCTAATAAAAGCTAATACTGCGAAAGTTATTTTGCATGGTTTATCTGGGATAAATATGACCACGTTTTCATTCAAAAGTAGAAATCAAGCGGGTTGTAAGAAATGTCTTAAATGTACCACGATGGGAGAGTCGAGAGTGTATAGATGGTTCGGGTGAGTACGTTATCATTTTTTTTTCTTCATCAAATCACTAGGGAAAGTTGGAATTTTTCCCCTCGTTGACCATGGTCCATTTTTCTTGAATACGTTACCATTTGTTTTTCTTCATCGAATCAAGGGGGAGAGTTGGATTTTATGGAACATTTGGACAGTTTTTTAATTTTGATGCGATGGTGTAAGTCATAGCATGGATCTATATTTGTATGTTCATGGTTGTGGTCATTTTTGTGTCTATATGACATAGATCAACATTGTATGTCTGGTAGCTATGTCTAGAGTTGAGTCTTCTTTACATGGATGTATGTTAGTTTCTCAACATTAAGCTAGCATTATCAGGATCTTTAACTAAGAGAATAACAAGTACAACAATAAAACACAAGAGACAATGAACACAGTGTTTTTCCTCGAGGAAACCATAAATGGAGAAAACCCCGCAACTTCCTCAGAGATAGAATCAGCACCAAAACAGTAAGTGATCTCCCGACAGCAGTAATCTTCTTCTTGTCTAGCCCCAGTGTCTTCTCATTCCTCAACTATGTGCTACACTTGAGTGTGTATGAGTTGTGTGATAAATAGAGACTCCAATTCTCTATTTATACTAATCCCAACATGACTAAAACCCTACTAGGGACGACCTCTACTAGGAGAGTCTAATAACCCTAGTGCCCCGGAACTGTGGGGACTTTAACCCTTAGACAATCAGAGGGTTACCCACTATGACTTGACATGACTTGTTTACATTATACATCCTCTCGATCGAAACATCGGGGCATGACAACATGACTCAATTACATAATAGATACATCCCAGAATAAACATAGGGTTACAATACATAAGATACATAGATGAATACATTCTGAAGTTACAAATACATCAACACTCCCTCTTAACTAGGAAGGTATTCTTTCGACACAATTTTCAGTACTGGTCTTCTTCTCTGTATCAGTTGGATCATCTCGTCATCTGCATCTCAAGCCTTCTAAGTTTTCAAGTCATCTTCATCTTCAAATATGGATCATCTCTCAATCTAGATCATCATGGGACATCATCATTGGATCTGGATCATCATCACTGGATCTAGATCATCACTCGATCTGGATCATTATCACTGGATCTGGATCATTACTCGATCTGGATCATCACTGGAAATCATCACTAGATTTGGATCATCACTCGATCTGGATCATTATTGCTGGATCATCATCACTAGATCTGGATCATCACTGGATTTGGATCATCATCACTCGATCTGGATCATCACTCAATCTCGATCAATATGGGTGCTATCTCATGATTCTTCTTGTCACGTGACGTTCTACAGAGCCAACCCTTTTTCATGCTGGTTGTAGGCCTATCCTCCATGTAGGTCTTCTTCAACACCTATATCTGACCTGCTTGTCAGAATGGCCTGCCCAGCACTTACATCTGACCTACTCATCAGAAAGGCATGCCCAGCACTCACATCTGATCATGTAGGAACCAATCCTATAATCATATCAGAAAGGCCCAGCACTCACATCTGATCATGTAGGAACCAATCCTATAATCATATCAGAAAGGCCCAGCACTCACATTCACCAGCATGATAGGACACACCTGCTATCATTTGTGAAAAGGCTCTACACTCACATCCACCAGCATGGTAGGACACACCTACTACCATTTGTGGAAAGGCACTGCACTCACATCCACCAACATGGTAGGACACACCTACTACCATATGTGGAAAGGCACTACACTTACAATCACTAGCATGACAGGACACACCTACTATCATCTGTGAAAAGGCACAGCACTCACATCCATCCAGGCGGGAACAGATCCTGCTCACAATGATGGAAGGGCTTGCACTCATATCTGATCATGAGGGAACACATCCCAGCAATTATATCAGAATGGCCCCCAGTCCTTGACTGAGCTACATAGTGACTGACCAGGTGCCTCCATTCTCCTGGAGAATGGCAGTTTCCCTTACATCCGACCTACTCGTCGGAATGGCCAACACCCGCATCTGACATGGAAGGAACTTAATCCTTTAGCCATGACAGAATGGCTCAACCCTTACATATGATTAAGTGGGAATGCATCCCTCTATCACATTAGAATGGCCATGCAGTCATATATGATCATATGAGAACACATCTCACAGTGATATCAGAATGGCCCTCAGCCTTAGGCTGAGTTTTCCTGATAACTGACCAGGCACCTCCATTCCAAGAATGGAAATAGCCCTTATATCTAATCATGTAGGAACCAATCCTATAGTCATATCATAATGGCTTAGCACTCATATCTAACATGGAAGGAACCAATCCTCTCACCATGACATAATGGCTCAGCCCTTACATCTGACCATGGAAGGAACCAATCCTCTCACCATGTCAGAATGGCTATGGATCTCGTCACTTTCTCTTGGAGGAAACCTTGATCTAGAGAACACCAAGCTTCTCCCTGAAGTACTCAAACTTCATCCTAGCCAATGGCTTCATTAATATATCAGTTATCTATTTCTCCGTTGCAACATACTGGAGCTTCACTGCTCCCCTCTACACCATATCCCTGATATAGTGATACTTTATTTTGATATGCTTCAACTTGTCATGGAACATTGGATTCTCTGACAACTTCACGCAACTATGGTTGTCACAATGTATACAAGTAGCATCCAATTCAAGATCAAATATATCATACAGTAGCTTCCGCAGCCATACTGCCTCACAACTGGCTGAACAAGCTACGACCTACTCTGCTTTAGCTGTACTCAGTGCCACACAAGATTGCTTCCTGCTAAACCAAGAGATCACACCTGATCCCATACTGAAGCAACACCCTGAAGTGCTCTTCCTATCGATGGCACTGCCTGCCCAATCTGAATCAACATAACCCTCTAGGTTAATCTTCTGATTCACATCATACTTGAGCCCATAATCACTGTACCCTTTAGGTACCTCAGAATATGCTTTGCAGCAATCAAGTGAACATGTCTTGGATCTATCAGGAACTGGCTCAAGGTGTTCATAGCAAAGCAAATATTTGGTCTCGTGTTCGTCAAGTACATCAAGGACCCAATCATCTGACAATACATCGTAGTGACAATCGACTCTGATGAAGCATCACTCAATAGCTTCAGGTTTGATGCCATAGGTGTGGTCATGGATTTGCAATACATCATTCCAAACCTCTTCAGGATCTCTGCTGCATACTTCCCTTATCCAAGGAAGATTCCATCTGTACTCTACCACACCTCCATACCTAAAAAGTAATGCATCATCCCCAAGTCCTTCATTTCGAACTGAGAAGCAATCTTTCTCTTCGTATCAACAATCAACCCATATGTACCTATCACAAATAGATCATCTACATACAGTAGAAGCATCACTGGGTTTCCATCTTCAACCTTGTAGTACAGGTTGGAATCTGCTTTACTTTTGGTAAATCCCAAACTGGATAGAAAGCTGTCAATTTTGCCATACCAGGTCCTGGGTGCCTGTTTCAAACCGTACAGGGCTTTCTTCAATCTGTATACATGAGATTCCCTGTCATGTGTCTCAAAACCGAGTGGTTGTTCTACATATACTTCCTCTTCCACTACACCATTCAAGAAGGAAGGCTTGACATCCATCTGGTGTATCTTCCATTTCATCACTGCAGCTAGAGAAAGTACTGATATGATGGAAGAGTATATGGCTATAGGTGCGAAGGTTTCTTTATAATCTATTCCTTCTTTCTGAGAGAAACCCCAAGCCACAAATCTTGCTTTATATTTTTCAATGCTACCGTCTATAGCATGCTTGATCTTGTAGATCCATTTGGAAGTTACAACTGACTTCCCTTCTAGTCTTGGGACAATATCCCAAACATCATTCTTCATGATCGATTGGTATTCTTCGATCATAGCATCCTTCCATTCTTTCCGTTCTGCCGCTTCTTCATAACTAGAAGGTTCTTTATCAATAAAATCACATAGTGAAGCTACATACCCGGAGCAAGATCTGGTCCTCTTTCTTTCTCTGTGATTTTCTTCTGGATCCCCATAGCTTTCCGCACCTTGGATAATTTCATGTACCCAAGCAAGTTTCCTCTTATGAGGATTCTTCTCCAGAGGTGGATCTATAGGTCTTTGTGGTTCTTCAAAATCTCGATCTTCTTCTTGAGTTTCTTCATTCATGGTTGTATCATGAATTATGGGTGCTTCTGCTTCTTCAGGTTCTTCAGCAGGTCTTTTTCTGGATTTGTTGTAAGCTGTGTCTTCATCAAATGTCACATCCCTGCTGATGTCAATATTCTTGTATCCTGGGAAATATATTCTGTAAACCTTCGAGCTTCCAGAGTATCCCACAAATATACCCTTCTTTCCTGAAGGATCTAATTTATTCCTCTTCTCTTTTGGAATGTGTATGTACACTGGACAACCGAATATTTTGAGATGGTTGACTTCTGGTTTCTTTCCAGAGAAGACTTCTTTAGGATTCTTGTTCTCGAGTACTCTATGTGGAGTACGGTTCTGTACATACACTGCTGTTCTGGCAGCTTCCGCCCAAAGATGCATAGGAAGATCTTGATCATGAAGCATGGCTATTGCAGCTTCCATGATAGTTCAGTTCTTCCGTTCGGCAATCCCATTCTGTTGTGGATCATAAGGAGTGGACAACTCTCTCTTAATCCCTAATTCTTTACATATCTCTTTGAATTCATTCGAAGTGAATTCTCCACCATTATCTGATCGAAAAGTCTTGATCTTCTTTTTAGTGTGGGTCTCGATCAAGGCTTTGAATTCCTTGAATTTGTTGAATACTTCATCTTTGTTTTTCATGAAGTAAATCCATGTATTCCTAGAAAAATCATCAATAAAAGAAACATAATATGCATACCCGCTTAGTGAGTTTGATGAAATAGGACCGCATACATCGGACTGGATGATTTCTAGGATTCCTTTGGCTTTGCTTTCGCTGCTAGGAAATCTCTTCTTTGTATTCTTTCCTTCCGCACATCCGTTGCAGACCCCATCATGTTTTGCTTGGAATTCTGGAAGACCTTCAACAAATTTTCTTGCAATAGGTAGTGCTCCGTAATGCACATGTGCAAGCCTTCTATGCCAAAGCTCATTTGGTTCTACTGTTTCATGGACCAAGGCTTGTTCTAGATGGCCCTTCAGCTTGTATAAACCTCCTTCTTGTTCTCCAATCACCACTGCATCATCGATAGTATTTCCTCTTGGCCACATGATGACTTGACCATCTATGAATGCAACCCTCATTCCTTTTGAATCCAATGTTGATATGGAGAGAAGGTTCTTCTTGAGTCCTAGCACAAACAATACTTCTTTCATTGTTAGAGACTTACCAGAGTCTAGTTTATATGAAGATTCCCCACTACCTTTTATTGGATATTGGTAGTCATCTCCTAGCTTCACCTTGTGAGGTGATTCATGTTCTAACAGTCTCACAAAGGATTCCTTGAATCCAGTCATATGTTTGGAAGCCCCACTGTCTATAAGCCAATCATCACTTCCATGAGTAATGTTACCTGTGAGAGCAGAAATCAAAACATATTCATCCTCGCCTGAAGAATATTCACTTTCATATCTAGATCTCTTCTTGGATGGTTCATTATCCTCTGCAACATGAGCATGATGTCTTCTTTTGTTCCCCTTCTTCTTATGAGAGTGAACCATGTTCTTAGGACAGTCTTTTGCATAGTGTCATTTTTCATCACATGTATAACATCTTATTTTAGATAGGTCCTTTCTAATGTTGTCTCTATGATGAGGATCCTTACCTTTGGAGTAATGAGGTTTTATTCTGCCTTTCTTGGATTGAACTATGAGAGCTTGATCTTCACTTCCCATCTTCTCTTCTCGAGCTTCTATCCATGCTTCTTCTTGAGAAAATTATTCCCATAGTATGTTGAATTTGACTAACTTCTTTCTGGCATAGATTCCTTGGATGAATGAATCCCATGACCTAGGAATGCCATTCAGAGTTGTCATCACAATCTCTGCATTGTCCACTTGTTCATCTACAGCTTCTAATTGTTCCTTGATCTGAGAAACCCTTATGAAGTAAGACTAGATGGTCTCTGCATTCTGAATCTTCACATTCTTCAGTTGATTCCTCAGAGTCATCTTCCAGTTTATGTTCTTCCCTTCAAACAATTTGGTTAGGGCATCAAACATAGCTTTAGGTGTCTTAAGAGAGGACACGTGTGGGATAAGGTGATCCTTGATAGAATCAGCAATGATCCTCTTTGCTATAACCATCTTCTTCTTATGTAAGGCCTTTGCCTCATCTCCCTCTGGAACTGGAACATCCTCATGAATGTAGGAGTCTAATTCATTATCTTCCAAGACCAGGGAGATCCTATACTTTCAATCTCAAAAGTTATCAGCTCCCTCAAGCTTTTCATCATGCTTGGTATGATGAGACATCTTAACTAAGAACCTCAAATGGAAATACAAAGATCTTAGATCTTACCAAGTCAAGATGTCAGATCTGAAACTTGAGCTGAAATCCTGTAGTGCTGGTTCAGGAGCATATTAGGGTTTTTCTTTTCCAGATTTCTGTCCAACCAAATGCCTTGAAATTTATCCCTAACTTCGATTTTGGGGAGGAGATCAATCCAGGCTTGGGCTCACTGAAAAATTCCTCCTCTGTGAAAATCCCTAATTTTCGGCAGTAGTGTCAAGTCCAAAACTGAAAAACCTCAGAATTGGATCTGCTTTGACAGAAAGATGCACCCTAAGGAGGAGAGTTATTCCACCTTACTTTTGCTGAAAATCTGTGGAGAAAAATCCACAAACTAGGAATCCCTAGTTCCCGTAGCTACACAGTGTCTTCTTCTCAGGTTAGCTCTGATACCATGTTAGTTTTTCAACATTAAGCTAGCATTATTAGGATCTTTAACTGAGAGAATAACAAGTACATCAATCAAACACAAGAGACAATGAACACAGTTTTTTTTCCTCGGGGAAACCATAAATGGAGAAAACCCTGCAGCTTCCTCAGAGATAGAATCAGCACCAAAACAGTAAAAGCCCAAAATAGTAAGTGATCTCTTGACAATAGTAATCTTCTTCTTGTCTAGCCCCAGTGTCTTCTCCTTCCTCAACTATGCGCTACACTTGAGTGTGTATGAGTTGTGTGATAAATATAGGCTCCATTTCTCTATTTATACTAATCCCAACATGACTAAAAACCTACTAGGGCCGACCTCTACTAGGAGAGTCTAATAACCCTAGTGCCCCGGAACTGCGGGGACTTTAACCCTTAGACAATAGGAGGGTTACCCACTATGACTTGACATGACCAGTTTACATTATAGATCCTCCCGATCGGAACATCGAGGCATGACAACATGACTCAATTACATAATAGATACATCCCGAAATAAACATCGGGTTACAATACATAAGATACATAGATGAATACATTCTAAAGTTACAAATACTTCAACAGGCGTAAGTCATAGCATGGATCCACATTTGTATGTTCATGGTTGTGCTCATCTTTGTGTCTGTATCACATAGATCAACATTGTATGTCTGGTAGCTATGTCTAGAGTTGAGTCTTCTTTGCATGGATGTATGTTGTGTTTCAGTAGCCATGAATTTTTATATCTCACATGGATCTGCATTGTATTGGTTGGAATCCATGTTGTGAGTCATTTGGATATGCATCAAAGTGTAAATGTATTGTAGAGCACCTTGGTTGTTGATGAGTCCTGACCTTTGGACCTTTTCCTTGAAGTGATAACTTGTTCTTACAAAGCATATTGGATATCCTTTCCCTCTATCCTCATGCTTTGGGGGGGATTCTATTACACCTAATTCTCTTCAACACCATCTTATGAGATAGGTATCTCATTGTTTGCCTAAAATTCCCTGAAATACTAAAGTTGAAAAATGAGGCAGTGCTCCCCTAGCACCGTCTGTCTTCCTTATAAAAGGCACAATGATTGACTTATGAAGGAAAAAAAGAGAGGTTTTGAGAGACTTCTCGAATATGATCTTCATGGATCATCGTCCCTATGAATCAGGACAGGTGGAACTCGAGATCCCCCATCCTAGGGATGATCCCTCCACCTCTCCCATAGAATCCTCAACCTACTCTATCCTTTGAATCATTTATATAGTAGCTCACCCCTCATGGGAAAAGGGAGGAATAATGTGTAATAGCATCTAAATTATGGAAAAATTCCCTCAAACTCTTGAGTGATTAGGAGGCAAGTTGAAATCTTTGAGGCAAGACCCCTTTGAGAAGAGTTCTCAACACCAAGGTATTGGTTGTGTACTCTCCTTTTTATTTTTTAATGAAAATATTGTTTCTTTCCTTTAAACATTGTATATCTTGTTCTTATGCTATGTTTATTGTGTACCTCGGTCTTTTACAAAGGATTATAAATTATCGTGTTACTCTCACTTGGTTTGTTTCTATTATGGCTATTGTAGGATCTCTGCATAGCCCAAGAACATTATTGACACACACATTTGTCGACAGGGGTTTAGTCCACAGATTGTTGGTTGTGGAGCCTGATCTTCCAGATCCAAAGATATTATTCAGCCATTATTGTACCCCAGGTGTATTGTACACTCATTCCCATTGCTTTGGGGTTCGGGGGAAGCACCGCTTAGAAACAGGGGTTCGGGGGTGGTGTCCCCGAGAAACTTTTTTGGGGTGTGTGTTGGCCAACAGTTATGCAGACCCATTGTATTGGGTTAACCGTAGTATTTTTCCCATGGTATTTTTCCCCTATAAAAGAAATCATTGTAACACGATTGTGTATCGTAATATAGCATTGTAAACAATCTCCGTGATTGTTTGATAGAGAATGTGAGAGCGTGAAGAGGAAGTGTAGAATTTTTTATTCAGGTTGTATCCCTTCATTTTTCTAGACTATAATAAAAGTACTGGAAATTTCTTTATGGACATAGCCCATTATTTGGGTGAACCACGTTATATCTGTGTCTCTCTGTAATGTGTTTAATTTGTTTTGCATCTTGTTTAATGATTTAACTATATATCTGTTATTGCTCTATGGTCATGTTTTCTAACACATATTTGTCGACACTCATCACCACAAACTCCCTAAACATCGACTTGGACATGTTTTACCCTATCCAGGAACACCTGCGAAGCAGATGTAGTCTTAGCTAAGATGTCCGAGGGAGGGCTGTAGGAACCATGTTTCCACATATGGAAGAGTGTAACAAACCTAGATTTGCATAAATAAATAAATAAATTATTTATTTTATTTAGTATTTATTATTATTGTTTTCCATCTCTTAGGGTAATTTTTGAAGTTACTAAGGAATAGATTAGAAACATTATACTTCACTCTTTCCTGCGATAAGACTAACATATCATATATTGATGTCTAAATATGCAATCACTAACCTTCTCCTATGATAGTTGATAGTAACAGTTAGTTTTGTCACTATACTTATAGTTAATGCTCCATTTACTTGGTTGTACACCTAACTTAAAACTTTGATACTATTTGAAGGTTAAGGACCAGGTCTTACTTGGTATTTTTATGACTAACGCATGGAATCGTTATACTTCTTTTGTTACAAGTGAAAAAGATTGTTTGATGATCGAGTTTGTTTAAGAGCAAGGCTAAACCAAGGGCCATCAAAAAAATGTAAAAAATGGGGGGATATCCCCTCTACGTTTGAAGGAATAATTACTTATACCATCGCTAAAATGAAATATAACCTATAATTCATGTCATTACATGATCTCCATTTAAGATATTTAAAGAAAAGGGATTAAGCCTAAAGTACTAAAGTTAACAACAAGCCTGCGAATGATTAATGCTCTTACAAACCATAAATTGGTTTTTAATACTACCCATGTGATTTTGTACATCAACCAACTGTTGGCAACGAAGTGTACTGCAAAACCTGAGGGGGTTTAATGCACTTTGAAGGTTGAGCTTGACTATTTTGTTTAGTGGTTGGAAAACTTCTCAATTGGCTCTCGACTCTGGTTGAGTAACTTCAAAGAGTAGTAATAATGAAACCAACAGAGCTTCAGCTCTTGTAAACTCCTAAGATTTGTCAACGTTGACTAGTTAAAGGCGTAACTCATCTTCTTGTTTTGGTAAAGACTGAAATCTTGGAGTTCTAACAATGCCGACACATGTACACTACTAAAAGTATTATTCCCTTTTTATACCTGCCGTCGACAGGTTATATAGCGATCGGTTGGTCGCCAAATTCCATTGACCAATATTAGTTCAAAACAATTAAACGAATGTTTATTAAAGTTCTTTTAATTTTTATTATTAAAATGAATTTGTTAAATATCAAAAATAATTTTAAAGTTTTTCAAAATTAAGTAAACTGTTTTTCTAATTGGTGCAGAGCAGAGATTTGACAATTTTTCCCTGCTGTACAATATAATAACTGAATTATAAAAATAAATATAAAATATAAAATTGGAGAAAAAATAAAAAGTTGCCATGTATATAGTCTGCCACTGTCATTCATTTCTTTCATTTAATTAAGGATGGTCCAGCCGCCCCTGTCACAAAGAATTTTAATGCTGTTGTCTTTTCCAAAGTTACGTGGCAGCAAGCACATAGGAGAATTCAATGCTACTTGCGTATTTTCCAACATTTAATATTCCAGTGGTTGTTTTTCTTATGTTTTGACAGCCAAAGTATTCAAGCTTTTCTTATATTTTGACAGCCAAAGTATTCAAACGAGCACAAAATAACTTCTGGCAATATCTAATGATGATGATGTTACGGGCGAGACTTCAACTTCGTTTCTAGCCAAGAAGGGAAAATGAGACATTCAAATTTTGGAGCGAGCACCCCACCTCCATACAACACCACCTCTAGCTCTAAAAATATTGTTTCAACTACCAATAAATGCAATTATTCCGATGAAGAAGTGAAAAGGAAGAAGCACGGCGTGACTAATAGATAACAGACAGAAAATAAATCTTGCTTAAAATTTGATATGAGCAGTCAAACAAAAGAAAAATCAAATTGAAGATACTTCCAATACTAAAATTAAAATAATCACAAAGGTGGAAGATTTTTTTAAATGACCTTGGTGTTCATAATCCACTGCGTTTTAGATGATATTTTTCATGTTTAAAATTTCCACTGAAGCTTCCCGCTATCAAACATAAGCAAATTTTAAATGGAAGATATTTTCCAGCACAAAAAGAATTGTATTTAATTTATTTTCCGGCTCGCATTGTCGTGGTAGTTTTAAATTACATTTCGCAAAATTTGCCATTCAAGGCGGTAGAGAAGGTCCTAATAAACTAACAACACAAAAAATGCAGAAAGGAAAGCTTCAAATAACAGACAATGTATATCGTTCTACATGAAAATCCAAGTTCTTCACATAAATATCTCCAATATGAAGCTTAACACGACCCTTTCTGTATCCAAGGACACTAAAAAAGGCATGAAGAACTTCCAATAAATGCAATTAGTCTTCGGAGGAAGTGAAAAGGCAGAAGCACAGTGTGACTAATAGATAACAGACAAGAAAATAAAGCCTGCTAGCATTCTTTTTTTTAAAGAAAACCCTTAAGGCTAAAAGCTTTCTTACTTCACTAATTTGATCTGCAGGTTCTATACCATATGGAAAGCATTCGCTTATCTTTCAATTAAATATCAGTCCGCCGTATCGCTACATAAAACCCAATTAATGATAGGATCTTTTTTTGTGATAGCAAAACCGCTGCGTTGATTTATTGATTGAAATTTACTTTTAACTCCTGCAACTGTCTACAAAGCGTTTCTCAGCCTTTCTCTTATTTTTCTTGCTTTTCTCGTAGTCAGTTTCAAAGCCATTTTTTGCAAATACAATCATCATCACAAGTTGGGTTAATGATTCATACCTTATAGAATCTGAAAACCATTAATTTTCCATGCAGTGCCATCATCATTAGTCAATAGGTTTAATAATTTACAACATACTGGATCTAAAAACCATTCATTCTGCTTGAAGAGAGCAAAAGGTAGTGGCATACCTTCATATATGGTGACAACAATAGCCTAAAAAATTGCTCAATTCAGATTGTATTAAGGATCAAAACTTACCTAACTTACATTCTTCCGGAAGGTTTCTCACCTTTTGTTTTAAGGCTTCCAATCTTCAATATCATTCTTATTCCAATCTACATAGTAAATTTTAGGTAAACTGTGAAGACCAAAAGCGTTCCTCTTCATGACCAACTATAGACTCGATAATTTGTTGTAAGATGAAGAAGACGAATTGGCAATTGAGAAATTACTACAGATCTCTCCCTTGGCTCCTATTAGAACGTACAGCTGCCCCATTTTAAGCATTCCCATAGTGAAATTTGTGAAGAACACGGTCTGGTTGGATGCAAAATTGTCCACAATGTCTTCAGTATCTATGGAATCCGCGTACAGACTCTGGTCGGAGGTGAAGAGCGTTTCGTTGTTCTTAGCAGAACATTTAACAACAAAAAATTCAGGTACAACAAACCCATAGAATCCAAGAACTAGCTAAACAGATGAATTCCCCAAAAGAATGGTCAGACTTGTCATGCATGCCTGTGAGAAGGCCCCTCTAGATTTTCCACAGTGAAGTCGAAGAATGCATGAGCCTTCCACGTGCTATGCATGCACTGAGATGATTGCAACTTGTGCTTACCAAAGAGAGGGGAAATGAATAAACTAGTAACAGATGGATACACGGACTTTGAAAACTTAAATTGATTCATGGACTTTGAAAACTTAAATATATTTATTATATTATATTTTCAACAGACTTAATGCCTCTTTTCAAAGCACTGGAATTTTCTTAAGATATGCTTAATCATTAATTTCCAGCCTGTGGCACTATATAACGTTCTTCTCGTAACTCAACTCGGACGGAAAAAAAGTTTTAACACGGATAATTTAAACATGAAAAGAACCGAGTGTCCAGCTTCATAACTAAATGATATATTTTACATGACGATTCGTTGTAGGCAATTTGCACCTTCTGAAAATTTAAGTGCTTGTTTCGATTTGAACTTTAGACATTTTTTAAAACGCTAACTATCACTTTCGACGAAAAGGGGAGAAAATATCCATATTAATATCTTATCATGCATACGTGTCATTTGCGATGAAAAAGGGAGAAAATATCCATCTTAATATCTTATCATGAATAATATTTGACCTAGAATGAATTAAAAAAAGGTTTTGTGGAATCTTTGAATCGGCATTATATGTATATTTGAAACTCCTTTGGCAACAGCTATTGGACGATTAAAGTCTTTAGCGACACTCCCACGTGCAAATCCACATGTCACATTTTATAATGTATCACAGTCTTGTAACTTTGTCAGTTTTCCATTATTCATGGCAAAAACAAACAAGATATAACCTCTTTTCTTGCTACTTTCAAGGTTTGTTTATGCAGTATGTTATCTCCCAACATGTTGACGAAAGAGGGGGAGAGCAATATGGGGCCTCTTGGAGAATCCAAGTTTGAAATTTTAATACATGTCAAAGACATGAAAATTAAGATGGCATATGTCGATTTAGCAACACTTTAAAAAGTTCCTAAGATCCAAAGTCATAGGGTCTAAGACATGTACCAAGTTAGGTGCATCTACCTAGCTTGCACATTTGGTAATGTGACCAAGCACCTTTCGTATCGATTAACAAATGTTATCTTCTTATATAAGTTCAATTATTAATTAAACTTATGAAATAGTTCAAAATATTTGTGTGGATT
>LPNX010354877.1:115485-152577 GCA_001517045.1 Pseudotsuga menziesii
TTACTTAAACTTTCAACGTATATACATTATGGCATTAAAATATTTCTAAACGGCAGGTATAAGCAGCCTTGCTGCTATTTCACTTGTTTTATCATGTTTGAAAACTATTTTTTTTCATTCTTAACAAAAAATGGTTAACTCAAGAAAAGTTGAGCAGTCATCTAACATGTGGCGAGGTTCTGGATTGAGACTGTTCGTGAAGGGAGCACCCTTCAGTCAGTAAGACCTATACCTTACCTTCACGTGACAATGGGGAAGATGGGTTCCTGGATGTGTTAGGAAACACTATGTAAGGTTTCAAATCTCATGGAGTTAAATTTTTGTCTTCCAAATAACTCCATTATTGTCTTTTGAACAAAAGTATATGAAATTTTGTATGAATTTATGAGGGCCGAAAAGCCTTTTAAGGTTATTCTAGTGGACTATTTGAGATCTGTCAGTCTTGGTCCTCAAGCATCTATTTAGTTGTGTTATGTAGATTTTGAAAAGCACCTACAGTTTTCCTTTAACAAAGTGCAAGTCTGGAAACAATACTTATTCTGTTTTTCTATATAGTTAGTGATTGTATTAAGTAAAAACGAAGTAATTTGTTGTTGATTATGGTAAGTTGCCCTTATGTTACTTTTATACCTGGAAGATGAGAGTTTGATTGATGCTTAAGGGGCTTTGATGTATCCCAGGCTTATTTGTTGTTTTTCCATTTATAGTTATAATATATGTACACAGTCGGTTACTTGCATCCCATTTTTGAATCAGGAATGCTTGTTTAGATAGTTAAAAATTAGAATATTTGAACCCGAGTGGGTTTTGTCTTGTATTAAAAACTGGTTATGTTAAAGAACTGGATAAAGGATGAGGGTTTGGATTGAAGGGCTGCACTCCATGGACTTGTATTATACTGAAAATTAACACATTACTTAGGTTTACCTTTTGTTAATAGCTCTCTCTGTCAACGTTTCGAAAGTATGATTAATTCGTGAGTTTTGGTTAATGTATTGAGACTAGTTAATTTAGCTCACTTAAGCGATGACTTAGTTAAAAAGTAACTAATATCATATGCAATTTGACAAAATCTTCTATGGCTCTTCTTAAATTTTTTCTATGTTGTGTTAAGAGAAGAACAAAACTAAAAAGCTTGGTTGATGGCCACGGTCCTGTTTTAAAATAAAAACTTTTGATTTATGCGGTCGTGAATTTGGATTTGACCGTAAGAGGATCTGGAAGAGGACTACGCAAAAAAAGAAAAAAAAAGATTATTATCTAAAGATCTAGCCTAAAACATATTCACAAGTTTTTTTTTCGAAATGTTAATATTTCCCTTTTAGGGTTGGTAAGAGGATAAATGAAATAAAATAAATTGTGCACACTTGTATTTAGTTTTAGTTGTGTTTATATAACTTAGGGATATTTTGAAAAATGTTTTGTAAAAAAAAAATAGATCTTATGCTAATAGTCAGAGGTTATAACAATTTTATTTTTTATTGTTTTAAAATAGTGTAGATCGACATTTTTCGAAAATATGATAGACATATCTCTAAATTCAGTATTATATTAAGACAACTGTAAAGCTTGAGAAGGATAGAAAAGAACGGCTTTAATTCTGTAGATTGTATGATGTTGATATTGTAAGGAAAGAAAAGAAATAAACTCCTATAAAATGAACTATTTCAGATCAATATCAAACTTGAATCAGAAGCTCGAGTTTCAGCGCTAATATTCGTCGATAACCTCGACTTGATATTACTAGGGTAATTAGAAGATTAAAAACAATCTGAACTTATAAAACTCTTAAATCTAGCATAGATGTTTCCAAATTTCTGTATTTTCAATTATTCTGTAAGTTCTTTCATGACAGTAATTTTTTGGACTTGAAATTAGAATTGTAACTTATGTATTATCTAAATACTGGTTTCATTTTACTGATAGGAGTTTAAACAACATATACGTATATCTGTCGCATCTTTATTCTGAAATCAGAGAAATACACATTCATTCATTCCATCTGAAATTTCGTAATCAACTCTAATTTTGTATCCTCCTACACTAGAGTACAACACCTTAGTGAAAGGAGAAATGCAGGGGATAATTACTTTTCATTTCTAAATCAATCAGTAACTCTTCATTTCTATATTCTAAATAGAAAATAAATAACAACATGAAACAGGTTAGAGTTGGAACTTGGAAATTTACAGAGAATTAGAACCAATACCCAAGGGAGACTGTTCCACCCAACATTTTCCTGAAGTAGCCAAATCACTTGCTTAGGACCCTCGATATTTCTCACTGCACCACTAGGATGAAGATCTCTGCTACAAAGCAGATTTTTGCAACTCAACACTCAAGCATAGACTTCACTCAGCAAAACACTTTAGCTATCCCCTCATCAAATTCTTTGTGTGCCTGAATTCTCAATTTGCAACAATCACAAAGTTCATTCTATCAGAAATCAGAATGAGTGGTGAGCCTCCTGCTCAATTTTATGGTTTATATAAGATTACCTAGGTCTTAGAGTCACTTTGTAAATTAATGAGCCACCCAACTCATTTCTCCCTCTCAAGGAACATGACCACTTTTTTAGGGATAATGCTTCTACAACAACTAGAAAGTGAATGTTGGTGTTGCCACTTTTCAAACAGCTTTTTACAACTGCTCCTTCCTCCTGGTGGTAGTGAACACTCATCTAACAGTATCCCCTGAATAGGTGTCTCTTTTTATTAATTAATAAAATAATAATTCTTCAATTAGAGTTATCCTTGACCCACTTGGTCATAAAACTTAAAAAAAAAATTGACATAATGTTTTGCTGAAATAAATAATAAATATTTATTTTATTTTCTAGTTTTTGGGTTATGTTACAAAACACCCCCCCTTAAGTTCAACATCGTCCTCGATGTTGCTTAAGTTATCCTGAGTCTTCTCTGAACAGAGTTGGATATGCTGCGTGCATATCACTCTCCAATTCCCAAGTTGCTTCATCTGGACTGAGGTGTTTCCACTACACCTTTACCTATCCAATGGTACCATTTCGGAGAAAAATTTCTCTCCTGTTGAAAATACAATATGGTTCCACTGCAAAATCTCCTTTTGGTTCTACCTGAATCAAATTTTATCCAATAACATGAGTAGCATCGTGTATATATTTTTTCAAAATAGATATGTGAGAAACATCGTGTATTTTAAGATTAGGATGTAAAGCTAATTTATAAGCCACTAGACCCACTCTTGCCAATATCTCGAATGGTCTGCAATACCTGGGTGCTAATTTAACACAACTCCCTAATTTAAAATATTTTTTTCTTGGTTTAACCTTAACAAACACATGCTCACTGACTGAAACTCCTTCGATGTTCTCTTAAGATCAGCATGACTTTTATGCCTATCTTGAGCAGTTTTCAAGGTGTCGTGTGCATGTTTCACTGTTAGTTACAATGATTTTAACATGTCAAGTCCTAACATCAAACGATCTACTAGATTACTACATGTTATAGGAGAGTTACACTTTCTACCATATAAAATCTCAAAATGACTAAGCTTTGTTGATGCCTGATAATGGTTGTTGTAAGCAAATTCAACTAAATGCAAATAATCTTCCCACTTCTTGGGATAATCACTAGCATACATTCGCATCATATCTTCTAATACCTAATTAACTCTTTTTGTCTTCCCATCCATTTTTGGATGGTAGGGAGTACTAAAATTTAATATAGTGTATAATCCTTTAAATAACGTTTTCCAAAAATTATCTATAAATTTAGGATCTCGGCCGAAAATAATTATCTTTGGTATTCCATGCAGACAAAAAATTTCTTTCATAAAAATATCAGCAATATTAGCAGCAGTATGAGTTGTTTTAATAGGAATAAAATGTGTTGCTTTACTTAAATTATCGACAACCACCATTATAGAGTCATTATGTTTCTCATTTTTAGGTAACCCAATTACAAAGTCAAGACTTGTGACTTCCCACTTCCAATTTGGGATTGGTAGTGTCTGTAACAAGCCTGCTCGGTGTTGGTGTTCAACCTTAACTTGCTAACATTCAATACACCTAGCCAAAAATTCAGCGACCTCATTTTTCATGTTAGTCCAAAAGTATTCTTTTCTTAACATAGTGATCATTTTCTGATAACCTGGATGTCCAGAATATGGATTTTTATGCATTTTTTCTCCGGATTTATGCAGGAATGTAACATAATACACAAATAACCATAGAAACAAATATGTAGCGGAAATAACACTTCATTTTATTAATCAAAGAACTGAAACTTGTTTACATACAGAATGGAAATAAACTTAGCTAGAGTGTTGGTAGCTTATCTCTGAGAAGAGATGTGGCGGCTACATGCCTTTGAACTCCCTGTTACAATGAGGCTCGAAGGCCTATATATTATTAAGAAACAATGAAAACCCTACACATCCAAAAACCTAACCCTAGGAGGTGAAATGCCAAAATGTGGGCCCCGTTGGGTAACTTGGTACATCAATTTTCCAGGGTTGTAATGTTGGCATACTACCTCCGTTTGACGCGCATGATACATCGTTAGAAATATCTCTTCAAAGACTACATCCATAAATGGAAAATATCAAGTTTGAAATGAACTCATATTTTCCCGACCATTTGATGCCGAAAAAACATAGTTTAGGGCTTCAAAACGGCTCCGGAAGTTTAGTACCCGAAAACTGCCAAAAATAGTAAATTGTGCTGCAATTAAGGAAACTGAAAAACTGAAAGAAACAATGGTGGGGGTCCAAGTGGAATAGGTGGGTGGCCACCAATATACACCTGGATCATTCCTTCCCCCTTAGGAAGCAATGGTCCCCATTGTGTTGAGTTCCTCCATGAGATGAGGAAACTTTTGCTGAACTTTGTCTTTGGTGAGCCACTTTCCCTGGTGAAGGAGTTGGCCTGCTTTGACAACTTGATATAGCTGGATCTTCTACTTGCAGGTGTTTTTGATATGTGTGTCCATAATCCGATTAGTTCTGGCTTGTTTCATGCAATTGGGGTTTAACTCTGTTGGTGTCAGTTGTTCAGCCATGTCTGATGTGTCTAGTAGAGGTGGAAAGTAGGGCCAAAGGAGGTCCACATTGAACACGGGATGCAGAGCAAGGAATGGTGGAATACTGAGCTCAAAGGAATTGTCCCCGATAGCCTTAGTGATGGTGTATGGCCCATATTAGAGCGGGTGAAGCTTGCAGTGGGGTCCAGCAAAGCGCTCCTTCTGCAAATGTATCCACACTTTGTCGCCCACCTGGAAGTTGTGTTGCACCCGATGCTGATCATGCCGCTGCTTGTACTTAGCATTGGATCTATCCAATATGTCATGAACATGTTGGATAATGTGATAAATGCGCTCAATGAAGTTGTTCGTCTTAGAAACTTTAGACTGGACATGAGCTGAATCAGCCTGAGTAGCTGCAAATGGCATGGCTACGTCAATGGGACATAGTGGCTTGAATCCCAAGCCCACCTGAAAGGGGTTGTGGTCGGTTGAGCTGTGGAGGTCCCTATTATAGCTATGTTGTACATAGGGGAGGCTCTCATCCCATATGTGTGGATTCTTTGAGTTGTACATGCGCAAAATGTGTACAATCATCCGGTTGATGACCTCTGTTTGGCCATCATTCTAGGGATGGAAAGCTATGGACTTTGTGAGCTTGGTGTCTATCATTGACCATAGGCTAGACCAGAATGTACTAAGTAACCTGTTGTCCCGATCTATGATTATAATTGTGGGATCCCAAAGTGTACGCACACTCGTTCAAAGAAGAGTTTAGCAGTGGATTCTGCTATGATATTCTTCTTGCAAGCCGCCATTATGGCCATCTTTGAGAATCTGTCGACGAACACGAACACAGTCATTTTCGTGCTTAGTAGAAGGAAGGCCCGACATGTAACCCATGGAGATGGATTCCCAAGGTCAAATAGGGGTAGGAAACGGAGTATAGAGGCCTTGCTTCTTGATGGACGGTTTGGCTATGGCGTAGGCAAGGAAGGATCGGATGTACTTCCCGAGACCCTGTTGAAGGTTCGGCCAGTAAAAATACTTCTGCGGTGCTGCCACTAGTTTCTCGACCCCGAAATTCCAAGCGACCCAACTGTAGTGCACTTCCCAAATCATCTTGGCACACTCGCTTGAAGGAGCACAAAGGTGTCCCATGTGACATAGAAGTGCATCCTGGAGGTGAAAATTTGGAACTTGTTTTCCCTCCAAGAATGTCTTGTATGTGTGGCTGAATTCTGGATCGCTCTTGTAGAGAAGCATCCAATTAGAGGTCTCGTTCCCACAAGAGTTGAGCACAATGGTTATCGCCACAATTGGTTGTCAGTTGAGGCAGTCTGCAACATTATTGGTGCTTCCCTTCTTGTACTTGATATTCAAATGAAACTGTTGTAGATATGTGGACCACTTCTAATGGCGACTGTAACTTTCCTTATGTATGTATGAACTGCAAGGGTTGATGGTCTGTGTGGATGATCGTTTCCTTCCCCAAAATGTAATGCTTCCATTGTCGACAAGCCTGTACAATGGAATAAATCTCTTGTCATAAGTGGGATATTTGCGGACTGTGTCGGACAGTGTCTCACTATGATATGCCCCTAAATTCCCTTGTTGAGTAAGGACTGCCCCAATAGCATAGTCAGAGGTGTCTGTCTCGATCTCAAATGGTTGTTGCAAGTCTGGTAAAGTGAGCACTAGGGCACATCAAAGGCGATGTTTCAATTCTGGAAATGCCTTTTGTTGAGTTTCTGATCAAAAGAATTGTGCTTTTTATCCTCCCTAGGTGACTTGACTCAAGGGCCAAGTGATCTGAGAGAATCCCAACACGAACTTGTGGTAGAAATTAGCAAGACCCAGAAAGCTGTGAAGCTCTGTTAAAGTAGTTGGGGCTGGCTAATCCTGAATGACTTGGATCTTGGTTGGATCCACATGTACCCCATACTCATCAATAATGTATCTGAGATACTGAACCTGGGTCATGCCAAAAGTGCACTTGTCCAAATTGGCACTCAACTTGTGTTGCTGCAGGGTTTAGAGGACCTGTCAGATGTGGTGGAGGTGCTTTTCCCAAGTCTAGCTGAATATCAGGATGTCATCCAAGTACACTACTACAAATGAGTTGGTGAATGGCCACAATATGTCATCCATCAGTCTCATGAAGGTTGCAAGATCATTCTTCATCCTGAAAGGCATGACCAACCATTCAAAAAAGCCCTCCTTGGCTTTGAAGGCAGTCTTCCACACATCGGTAGGTTCGATTGGTACCTGGTGATACCCATACTTTAAGTCAATCTTGCTAAAATATTTCACCCCTTTAAGCTAGTCCAAGAGGTCATCAATCCGTGGGATCAGGTATCTATTCCAGACAGTGATCTTGTTCAGTGCCCAATAGTCAATACAGAGTCTCCAAGTCCCATCCTTCTTTTGTACCAACACGATCAGGCTCCCACAAGGTGAGGAACTTGGACGGATGTGACCCTTCTATAGCAAATCTTGAATTTGCCTTTTGATTTCATCATTCTCCATAACAAAGTGTCGATAGATCATTCCATTGGGCAGCGGAACACCTAAGATCAGATCGATGGGGTGCTTGACCTGGCAGTGCAGAGGAACCCCTATGGGTGAGGTGAATATGTCTCGGTACTCCTCCGTGACCTTGTCCATTTGTTGTTTTCGTGCGGATGGGCCCTGTCTGGAGGTCATGGCCATGATCTTCTTCTTTCCCTGAGGGCAGATCATCAAGAAAACAAATTTCCCGATTTTGGAAATGAGCTTACTACATTGTTTTGCAGTAACCAAAGAGATAGTGGCAGAAGATGGTACCTCTGGTATCCTGTACAACTTATTTTCCAACGTAATAATAACAGCATGAGGTTGAGACTCATACATAGCATGTCTCTTCCATAAGTATGGTTGACCAAATAATACATCACAAACATCAAGAGGAGCAATATCACATAATACCTCATCGGTGAAGGGCTTAATGCTATAGGGAAGGCGGCACTGCTAGCTGACGCAGAGATCCCGTCCTTGGTGAAGCCACTCGATGGTGTACAGTTGTGGGTGTGTTGTGGTCGACAAGCTCAACCGCTTCACGACCTCTACTAAAATGAGGTTCTTTTGGCTCCCACTATCGACAATGAACTATAGTGGGGAACCCTTTACCCACATTTGGGAGTGGAAAATATGCTCCTCCTCCTCTGAATCCTCAGGTTCTTCCTTTTGGATATTCGTGGTGGCAATGGTAGTGTTGGGCTCTGCATCGATAATATTCTTCCCTCTATCATTCCCCTTCTCAGGTTCTGATTTAGTGTCAGAGTATGCATCTGATTCAGAAGACTTTATCTCGACCACTAGTGACTATTTGGCCCAACACTCACTGGTGTTGTGAGTGGGGCTCTTATGGAACTCGCACCACTTTCCTGCTTCCTTCTTCGGCTTCGCAGTGTTGTTGTTCGCTTGCGGCTTTGGAAAGTTGTATTGAGTTGCCATGCCTTGTCTATGTCATTGGTTTTGTGGTTTGGGAGCACCTTTCACTTGATTCTGATTCGCAAATCCAAAGTCTCGCTTTTTCTGTTTGATTTTTTGCTCAATTTTGGCAGCATACCAGTATGCTGTACCAAGTGAGGAGATGTCGAGGAAATCCATTTCCTCCTGAATGTATATGTGCAAAAAACCGTGGTACTTCAGCACCAAATGTTTCTCTGAATCTTTGATACCCAACTTGATGCACAGGGTATGGAACAGATTCGTCATCTCATGCACATCTTGATCTCTTTGCTGCCGCAATGTATTCCATTGTATGTACTTGTCCTCATAGCTCCCCATGGGATGAATATTGTCCCTTTATGGCATCTTGGAATGAATTCCAAGTGGGTACGACCGAGAATAGAAAGGGTTCCTCCTTGTCCTTTTTCTCGCAGTAGGTTTCCCACCAGTACTTGACATGGGAAGCAGCTTTGATTATTGAAAAAGTAATCTTTTCCTAGTCGAAAAATTCATGAACAGAGAAATATCCTTCTAATAGATTCAACCATCTATCTATGACGTTTGCATCTATTTGTCCATCAAATATGGGAATGTCGAAGTTTACTTGTACCTTAAAATGGGTTGCGCCTCCAGAGTGGCTGCTAGATGAATATGTGCTGCCAATGGGAAGTTGTTGAAGGATCTAGGCGAAGTTATCCATCATCGCGTTCCTTTGTTTTTCAAGGGCCTCCTCGAACAACATTTTGATAGGATCTTTTGCACCCTCATCTTTCTTTCTGTCCCCCATGGGAGGCCGTCTAGATTTGCGAGGCTGATCTTATAAAGGTTCAACGAGATCAAGCCCTAACTCTGTATACCCTGCCCTTGTTGGGGACATGTAAAGAAGGATCAAGAAAGAGCAAATTTCTCTGATACCATTGAACCGGATTTATGCAGGAATGCAACAAAATACACAAATAACCATAGAACCAAATATGCAGCAGAAATAACACTTCATTTCATTAATCAAAGAACTGAAACTTGTTTACATACAGAATGGAAATAAACTATCTAGAGTGCTGGTAACGTATCTCAGAGAAGAGATGTGGAGGCTACATGCCTATGAACTCCCTATTAAAATGAGGCTCGAATTCCTATATATTATTGAGAAACAATGGAAACCCTACACATCCAAAAACCTAACCCTAGGAGGTTAAATGCCAGAATATGGGCCCCATTGGGTAACTTGGTACATCGATTTCTCGGGGTCGTAACTTTGGCATACTACCTCTGTTTGACGTGCATGATACATCGTTAGAAATATATCTTCAAGTACTACATCCATAAACAACAAATATCAAGTCTGGAATAGGCTCACATTTTCTCGACCATTCGATGCCGAAAAAACGTCGTTTAGGGCCTCAAAACGACTCCGAAAGTTTAGGACCCGAAAACTGCAAAAAATAGTAAATTGTGCTACAATTAAGGAAACTGAAAAACTGAAAGAAACAGTGGTGGGGGTCCAAGTGGAATAGTTGGGTGGCCACCAATATCCTCCTAGATCAATTTCATTTAAAATCGACAACTTAACTCAGATATAGTGGGTACATATAGTCTGTTTTTAAACAGTATTAAGCCTTGTTCATTGAAACTGTAATCCGTAAATACATTTTCAGATGTATTTTGTATTATCACTTTTTTTAAATTTTGATATTCAGGATCCTGTCTTACTCCTTTCGTCAATTTATCTTCCAAATCAGTTTTTATAACTGCTAATGGCAACCACAAAATTGATTACAACATTTCCACTCAAGGCATCAACCACTTTGTTTTCTTTCCCTTTAATATGCTTGATCTCAAAATCATATTCGCTAAGGAAATCTAGCCATCTAGCTTGCCTAGCGTTTAGATTTTGCTGACCAAATAGATACTTTAAACTTATGTAATCGTACATTAGCAGAAATATTTTTTCTATTAAATGATGATGCCACATTTTTAAAGCGTAAATTATTACAGCTAACTCTAAATAATAAGTTGCATAATTTTTTTCATGAATTTTTAATTTTTTGGATTCATATGCAATTGCATGACCTTCCTAAGTCAGCAACCCACCGAAGCCTTCATTTCATGCATTCATGCATACGACGAAGTCTTTGTTTGGGTTTGCTATTTCCAGGATGGGTGCAGTAGTTAATAATTTTTTTAATTTATTAAAACTATCTTCACACTTCTGATCCCAAATAAATTTCTTACCCTTCTTGTGTAATGAAGTTATAGGGTTTGCAATTCTTGAAAACCCTTCAATAAATTTTCTGTAGTACCATGTTATTCCCATGAAGGATCACACATCAGTTACAGCCTTAGGAACATGCCAACAAATAATAAATTTTATTTTATTCGGGTCCACAGATATCCCTTCTTCAGATATTACATGGCCTAAATATTGTATTTTATCCTTACAAAAGTCATATTTACTGAACTTAGCATATAACTAATGTTCTCTTAATACTTGCAGAATTATTTTTAAGTATTCATCATGCTCTTCTTTAGTCTTAGAATAAATTAAGATGACGTCTATAAAAACAACTACAAATTTATCTAAATACTTACTTAGAGCACTATTCATTAGACACATAAAGGTTTCCATTGCATTGGTTATCCCAAAGGGCATAACTACGAATTCATAATGCTCGTACCTTGTCCGAAAAGCAATTTTAAAGATGTCTTCGTCTTTAATTATGACTTGGTGATAACTGGACCTTAAGTCGATTTTAGAGAATATCGTCGCTCCGTGTATCTGATCGAATAGATCGTTAATGCGGGGCAGACGATATCTATTTTTTATAGTCTTTTTATTAAGTTAGCGGTAGTCTATGCATAGTCGTAGAGTACCGTCTTTCTTTTTAACAAACATGAAAAGTGCTCCCCAAGGGGATACACTAGGTCATATGTAATGTTTATCTATAAGCTCTTGTAATTGTAATTTAAGTTTATTCAGCTCCAAGATATTCATTCGATAAGGAGATTTTGAATTTGGTACTGCTCCGTGTATTATTTCAATTGTGAAATCCAGATCTCGTTTATGAGGAAACCCTAGAATCTCTTCTAGGAATACATCCACAAAATCCTGCAGTATCGGGATATCCTCGAATCCTGTTTTGTTTTCATTATTTACTTGTTCATTATTTATAGCATGCACAACAAATACTTTACAGCCTTTCCTTACAACCTTTTTCATCTGTAAGGATGAAATTTGTCTTACAGAGATTTTTCTAGGAATTTCGATGACAGTAGTTCTCTCTCCTTCCTTATTTAAACAAGTATAAGTTTTTTGAAAGCAATTTAAGATTACCTAGTGTTTTTCAATCCAGTCCATTCCTATGAGAATATTGTAAAATCCTAGAGGTAGTACATTTAATTTTACCTGAGTTTCAAACTGATTCATCATCAAATTACAATTTTCAACATAGTTTACTATCTTTCGTTTAGTTCCTGTGGCTAGCTGGACAAGACATGATTTATCAAATTTCTTCAAAGGTAATTTACACCTTTCTACTATTCTAGGAGTTATATAACTAATACTAGATCTTGGGTCAATCAAAATGGAAATAGAGAAATTTTGGATCATACCTTGTACCTCGACCATAGAGATCTGGTGATCTTCCTTTCGGTTTTCCAGTGCTGCATTGATCATGTGCATCTCGTTGGCCACATCTCCAACTATTTCTTTCTCTTATATAGTATGTATGTTACTGGTATTTCCCTTTCTATTCGAACAGTACTTGGCATAGTGTATTCATTGGTATTTCCAGCATTTTACAGGTTCTCGTTGTTCAGTATTTCTAATAAAATTGTTAGATAAATCCCTACCCTTTGATGCTACAGTATTCTGGGGAATCTTGTTTTTAAAATCTATTTTCTGGTAGTTGTTTTTGGAAAAGTTCTGGGTCTTACTCCCAAAACTCTTGTTGAATTTGAATTTCCTTATCCTTTGATAAAATTGATTAGTCTTTTTAGTATTCCATATTGGTAGACTCTTTCATTTCTTGCCTTGTTCGTAACAAAATTATGCCTTCCTCATAGCCTCCTCCAAGGTTTTGGATTGTAAAACTCAATTCATTCCTTGAAACTAGCAGGAAAATAGCTTAGGAATCATTGAATATTGGTTTTTTCATTTATTATGTATGGTGCATACCTTAATAGAGTTAATAAATTGCTGCTCATTTCCTTCATAGACATGGAACCAAGCTTTAAGTCATAAAATTCCTTGGCCCTATCCTCATAATATTGTTCGGACAGAAACATTCTCTTGAAGTATTTCTTAAAAACCCTCCAAGTCAAGTACTTGTCCTTTAGATTCTTCACCCTCCTAATATCTTTCCACCATATGTCGACTTTCTCGGTCAAGTTGTAGATAGCCATTTTGGCCTTTAATCTATCAGAGTAATTGTATATTTGGAAGTATTTCTTCATGCTTGGAAGCCAGGCTTATGCTTCCTATCCTTTCTCTGCTTCTCCATTGAACATGGGAGGTTTTATTTTATTGAACTCTCAAGAGATCTCCTCATAGGGTTCATATTTATTTTTCATAGGTTTTCAATCACTATCACTGTTGTCACTTATGTATCTCTATCTTTCCCTACATGACCTTGGTTTAACTTCCGAGGATGATTCACTGTCAGTATATTTTGATCATTTCCCCTTATGTTTACATAAAGTGTTTTCTGAGTCAGTTTCAATAACACTCTGTTTGTCTTTTTCCTGTTTATTCATTTTGTCCAAAAGATATTCATTCAGCTCTAAAATTCTCTGATTATCTTGTTTAACAGTTTGAATTTCATCCTTCAGTTCTCTGACTATTTGTATTAGTTATGGATAATTCAAATCTACATAAAAGTTGTTAGGATTTTCATGTTGAGGACCATTCTGTAATATCCCGAATGTTGGACCTAACACTTATGGGCATGAGCCCCATTGATTATGATGTTACCTTGAGGTTTTATTTTGATATACTTGGGCGTGGACCCTGAAGCACATGGTTGATGAGATGTTTTGTGTTGAGCGAGGAGATCTAGAGCACATGGATAAATTGATGTTTTATGTTGAGAAAGAAGATCTGGAGCACATGAGTACTTATATTTGTGTTGAGAGAGAATCTCTGGGGCACATGAGTTTTGAGACATTTGTGTTGAGCAGAAACCTATGGAACACATGAAAAGATAAATTGGAAGTGTTGGGCATAAGCCCTGGAGCCTTCCATGTTGATGTTGAGCATAAGCTCTGTAACATCGGATCCTTGGCCATTGTATCCATGGGTGTATCCTACAAGTACATCCTAGCATTAGTGTTGAGAAAGGAGCTTTGGAATTGCAGTAAGTTTGTAACTCCATGTTTTTAGCGTTGAGTATGGGCTGTGGATAAGCGCTAGGAGTTACCGAAAGGAATTAAATATGTCGAGTGAAAACGATTAGAGAAAAATATTGATTTCATATGACTTATTTATAAGTGATTAAATGAAATTTTGAATTTATGTATCTCATTAAGTATTGAATAACTACCATGTTATACGAGGGAATCCAGCATGCAAGGATGTTTAGAGTTTCCTAGCCTAGTAGGCCTAACCACCTAAATGATGACATTAATGAAGAAAGTGTCATAAGTTTAGGGATCATAATATATGATAACCAAAAAAAATGTTAAAAAATAATATATTATTATATATTTTATACATGGTATGTATAAAGAGTAAGGATAATAATAATAATATTAATAAGGTAAGAAAAGATGAAAAGCTCCATCTATTATTATTACTACTAAAATAAAATTAGATATTATAATACCTACAAAAGTCCAATTATGAACTAGTTAAAAGTTCCTAAGTTAAAATATTAAAAGTACCTAAATGAAATAAAAAGGGTTAAATCAAGAAATCAAATGGTTCTTGTTTTAACTGTCCCTTTGACTGAAAATTATGTCTATAAATTCCCAAGTCAAGGAGAGGCTTGGGGATCTTTTCCATCTTTTTGGAGTCATTATTCTGCCTGATTATTCTCAGGAGAGTTCTTGGAGAACATTTTCCTAAGAGGAAAAAGGAGAACTAATATAGACCTGATATACCAATTAGGGAAGCCTTACCTTAGGAGCTCTAAGCTACTTGCATGTTGGAATGAGCTCGGGGGGATCCAGATTGAAACCAGGAACGGTTCTGGGTCATGGTTGGGTGGAATGTGGTAGTTCCCAAGTGATCTGGTCATCTATAAAGAGGTCATATCTGCCTATGAATTGTTAATGTTGGGTAAATGAATGTGCAGGTTTCATCCATTGGAATAGATTCACCTTTCAAGTATGAGGTCCTTGACTTCCTATTTCATTATCTAGTATAATTTCTGGTTAGAATATGTAGTTTTTCATGTTATATTTCTAATCCTATGTTTACAATTGTTTTCCTGTCAAAATATTTACGGGTTTACATGTTATTTATAAACCCCATGTCTCTAAATTAATTCTTGTTTAAGAAATATTTAGGGTTTATTTCTTCCATACTTAGTTTTGCATTTATTTATAGCTTAAACCTTGTTTTTTTTCTAAAAACTAGGAAATTATTCTAACAGTACCTATATGTTTATTTATCTATAAACTCTACTGGCAGATTCCATATTGCCAGTATAACTATAATTAGGAATAAAAGACTATTTTAGGTTAAGCTATAAACAAAACATAAATATAAAATACAGTTAACTAATATAGTAAACAAAACCTAATAGATAAATCATTTACATTTTATCAAGTATAAACAGAATAGTATTCTAAATGAAGCAATATTATAAGCATAGTATTCTATACTTGAGAATATCCACCAATACAAAGTATTAAAGCTAAAATAAAACAAAACGAATACCTCTCAATTCTGTAATTATTTCTACCAAGAACCAAGGTTAAACAATATTTTTTTCCATTAACCAAATAACTCTTAAGTCGACTCTATAGTCCAAGTATCGACACTGTAACACCCCGGTTTCGACCCCATTTGCATTAAATGTACATGATGTAAATATTGTCTTTAATCATGGTGTGGAGCTAAAGACAAAATCCCTACCATCGATTTAGTGTTTTATGTTTCGGTGATTAAAAATTGTTGTCGATGGTATTTTGTGCTAGCCGACATATTATAATTTTGAACACCGTGTAAATATGCAATTTAATTAAAAACCCACAACCAACTATGTCAATACAACAATAATGAGATGGGGGCATGATTTCCTAAGGATGGGGGGGGGATATTCAAACTTTTGGGCCAATGGAGAAAAGCCAAATGTCAAAGGGAGAACCCATCAAACTGTCAACTACCTTTATTGTCTTATTCACCCAATAATTTATTACTGCCAGAAGTTGGTTGAGTTGGTTATTGCATGGGATGGGCAAGGTATGGTAGTCCAAATTCAAAAAAGGAGAAGCCATCAATTTTTGGGAAACACAATTTTGACTTTTAGGGCAAGTTAACACCAAAAATTGCATGCCCATTGGGTTTTTCACCGACACCCTCCATTTCCTCACGCAGTGGAAGCTTGGAGAGTTGTTTTCCTTCACGATTTTGTCTGTTGTGTGTGGTTTCCTTCACGTTGGGGTCGTTTTCTTAAATTTCCTTAAGCTGGGAAATCGTTTTTGTCTTCCCCACGTTTTTTGGTAATTGTTGTGCATTCTGCATGGACGTTTTTGCAGTGTTCTTCATTTTTTCCATGGCTGGGAAGTGTTTCTGTTAATGTTCAGTGGTTGGGATCACTCTTTGGAATTTTTTTGTCGTTTCCACGTCTCCACGGTTGGGGAATTTTGTGTTCTTAGGGTTGCACATCCAATGGGGGGACAGAGCCATGAATTTTGGGTGTTGTTGAGTTCGTTTTGGCCACGTTAGGGCCATAAATGACTCTAAAAATTAGATTGATTCTAAGGAGGTTGTTTTACCCATTTTCTGTTTATGTTCTTGGTTGAAAATTGTTTTTCATCAATCCCAGATCTTGCAATTGATGTGTATTCCTATGTTTTTTTCATCTGAACTATTTTGGGAGTGCAAATAGGCTCTGAACTAGCTGGATTAATCTAGTGGGATGAGGAACCTCACAGACAAATCTAGGGGGTTGGTTTTCTTCTTTGCACACCCTGAATAGCACTAGAATGGAAGGCATGGCCTGAATGTTTATGTAGCAGAGAAGGGGATGCTTCCTTGTGTTAGGTGTGTATATGTTCTAGAATCCAGGATAAATATGGTGCAGGTGTCCATAGCTCTGTGGTTGATCTCACTAGCTTAGTAGTCAGCCTTTCCAGCTCCTTTGCAGCCTGATAAACTCAACTGTGTTGGCTTGGCTGAGTTTTGTTGTATCCTTCGCTACATGTGAGTATGCTAGTGTTCCCTTATTCCTTGTGGGAATCATGCCCAGCTCGGGGGTGGCAGTGTTGTTGGGAGACTGATGAGCACACTGGCCTATGGTTGGGTGGAACATTGCAACAACGTAACTGGTTGTGGGACAAGCTTCTTTCAAGATAAGTATTATTTTCCATTTTATCTTTGTGATTGTATTTGTTGCTTAATGAAAAATGATGAACATGTTGAATGCTTAAATGTGTTGAATGAAATGTAAGTTGCTTCCGTTGTATATTAATGTTTTATGCGTATGTGCATGTTTTTACTTCAATGCAGTTTATTTTATGTTTATGGGGCTAGTTTTCCTGGATTAGATAACTAACAGCTATGTTAGCCGCGTCCTCTCTGCCGAGTAGAGAGATGGGGACGTGATAGATACCATCTAATGGTATGAGATTATAAACAATAATCCACATAAAACCATTGCATGCATAATAAATCAAATCCCATATTTATACTTACAATCTATACTATAAGAATCTCATGTCGTAACAAAAGTCTCAACATATTAAATCAACCATAAAACTATGTACAACACTCATTAAAAACTTAAATATATTTAGACAAAGGTCGCAGGATCGATTCTTGTAGGCATTAAGCCCAAATCGAATCCTTACAATTATAAACCCTCACAACCATATATGACCCAGGATCAATTCCTATAGGGTATGTTTATATACAACTCACCATGACGAATCCTACAGGATTCGTTATTTAAGTATTCTACCTCACGTTGTAGTGTTACACTATCAAACCACGAGATATATATACATATACATAGGCTATAATTTAAATACATCAAATCACTACACATAGGTCAGATCCCGACTTAAAATACACACTGTAACTATGGCCCTTGGCCTTATACATATCCAAACATTTAAATAAGCTTTAAACATTAACGCAACCCTATCAAACGCTATGTGAATGGAAACGACACCGCTGAAGGGTTACACCCTTGTCACGACCTGTTACATCTTAACATAAAGGTTCAACCATAAAAACAAGTTTCATCCATCAAAACGATAATACAGTTGTCACATACACTATCGCAGCTATAATGGAAGGAACTCCAATGCCACATATGACATAGCCCCAAAGCCATCAGCACTGTCAATGATTTTCCATACAATAATTCAAACAAGATTTTCGATTACACGCAGTCCATTAAATAACAATTATAACCATGAAATCAACACAGTATGCATATGTTGTTTATATTTATAAACACATTCATTACGAAAACCAATAAGAGTTACACAATCATTTTAAACTCGTCCTTGCACCATTGCAAGCAATGGTGCTGCCATTGTCTCAATAAAATAAACATATTTACAATACACAGAGCCTTTCGAGAGATACCCAGTCATGTTTACCATGCATAGCAACATTTAAACCAAAAACCCCGAATACTTTAGTTCCATCCTGAAGGCTCTACAAATCCAGCAAAAAAACCCCAAGTCTTAACACATTTATGATGCTTTAGAGTCTTTACACAGATAGTCCTTCTTCCAGGAGGCAACCATTAAAACCCAGAACCAAACATTCAAACCCCCAACTCAAAGGGAGGCAAGTTTGAACTTGTACAAACAGAGCTTACACGTATTGGGTATGGGTTTTGAACACAGGGAAACCCACAACTAGGACCGCTTCATACCCTGCAACCTGTACATGCAAGATAAGCCACGATGAGGAGTACGCATTGTAAAAAATCTGAACATACACAATAATGTTGCTAAACCAGACTAACAACGTACCTGTTAAGTCGTCATAGTTTGACCCCATTGCATTGCATAGGAGAATAGCACAAGCAACTAGGATGCGAATGACCAAACCAATGCAATGAGCCAATCCCTAAGCTTGGATACCAAATTTCCCCATGCGCATTTATGTCGCCGCCCTGGCCTCCAATAAAGCTTTCAAAACCCATAATCGTATAGTTCATGCCACCATATCAATCCTTATTCTAAAACAACTTATTCCAAAACAACATGAATTGTAAAACCCCATTTGTGCATCGAATTACATAGGGCTTACGCCATAATTCTATGGCATATGAAATATGCCATGGAATACTTTAGGCCAAGTATTTTACAGATCATAATCCAACTATTTAAAACCATATATTAAAACTATGTTAGAGCATGAACAAAGTCATAAGTCTTTATACCATAGTAAGCATGTGTCACATGAATAATAAGTGCAGTAGTGACCAAGTCACTATCGTAGAGTCCATAAGAACAATAATAAAAAGTCGTGCAACACAGGCTAGTAAACCACCCATCCTGGTATCAATATCATCTAACAACCATCATATAATCACTAAGATAGATTTGTAAAATTGAGTGCTAATGACGAAACAGACAACATGGCATGTTCAACATTTATGAGCAGTTTCAGTCGCCAAGTGCACCTGCACGCAAAGTGGAAAGAAATGCATTAGTTCGTAAGAAATAAGTAAGCCTGATATGACAAGTATACAATAGTTACCTCTTAGATGATTACAAGGGAAAACTAGTCCTTCCATTCCACCCCTTTTTTAAATAACAAAGTTAAGTCAGAATTATGTCTACAAAAGTAATCAACTTTATAACCAAGGAGTACGTAATCAAATAACCAACATACATATCAATGCGTAACCATAAATCAATGTTGGCAAATTTGGGTTATAGTTGTCATTGATGTCAAAGGTGTTCATGAATGACAAAGGAATAACCAATGGATATGATGGCAGGACAAAGGAATAACCAGTGAAAGACATGAAGAATATGGCATAGTTGAGGAATATGGCATATTTGAGGATGTGGCATGACACATACAATGACAAGGAATATGATGGCATAGTTTATGTAATACCCACAAATTTTCATAAAAATTTAAAAATGTTCTTACGACAATTAATGTTTAAAATCATCGATAAAGAGAGTAACTTAACTGCTAACAGTTAACATCCTAAAGGATCTAATCTAGAAACTGAAACAAATTCCTTTATTAAATTCTATAATTTGCATTCTTCACTATCTGCATTCTGAGTTGGAAACAATTGTTTGTTTACTATGTACTAAAGTTTGTCTCCTGCTTAAATGAAGGAACTTCAATTCGTGCCCAAGGATTACTTAGCTCTTGAAGCTAATGCAGTGAAATGATGATTCTTGTTACAGGTCTTTTTACAGGTAACTTTTATTTCTAGTTTCAGGCTCAAGAACTTAAATTCGTCGGCAATAAAATCAAAGCTAGGGTAATCGTTTAATTTTAATTTTTTTGACTAGAGCAAGTACTGCATGACTTATTCTTTTCATATATTGTTATTATAAAATTTGTTTGTTTTCTCTAAAGTTGAAGGCTGAACTTGTCATGTTCAATAGTCAAGGCTGGTTAAATCTAAACTTCATGTTTAGGCTTGTAGATAAAATTACTTCTTTGATTTATGGGATGGAATGTTCATTACCTAAAGAACCATATAAACAAAAACCTTTGCATAAAAGAATACTCACTATATGATGTTTATATAGTAAGTATAACCCTATCTATCCAAAAATGAAAACCATAATACCTTAACAAACTATGCTAAAGAAACTCTATACTTAAGATCTTGTTCTTCTATGTTTTTAATCAAATTATTAACAATGGTTATGTATAACCTTATTGCAGGCTTTACCCAAGCTCTCAAAACCATAACCCACCAAATTTAAGTTGAAGTGGAAACCACGTGGCTAAATTTTAGTGGATAGGATTTATGTGTTCGTAAACCCTATTACATAATTGTTCAAACCCTAATTTCTTGAATTGTTTACCATACCTTTTGTTGTTGTGAGTAAAGTCGCCAGGCTCATGGCCTCATGGGCCTTTGATCCATCGTTTGGCTCTATGGGTGATGGACTTCATTGCCAATGTCTAGCTCGGAGAGAGACCTAGCCCACTTATCAGCCAAGCTGAATCCTCTGATTTTTTTAGCAATGTGGTTACTGAAACTAGAACCCTCGGCTTGCTTTGTGGATTTCTTTGATAGTAGGAAGATTTGGTTTCATCATGGATTTTACTATTTGCTTCTCAATCTCGTTGAGGTTTTTAGCTTGTATTTCTCCTGCCCAGCTGATAGGGTATGAAATTTTCTTTGGCCAGGGTTACTATGCAAAAAAAATTACTGTGTAGCCGAGGATAAAAATCTCCACGTAACCCATTTATCTCTTTCTATAAATGCCATATAAATTCTTTACTCTAACCTTTTTTTTTTGAAAGAGCTTGACATTTTTCAATTTCTTGTGCAGACTTCAATTTTGCTATTGTAAGTTGGAAGACACGGGATATATCCGAAAAAGGGCTCCACGCTTCTCATACAACCTGGTAAGCCTTGGTTTCATGCCTGAGGTTTCTTTTGTGGTGATGTGTGAAGTTTGCAAAGATACTGTCTCGCTGAGATTCGAGCTCCCTTGCTGTAGCTCCATTTGAACAAAGTTTGTTTGGAAAGGCCATGTGGTCGTAGAACTATTATGCTCGATTTTTTATATTTTCTTATGGTTTCACAGTTTATAAACATTTTGTTTTTAACTTGTAACTAGTTATCAGTAAAATGGATGCACTGGCATGTGTAGAAAGGAGTCTTTGTTAGACTTGGGCATCATGGTTTTTCTGTGTTGTAAACTTCAGTTTTTTTAAGCTTGGATTAATAAAGTTTTGAAGAACCTTTTGGTTATTTACCTGTATTTGGTGAATGATTTGATAAAAGATAATGCAAGGATTTCACTGTTTGTAAAAGTTCATAATTTTGATTTTTGTTATGATGAGGTTATTATGTGGAATTTTAAAGTGAAAACTAGTTTCTGGGTTTTCTTTTTAGTATAAAGATTTATTTATGAAATAACAGAAGGAAAAACCTTTAGCATTACAACCTGAACATGACTGTGTAAATTTGATTTGGAATACTCAATTTATCTTTGTTTATTTTATTTTAGTGTGTAAATGATAAACAGTTTAAACTATGTTTCTGTGTAAAATTTGTTTAATATAGGGCAATTATAATATAGATATTATAATTATATAATGAAGAATTTGATTATTGAGGGTATGGATAAAACTGTAAATACCCTATTCTAGAAAGAATACAGAAAGAAAGACTTAGTTGACATGTTTCCTTAATTAGGGTTTGTATTTTTATTTTAAATTTAAAGCTCTAGATTGTTGTTGTTTTACTTTGATGTATTTGATATCTGATGTTTTACTTACAGTATTAATGAAATTACTTGGTTGTTATTTGCAAAACCTAAGTTATTACTATAATTTCATTATACTGTTTATAAGTTATTCCTATTTACGTTATTTTTATGTTTTCTGTAATAGTTAATAATTATATGTATGTATAATAGGTTAAGCTTAAAGATAGTGGTTATTACTATGTTAAAAAGAACACAGTTAAACAAAGTGTGCACTGTTTTTTAAGAGACTTTCTTTTATGATAGTTTATGTTTATGTTTTAAACAAATGTATTTTAACTAAGGAAACTTTTGAAATAGAGGAATTTTTCTTCCAAATAACTCTATAAATATTAAAAGTAAATAATCATATTCCTGCACATTTTGATTTGAATTAATCATCAAACTTAATTTCACCTAATGTACTAGAGTACTACCTCTTCGAAGGGGTGGAAAAATACAGTGAGGTAATTTATTCATCAGTAAATTTAAACTAACCCTAAATAATTTATCCTAAAACATATTTGAATAGAATTTATCAATCTTGGAACAATAAAAGATTTAACTAGCTAACAAAATAATCATTCATATAGATGCATCAAATCCTAAATTTATACATTCCAGTTTCTATGCTTGCATAAAGAAAATAAAAATCACATTTAGAACCTGGTAATATAGCAGAGGAGACAACAACCTAAGGAACCCATTCCTCCCAACCAACTCCTGAAGAGAGCTGAGATGAAAATCTCAGGACCCACAAGCCTGTCTACTAGTCCACCTGGTTGAAAGCACTGGGTGAGAGAATAGGTTTAGAAACCCCCACAACTCCACAGAGTAATCAATAGTAATACTTCTTCCTATAGCAGTAAGAACTCAACCCAAAACAACAACACTAGTTCAGTAAATCAGTACTTTCTCACTCAAACACTTCTGCCTGTCCCCTCCATTGAATTTCTTGTGCACCAATTTCACTCAGAAACTTCACAAGTAATGACTGAGAAACCTCAGCTGAATTCAATGGGTATTTTTATCAGCATGCCTAGGTATTTTGGGTTATTTTTTCACTTAATAAGCCACCTACTCTTGTTCCACTTTCTTGCGGAACATGACCACAAAAATAGGGAAGTTACCTCCTACATCAACTAGAAGTAGTTTGAGGATGCTACCAAGTGTCAATCTGCTCTAAACCCATCCTATTCCACCAAGTGGATAGTAAACACTCATTTAAAAGTCTCCTTAAGCTATTGTCTCATATTTTATTTATTAATTAATAAAATATTCAGCAATTAAATATAATTATCCTTGACCCCACTTAGTTAATAATTATAAACTTTATAATAAAATTAAAACATAATGTATCTAAAACATAAAATGTTTTTGCAATTTGGGGTATGTGACATACACACCCCCTTAAATATAACATCGTCATCGATGTTATTTTATTCATCATCCTCAGAGTTGCCCTGGAACAGAATTGAATATGCTACCCACATATGACTCTCCAATTCCCAACTGGCTTCTTCTGGACTAAGGTGCTTTCATTGCACCTTCACCTTCCCAATGGTGCGATTCCAAAGCAAGATCTCCCTCTTGTCGAGGATACAATATGGTTCCACCAGAAAATATCCTTCGAGTTCCACCTGCACATTATTCCAATTTATAACATGAGTAGCATCATGCACATATTTTTTTTAAACAGAGATATGAAAAACGTTATGAACTTTTAAATTTGGTGGTAAAGCCAACTGGTATGCCACCTGTCCCATTTTGGATAATATTTCAAAAGGCCCACAATATCGGGGTGCCAACTTAGCACAAATTCCTAACTTCAAAGAACTCTTTTTAGGCCTTACCTATATAAAAACATGTTCACCCACTTGGAACTCTCTCTGAGTTTGTTTATAATCTGCATGACTTTTATGTCTATCTTGTACAACCTTTAAATTACCTTGCACCTACTTTGCAATTAACTCCATCTCTTTTAATGGCTCAGGTCCTTGTACTAACCTGTCAACTAGGTTACTCCATGAGATGGGAGTATTGCACTTTCTTCCATACAATATTTCAAATGGGTTGTATTTTGTTGAAGCTTGGTAGTGGTTGTTATAAGCAAATTCAACCAAGTGTAAGTGATCCTCCCATTTACTCGGTTGTTCTCTAACATACATTATTAGCATATCTTCCAATATTTAATTCACTCTTTCAGTCTGTCCATCCGTCTGAGGATGAAAAGATGTACTGAAATTTAAAGTAGTATTCAAACCTTTAAATAGAGATTTCCAAAAATTGCCCGTAAACTTAGGATCTATGTCAGAAATTATAACTTTCAGTATTCCATGTAAACGAAATATTTGTTTCATGAATATATCAACAATATTAGCAGCCTTTTAGGTGGTCTTTATTGGTATAAAATGAGCTTCTTTACTGATTGTATCGACGACAACCATTATCGAATCATTCTGATTCTGATTTTTAGGTAGACCTGTAATAAAGTCAAGATTGATTATTTCCCATTTCTAGCTAGGGATGGGTAATGGCTATAATAAACCGGCTGGATGTTGTTGTTCATTCTTAACCTGTTGACATTCAAAGCACTTGGCAATGTATTATGCTAGTTCAATCTTCATATTTGGCCAAAAATAATCTTTCTGTAACATGGTTACAGTCTTTTGATAACCAGGATGTCCTAAGTAAGGAGTCTTATGTATTTCATTTAAAATCAGAAGCTTAATTTTAGGTACATTAGGTATATATAGCCTGTTTTTGTAAAGTATTAATCCTTTATCATTTAGACTATACCATGTACTTAAACTTTCTGTTAAATTTTATGTTATTTTAGCCTGTAGTTTCTGATAATTTTCATCCAATTTTACTACTTCCTCCAGCTGATCTTCTAAATCTGTTTTATAAGTGTTGATTGCTGCCACAAAATTCAGTCTTGCATTTTAGAGCATCAACGACTTTATTTTCTTTTCCCTTAATATGTTGTATCTCAAAATCATACTCGCTAAGGAAAGCTAGCCACCTAGCTTGCCTTGCGTTTAAATTTGGTTGATCCAATAAATATTTTAAACTCTTATTATCTGTCATTAACATAAATTTTCTTCCGATTAAGTGATGGTGCCACATCTTCAAAGCATGTATGATGGTAGCCAAATCTAAATCGTAAGTAGCGTAGTTTTTCTCATAAATTTTAGGATTTTTAGACTCATATGCAATTACATGTCCTTCTTGCATTAAAACCCCACCTAGACCATCGTTGCATGCTTCAGTGCATACAACAAAGTCCTTATTAGGATAAGCAATTCTTAATATTGGTGTAGTAGTTAATAATGGTTTTAATTTCTTAAAACTTTCTTCACACTTTTGATTGCACTCGAATTTCTTTCCTTGCTTCTATAAATAAGTTATGGGATTTGCGATTCTTGAGAACCCCTCAATGAATCTTCGATAGTAACCGGTAATCCCCATGAATGATCGCACGTCAGTCACATCCTTTGGGACCGACCATTTTTCAATTGCTTTTATCTTTTCTGGATCAACCGAGATCCCCTCTTTAGTTATTACATGGCCCAAGTATTGTATTTTATATTTAAAGAAGTCGCACTTACTAAATTTAGCATAAAGATGATGTTCCGTCAACACTTGCAAAACAGTTTTTAAGTGCTCCTCGTGTTCTTCTTTAGACTTAGATTAAATTAGAATGTCATCATTAAAAACGACTATAAATTTATCAAGATACTTATGCAATACATTATTCATTAAACACATGAAGACAGCCAGGGCATTATTGAGCCCAAATGGCATGACAACAAACTCATAGTGACCGTATCTGGTCCCAAAAGTTGTCTTAAAAATGTTTTCATCTTTGATCTGGACTTTATGGTAACCAAATCGTAAATCAATCTTTGAAAATAGAGTTTCTCCACGCAGCTGATCGAATAGATAATCTATGCGAGGCAACGGGTATGCATTTTTAATGGTAATTTTATTAAGTTAACGGTAGTCAATGCATAAGCATAGAGTAACGTCCTTATTTTTAACGAAAATGACAGGTGCTCCCCAAGGATACACGCTTGTTCTTATATAATTTTTATCAATAAGTTCCTTTAACTGTAATTTTAATTCATTTAGTTCCAATATATTCATTCGATAAGGGGCTTCTGAGATGGGCACTACGCACGGTACCAACTCAATAGTGAAATCTAATTCCATTTTTGGAGACAGTCCCATAATTTCTTCCAGAAATACATCCAAATACCCCCTCAGGATTGGAATATCTTCCAGTTTTAGTTTATCTTCATTATTAATCTGTTCTTCATCAGTTACAGTTACACTTAAACAAAATTGCGAAAGAAAATTGTGGAAGTCCAAACTAGGAAAATGTGATTCCGCATCCCGAATCCCGCACTCCGTAAGATCAACGATCAGGAAAGAATCCACAAAATATTGATGGTGTGGAAGAAGAATTATGGAAATGAGATTGTGGAAAGCCGAAATGTTACATTTCTGCATCTCACATCCTACATCCCCCATCCCGCAATCTAGAAAGATCGGATGGCTGAAATTAGTTCCACTAAAAGAGATCGACGATGCAGAAAGAAAATTGCGGAAAGAATTTTGCAGAAAGGAAAAATCAAAAAGTCGACATCCCACATCCCACAATATGGAAATATCGGAGGACTAAAATTAGTTCCGCTAAAAGAGATCGACGGTGCGGAAGGAGAATTGCGGAAAGGAAAAAGCAGACAATTGACATCCCACATCCCGCAATCTAGTGATCGACAGTCACGGGAAAACCCACAGGAGATCAACGATGCAGAATTGGTGTTGTGAAAAGATGATTGAAGCAAGTAGAAAGTTGAAGTTTTGAAGAGCTGGGTTCCTGCATCCCACGATCCATAAAATAGAATGTCAACAGTCAAGAAAACATCCGATGAAGATCAACGGTGGGGAATCGTTGATGAGGAAATCATAGTGAAAAAATATGATTTCAGGGAAGAAATCTATGTGCTAGATCGACGGACCAGAGAGATTCAAAATTAGATCAAACGACCTGGATTGATTCTAGAGAAGGAGATTGTGGAAGCATCAGAAATGTTAAGTTGAGCTGAGGAAATGAATTCTGAGGTGCGTCCATAAATGGTAAAGAAGAATGTCCAACATGAAAATCATAGATGGAAGGTGAAGACCATGCTATGTGGGAGAAACATGTACAAATGACCCTGCAATGAAGATATATCACAGAGAGTTCCCAAAGGAAGAAAGGAAGCCCACAGGTGTGAGAAAAAGAGAAGCCTGAAGGTCTGGAGATAGAGTATTCCCGATGATGGAGGAGAGGAAGTCCACAAGCATTAGTTTGATGAATCCTATAATCAGAGAAGAAGGGAGCTCACAGATTAGAAGTGATCAAGATTTTTTTAATTAATTATTTAATTAAAAACCATAAGTTAGATTGTTGAAAAGGTGTGACAATCAGATTTAAAAAGGGCATGATTATGAAAGGGTATGTGTACTAAATAAAGAGATGCGTCCATATGAAACATGAAGATACTTATACGCAGAAGTATGAGTGAGAGAAGTGTCTGTGTCATTGAGATCAATGTATCCATAGCATAAAACAGAGACCAGTGGGTGTGACAGAGAATGGAGGGAGAATGAAATATAACATATTATAGAAAACATATTAGGGTGGCAGGGTGGAGCTAGGGAAGGAAACAAGCTTGCAGGGGGTTGTTTCCTCCTTCCAGCAGAAGCTGGTGAATAGGGTGTAGGATCATCCTGTCAGTCATAGCTGACAAAAAAGGGTGTCATAGCATCCTTTCAGTAGCAGCCGATAAACCAAGGGGTCGTATCCTCCTTCCAATTGGCATTGGTAAATAGGGTGTCGTAACATCCTTTCAGTTGTAGTTGATAAACTAGGGGGTCATATCCTCCTTCCAATTGGTATTGGTAAATAAGGTGTAATACCATCTTTGTCTGTAGCAGTAGAAAAAACTATTTGTAAATAACAATTTTGCAGTAATAGGACGTATTGGTGGTTTACCCTATTGGGATTCCACGTTAAAATTGTGTTCTGTGTATTGTTCTTGTTATGTGTTTCTAATGATAGATTTAAAAGTGGTTAAAACAGTAAAAAGTTAACAATACCGATTCATCCCCCCCTCTCATTATTGACTAAAAAACCAACAATTGGTATCAGAGTGGGTTCCTTCACTATAGTTTAGCCACTGGAAGAATGATCCCATTAAAACCACTATGGATCAACAAGAAGAGATTTACATAGTAAATGGATCTCCAATACTTGGAAAAGAAGAATACATAGTTTGGAGTACAAGAATGAAAATTTATCTAAATGCATTGGGACATGATGTATGGAATTCAATGATCACTGATTACTTCCCACCAAAGAGGATAAGGACTCTAGCTCAAAATAAATCCAAGAAAAGAAACTCAATGGAAATGGCTTCAATCCTATATGGATTACCTAATGATGTCAAAGAACATATAGGTGAAAGTAACTCTGTAAAGGAAATTTGGGACAAGATAAAAGACCTCTACTCAGTTGAGCAAAGAGAATAAGGAAGACTTGCTATTCTCAAGGATGTTAGTGAATATGAAAATATAAGTGAAGATAAAGAAAATTTATTTATAGGGACAACAAACTCATATAAGGAATCAGAAGTGGACATAGAATCCCAATACATGGTTGTTGTAGATGAAATTGAAAATGTAGGAAAAAGAACAAAGTCTTGAAAGGAAAATTGTCAAAATATCAAGAAGAGAAGAAATCAAAAGAAGAGGAAGTCAAAACCCTCCAAGAAGAGCTACGTAATTCGAGAAAACAAGTGTTGGCTAGTATGAAAGAGGTCAAGAGCTTAAAACAAGAAGTTTTTGAATTCAAGGAATAAGTGAAGAAGCTAAAAGATCAGTTGATTGTTAGTGAGAAGTTCAAGGAAAGTACTGAAGCTCTTAATAAAGTCTTCACTTTACAAAGATCCCCCAAGGATAAAATAGGCCTTGGATATAATCATAAAGGATCAAGCTCCATTATTTATGAAAATGTTGAAAATGTTAAATGTCAACATGATGCTTCCAAAGATACACCTAGGTAGCAGAAGAATCACAAGGAAATGAAGTCCAGTTATCATAATTCTTCTCATCCTCCCAAGATGAAAAATTTTAGAAGACATGCAAAAGAAAAGAGTCATTACAAGCAGAAAAACTAGAGATTCTTCAAACATACATTTTATGGATATTGTCATTGTTGTCACAAGTTTGGTCACAAGGCTGATGATTATAGAATCAAAGAAGAAGATGAAAGAATGATAAGGAAAGAAGACACCAACATCTCTAATGGAAAAAGACTTATTTGTTTCATATGTAGTAGTATTGGACACTTTGAAAAACATTGCAAGAATAGTACATGCAAATATTTCTAGGAAACTCAGAAAAAAATATGGAAAATGAAAACCAAGGAAAAAAGAAATAAAAAATCAGTGAGCAGGGTACCTCTTGGAAAAATATGGAGAAGAAAGGAAGACTCCAAAGATATAAATATTTCAAACATAAGTGAGGTCTCTGAAGATGACGATGAACATAATTATTCCACAATTAAAAAGGGCATCAATTATAAGGAAAAACAAGATGGAGATGTAAAAGGATACACCGATAAAGATTAAGGTATTGAAGAAAGATGCAGTGATGACTGTGGGATCCTTTCCTAAAAAACATTCTCTCATGATTTAAAGAAATCCCTAAAAATAACATTAGAATGGATCTTATATTCAGGGGGAGTTAAAGTCAAAAAATTCCAATTGGTATCTAAGAAAAAAAACTCAATTGGTGCCTAATGTTGAAGTATATTGAAATCTATCTTCTTCAAAGATGATGGGTGATAAAGGATGGTGAATGGATGACATCAGAGAAAGTTGAAGTAACGTGAGAACAACAAAAGTGAGAGTCATGAAGACCATGATGTCTGCAATCAAATAGAAGATAAAGATGAATATGTTCACTTAGTATTTGAGGTCATGACACATAAATTGTTGACAAGAGAAAACTCAAGTCTAAAGATAAAAATTCAGTCTATTGGTAAGGTAGGAGGATGAGTTCAACATTGACAAAGGAAAAAGGTTGAGGTTATGATTTTTTATGTCTGAGATAGTGAGACAAGATAGACTATGTAATAAATTGAAGTAATATTTGTGTTGAGAATCTCAAGTTATGGGTCTCTGGACAACTGATAATATAGATCTAAAATCCAAAAGAATCCCATGATATATGCTAGGTTTTTATATGAATATCTAAATGCACAGGCTTAAGGAATTCTGGTAAAAGCATAATCCAATTAACTTACAGGCATAATAGACCATTAGATATGGCAGCAGGAACAGAGTTTTCTTTATATATATATCCTAGGCAGAAAATGGAAGAGTGTGGAAAAATGTTGAGTGTAAACTCTATCACAAAAATGTTGACAAAGTAGAGGGAGTACAGTGACAATGAGAGTCCATGGATCTATCATTTAAGCTATCATCCAAGAACCTGTTGCAAGAGAGGAAGTGTTAAGATAATGATATTACATTGATTAAATAACACAGTTCAGTTAAAAAAGGGGAAATATGATGGTAGGGGGAGTTGTCAGAAAGTAGAAAGACAGGAAATCCTATATCAAAATAGGTGCAGCACTGGCATAACAAGTTATCCTTTGTCATTGTTGTCAAAGGGGGAGAATGTTTAGAGGTTTCCATCAATGCCAAAGGGGGAGATTGGTGGAAAATTTGGGTTATAGTTGTCATTGATGTCAAAGGTGTTCACGAATGAAAAAGGAATAACCAGTGGATATGATGGTAGGACAAAGGAATAACCAGTGAAATACATGAGGAATATGGCATAGTTAAAAAATATGCATAGTTGAGGAATATGACATAGTTGAGGATGTGGCATGACACATACGATGACAAGGAATATGATGGCCTAGTTGAGGATGTGGCATGAGACATATGATGACATGGAATATGATGGTGTCTTAATGATTATGAAAGACTAAGGTGGTGATGGCAAAGTTGCTTATGAAGTACAAAAGATAAGCAAAATATACCATGGCAGAGTTAACGTAGAATTAACGCAGCATAAGTCCAAGTAAAGACAAAATGGCATGATGATGAGGTGGCATAGACAAAGGTAGTGATGACATGGCACAATGATGAGGTGGCATAGTTATCTACATAAGATTCGATAAATGAGGATCAGTTTTAGTGTAATCCACAAAGACAAAATGCAGATCCACGTTAGTTCTAGAATGGATAGTCATGGAATGACCTGCACTAGATCTGACGGTGAAGATCAAGTTTACATAAATTAGGCGGGAAGGATAAATATTCCTAAAAATATCAATATTGAACAATGGGCATTGATTCTGCACAAGATACGACGGTTAGTAGGCATCCCGCAAAAGATAAGTGGAAAATCCAAGGTTCCGCAAAATATCAAGATCAGATGGTGGGCATTGATCCCGCACAAGATCCAACGGTTAGTAAGAATCCCATAAAATATAGGCAGAAAATACAAGGTTCTGCAAAAGATCAAGATCAGACGGTCAGGGATAAATCCACAAGGAAATCAATGGTCCAGGAAAATGCGAAAACAAAATTGTTGAAGGAAATTGCGGCAGTCCAAACTAGGAAAATGTTATTCCGCATCCCGCATCCTGCAATCCACAAGATCAACAGTCAGGAAAGACTCCACAAAATATTGACGGTCTGAAAAGAAGAATTGTGGAAAGGAGCTTGCAGAAAGCCAAAAATTTATGTTTCCGCATCTTGCAACCCACAATTTGGAAAAATCAGACGGCTAAAATTAGTTCCGTTAAAAGAGATCTATGGTGCAGAAAGAAAATTGTGAAAAGAAGTTTGCACAAAGGCAAAAGTGGACAGTCGATATCCCGCATCCTGCATCTTGCAATATGGAAGGATCAGATGACTGAACTTAGTTCCTCAAAAAGATATCAACAGTGCGGAAGGAGAATTGTAGAAATCCAAAAGCAGAAATTCGACATCCCGCATCCCGCAATTTGGAGATCAATGGTCATGGGAGAACCCGTAGGAGATCAATGGTGTGGAATTGGTGTTGCAGAAAGATGATTGCGAAAAGCAGAAAGTCGAAGTTTTGAATAATTGGGTTCCTACATCCCGCAATCCACAAAATAGAATATCAACGGTCAGGAAAACATCCGACAAAGATCAACGATGGGGAATTGTTGATGAGGAAATCATAGTGCGGAAATATGATTTCGAGGAGGAAATCTATGTGCTAGATCTACGGACGGGAGAGATTCAAAATTAAATCAAATGACCTGGATTGATTCTGGAGAAGGAGATTGTGGAAGCATCAGAAAATTTAAGTTGACCTGTGGAAATGAATTTTTAGGTACATCCATAAATGGTAAAAAAGAATGCCCAACATGAAACTCATAGATTGAAGGTGAATACCGTGCTATGTGAGAGAAATGTGTACAGATGAGCCTACGATGAAGATACCTCATAGAGATTTCATAGAGGAAGAAAAGAATCCTGAAGGTCTGAAGATAGAGTATTCCCGCTGATGGAGGAGAGGAAGTCCATAGGAATTGGTTTGACGAATCCTACGATTAGAGAAGAAGGGAGCTCACAGATTGTAAGTGATTAAGAAGTTTTTAATTAATTATTTAATTAAAAAATGTAAGTCACAGATTGTTGAAAAGGTGTGACAATCATATTTAAAAAGGGAATGATTGTGAAAGGGTATGTTTTTTGAATAAAGAGATACGTCCATCGGAAACATGAAGATACTTATACACATAAGTATGAGTGAGAGAAGTGTCTATCTCATTGAGATCGATGTAGCCATAGCATAAGACAGAGACCAGTGGGTGTGAAAGAGAATGGAGGGAGAACTAAATATAACATATTATAGAAAACATATTAGGGTGGTAGGGTGGAGCTAGGGTAGGAAACAAGTCTTCAGGGGGTTGTTGCCTCCTTCCAGCAGAAGCTAGTAAATAGGGTGTAGGAGCATCCTGTCAGTCATAGCTAACAAAACAGGGTTTCGTAGCATCCTTTCAGTAGCATTTGATAAACCAAGGGGTTGTAGCCTCCTTCCAATTGGAATTGGTAAATAGGGCGTCATAGCATCTTTTCAGTCATAGCTGATAAACCAGGGGGTCATAGCCTCCTTCCAATTGATATTGGTAAATAGGGTGTAATACCATCATTGTCTCTAGTAGCAGGAAAAACTATTTGTAAATAATAATTTTGCAACAATAGGACGTATTGGTGGTTTACCCTATTGGGATTCCATGTTAAAATTGTGTTCTATGTAATCTTGTTGTTATGTGTTTCTATTGATAGATTTAGAAGTGGTGAAAATAGTAAAAAGTTAACAATATTGATTTTCCCCCCCCCCCCCTCTGAGTATTGACCAATAAACCAGCCATCAACATATTAATCAACATCACGACAACGTAAGTAATACATTAATAATTACATCTGGAAATAGGAAAGCAGGATGTAAGAACAACTTATGACATTACGGTACTGTAAAAAAGTACAACACATTCTGCAAGTTCAAATAATGTCCAACATAGGTAGTTTTGAAAAGCCTAACAAAAAAGAATTATTTTCAATTTTTGGGGACATTACAAGTGGTACCAGAGCCCATTTTGAACACTAAGAGACCAAATGGGCATACCAAACATTTGTTGCAAGGAAAATAAAGTATGTTTTAAATTTTGTTAACAGAAATTTTTCCTATTATTATAAATTTGCAATTGCAGGATTTTAAAAGAATAGTTCAAATCATGAATACTCATGAAGATAATAGTTGGCAAGGGAAATTGAATACACCCACCCAGGAAGCAAAACTGGTGGTAGAACTAAATTCTGATATAATAAAAACCATACAAAGTCTTCAAGAAGACTTGCAAAGTTTCTGAGATGATAATCTGAATGAAAGAAATGAAGATCAAGTAATTAATGAAGCATTTTTGCGAAACATGACGGGAGGAAGCCCGCAGGGAAAACCCATTCATTCCACAAACATGCTTAATAAGGAACCCTATCATAAACGAGCCAGCAGCCCAAGAGAACAAGGAAAAGAGGAACATACCAATGAACCTCCAGAAGGAGATTATCACAATCCTTCTAGTGATGACTCTCTTTCTCCATGCAGAAAGAAACAAAGAAATGATGGAAATCTCTAGGGGGAGTTCAGAAAAATAAGAGCCCCAACCTATGAAGGAGAGGTGAACATGAGGGAGAAAGATGAAGAGTGGTTGTTGGGTATGAGAAAATATTTTCAGGTCCATAACTATTCTAACGAGATGAAAGCTTGTCTAGCCATCTATAATTTAAATTTCAAAGCAATGAGATGGTGGAGAGACTTGAAGCATACCAAGAAATATGAGGTAAACGAAATACGCTGGAGTAATTTCCGCAAGATTTTTCAAGAAAAATATATGTCGGAAAGATTCTTCCACAGAAAGGTGAAATAGTTTCAAGAGTTACATATGGGATCCACGACTATGGATTCTTTTATTAATGATTTTTTAGATCAGTTACATTATGTGCCATACATCAAGGAAGAGAAGGTAAAAATCCAACAATTTTTATGATGTCTTCCTCCCACTTTTTGGGAAAGGATTGAGTTTGACATGCCTAAAACCTTGGACACCACATTGCACAAAGCTAGGATTTTCTATGAGAATGGATAGCTAAGGAAAGAGAACCTAAACAGAAATAGAGGTAGGTCCAAGAACTTCTTTGACAACCACAAACTGGGTTTTAACCCACCACCATACAAAAAACAGAAAAATAGTTTTCTAGCCAATAAGAACTTCTAAAAATCGAGTACAAAGCCATATGTACTAGCTCCAAATGTTAACAAGCCAGCAACAATTGGGGAAGCCAATGTTTCCCCACTGTAGATTAAATGCTGGAAATTCCAAGGGCCTCATTATTCATGAGATTGTAAGAACAAGACCAATGGGGTCTTGCACAACTTACAAGAAGAACCAACGGTAGAGGACATAGATGAAACACCGTGGATTTATGCATCCTTGGATGGCCGACATGAAAACCATCAGGCTACCATGGTTGAGATAAAAGGTAAGATATTAAACACTTCTATTTCAATACTGATTGACCCCGGTGCTTTCTGTAGCTATGTATCACCTAAATTGTTGATGTATGTAAACTAGGAAATAGTAAAACATGATAAACCTTGGCTTCTAGAATTAGCCACAGATACAAAATGGAATGTTTTGAAAATAGTTAAAGATTGTGAGGTAACCTGAATGGTTTTCCTACGAAAGTAAACCTGAACATCCTACCCTTAGGATCGTATGATATACTTATCAGCATGGAATGGTTGGAACAACACCATGTCATGCTCGATTTCTTACGTAAGTCAATCTTGTGTATAGATAAGCAAGAGAATGAAGTGAAAAATCAAGGTGTACCAAAGAAATTTTATGTAAGGCATATATCTGCTTTACAAGAAAAGAAGTGCTTTAGGAAAGGTTGCAAGTTGTTTGCAGTAAATATCCAAGACATAGAGGCTAAGAGAGAAAAACACATAGAGGAATTTCCAGTTCTTGTAGAATTTAAGGACTTATTCCCTAAGGAAATACCAATATTACCTCTGAAACGAGACCTATACTTTTCCATAGAACTGACACTAGGATCAGTTCTAGCTTCAAAACCCCCTTACCACATGAGCACCAGAGTTGGTGGAACTCAAACTGCAACTGTAGGAGTTGATAGAGAAAGGATATATCTGACCAAGTGTGTCCCCTTGGAAAGCACCGATACATTCTGTAAAGAAAAAGGATGGTACGATGCAGATGTGCATCAATTACCATCAGCTTAACAAGATGACTATCAAGAATTGATACACACTCCCTAGGATTGATGACTTGTTCGATCAGGTAAGAGGACCCAAGATTTCAAAGATCGACCTGCAATCCGGGTACCATCAGGTATATATTCGCGACGAAGATATTCACAAAATCGCCTTTCATACAAGGTATGGTCACTACGAGTTTGTAGTAATGTCGTTCGGGTTGACCAATGCACTCGCAAACTTTATGTGTATGATGAACAATATATTGAGTAAATATTTGGATAAATTTGTTTTGGTCTTTATAGACGACATCCTGTTTTATTCTAAGAGTAAAGAGGAACACAATGAACCCCTTCGCATAGTGCTACGAGTGTTATGAGAACACCATCTCTATGCCAAGTTTAGTAAATGTGATTTTTACAAACCACAGATACAGTACTTGGTTCACATCATCTCCAAGCCAAGGATAGATGTGGACCCAGAAAATATTAAAGCTATAGAGTATTGGCCTGTCCCTAGTAGTGTCATCGACATTAGGTCCTTTTTGGGATTAGCTTTAATAACTCAAAAAATTGTAAAATTCAAAAAACATTCATGTGACATAAAATGTCAAATGCCACCGCTAATGTACCCCTATCTGTTAGCAGATAATAAAACAGTTTGTAAGAGAGACACATATTACTCCTTTATAAGAATTTGTATTATCTAGAGGCTTATCTTTAAAACTGTGTTAGTACTGTTTTCAACTTAGTAGTTGTAAATTTCCAAAAGAAGAAAAGAAACTTGTATTTATTGATGTTAGGTGTACTGTTGATTTCTTTTGTCAAGTAGGGGAAAGTTTCTTAGGGATGATCGGAGCTTACTTAGCTTATAGCTAACACAGTGGGACTGATGGTTCATTAGAGGTTTTAACAGGTAAGCGTATGTTCCAGTAAAAATAATATATGTATATACATATCAAGAATATACTTCTCTAGCATAAATATGATGCTAGACTTAGAATGTTTAAATGCAGCGTGTCTCCATAAGAGGTAACGTTGATCTTATTTCAGTCATCACAACTCTATAAATATTTTACAGCAAAATTTCATATGCATGGATTAATTTGCATGATCAAAATACTATCAAAAGACAT
>LPNX010354877.1:158967-261095 GCA_001517045.1 Pseudotsuga menziesii
AGGTAATGTTGATCTTATTTTAGTCCTCACAACTCTATAAATATTTTACAACAAAACTACATATGCATGGATTAATTTGCATGATCAGAATACTGTCAAAAGACATCTTCTCTCTCTCTCTCTCTCTATATATATATATATATATATATATTTGGATTTGAGATTTTCTTCTTATCTGAAAGAGTTCCTTTTTTTAACTTTTACAATCTTATCTTGATTGCATTTTCTTTATATTTCACACCTCAACTTCCTGGTGTACCACTAGCTATAACTATACCTTTATACAAGTTGTTTAATACACTTTCAAGATAAGTTTGTTGATTACTATACTATAGGAGATCTTATTTTTGCTTGGCCTATTTAACCCTGAACTTGCCAACTCTAACGAAATCAACTTGCTACCTTTGAATCTCCTTTTTATATAGTTTAAAAAATACAACATAAGAATTTTTACTATAACAAACAAAGTTCGCAAAATAATTCGAGTTATAAAATAAACTTTAGAAGAGTATCCAAGCCTTAAACCTATAGTTATTACGCTAAACATTGAAATATTTCAAAGGTAAGATATTTTTGATAAACATAGAAATTGCATTGATTTAGTGATTATAGGTTTTGATAAATAATGATTTTAATTGCAGATTTAAAACTGCAATGTGACTATAGAACTTCTACCAACGCTGGAGATAAATCTCGAAGGGCATGTGAAAGGGGTAAAGTCATTGGTTAAGTTGACTTGTGTTTGCCCTAAACTTCATTTTGCAAAGGGCGAGGGTTTCTTTTTCTGGTGCGACCGAGCTGGGAGCTCATGCCCGCCATCACTTCTTGCTAACCTCCAGCTTTCCATTTCCACTACGAGCTTGGTCTTGTGAGAAGTAAAAACCAGTTTTAAGAGCTCCACGACTATTGTGAATAAAATTTGTTTCCTTCATCATTTTAGGGACTGAATTCGTATTTTAACAAAAAAGGACAGAGCTTTGTAAGAGAGTGCTCTTCGTTTTAGCTGGGTTGTTGCTTTCCATCCTCTGGATTTGTGATTTAGGGTATTAGTTGTAACTGACACATTTATCTCATCCAGGGAAATCCTCTTCCTTGTGCCATCACAATGATCCAGTTGCTTGCATCCACGATTTCTCCAACGATAATCAAATAGGTAACTACCGATCATGACTTTTGTTTTACAACGCTTAGTTTAAGTTTTACAAAAAAAAATATTTTTAATTGTGTAACTAAAAAACTTGTCTTCTGTGCAGGAATCCTCTCACGGCAAAATATATCTAGGTAAAAGCACACCTCTCCATTCACGGTCGCGCAACCCTGGTAAGCTTTGGTTGAACTGAGGGTTTTCTCTTGCATTGATGTGGTGGTTGGAAAGAATAAGAGGCCTCATCGTACTAGATGTGAAATCGTACTGGGATTTACTATTCAGGTAATACTTCTTGTTTTTATGTTAGTTTTATACCATTTTAAAACCCTAATGGATGTTGTGTAAAAACTTATAGGCTATAGTAGTCGTGACATAGGGTATTTCGTGCCAGAGTCTTTATGGCCTAGAAGATGAAAAAGCTTTTTGCTTTACAAAACTTGGCTTAAGCCGTAATGGTTTAAGTTTGAAAATGTTGTTTTGTTTAAGCTTGTATAAAATGTTAAACAGGTTGAAACCTCGACCATAGTTATAAAAGGCCTATGAGCCATCATGCTAAATTCTATTTTGTCTCTTTTTAAACTCTCGATAGTGTTATTTAATTTAAAGTTATTCTGTAATTTAAATGGTTTAGAGTAAATTATATTACCGGATCTTTTATAGTATTACTGAGTAAATTTAGTACTCTGTTTTTAGCTAAAAAAGGTTATTATTTTTGGAAAACCCTACAGTTCTGTAATAAAATAGATATTACAGGAATATATTTTAGTTCTGATTTTCTATTTTGTTTTCAATAAAAAAAACATTACAGCTGTTAAATTTTTGTATTATGGTTTTTAAAAGAAAAGTGAAAGTTTGTTCTTAGGGATAAACCCTTCCTCCTGTAAACCTTAAGTAAGTCTGGAAGGTTACATTAAAAACATATGTATTTCCGAACAGATTGTAAAATATGAACTTGAAGTAATTTATTAAAAAGAACTATGGAGTACTATCTTGGTTAAAACCCTAGTACTATCTTTTTATTGTTTCTATGTTTATTAACTTTATCTATTATGTTTATAATAATTATTAGTACTAGTAATGATTCTGTGAATAGTATGTCTACAATTTTTTCATAAATAATCTATTCTTTTCCTATGATTAAACAATACAGTTACTTCCTGTAGATAGAGCATGTACAACTATATATCTGTAAATTAAACATAAAAGAAATCATTTGCATTTTTCATTCAGAGTTGATAAACAAATCACCACATCTACTTAATGAACCAGCAGTACTAGAGTACTACCTAAATAAGGCATGGAAAAATATAGTATGGTAATTTATGTCTATTCACTTTTCATTTAGCAATACCACTACTGTTTTGAAAATAATCTACAAATCACTAATTTAACACTAAACAAATGCTCTTTTCTGCACAAACCCTAACAAAACACTAACTTGCATATATTTAAGAAAAACTAGTAAACATTTACTGAAAACAGTAAATAAATTATAAATAACTTGAACAAATAAAAACATGTCAAATGATGAGGTGACAACAGCTTAAAAAGGCTGTTACCCCCAACCAACTAATGGAGAAAGCTTAGTCTGCACTTTCTCAGGACCCTCGATCCTGTTTCCTGGACCTCCTGGTAGAGTACTGGGTGAAGGATGTATCCTTAAGACCTTCTGTCACCTGACTAGTCAAATTACAGCAGTAATTTCCAATCCTACTTACAGCAATAAGAAATTTAGCCTAATAGTTGCACAAGTTCAGTTCTCAACAGTTAACCCCTCAAACTCACTTCAATGAGTCTCTTCCATCGAGTTTCTCATATGCACTTCATTCACACTGAATGACCACATTTCCAGAAAGAGCAGCCTCAACTATCTTCAATGGGAAGTTTTATTGTAATGCCTAGGTCTTCTGGGTCAGCTTTTACTTAATGAGCCACCTGCTCCAATTCTACCTTCTCGGGGAATCATGACCACAAATATAGGGAAGTTTCCACCTGCAATAGTTAGAAGTAGTTTGAGGATACTGCCACTTGCCAGTATACTCTCCACCCAGTTTCCTCCACCAAGTGACCAGTTAACACTCTTTTAATAGCTTCCTTAAGCTGTTGTCTCGTCATTTATTTATTTATTATTAAAATATTATGAAATACATTAATTATTCTTGACTCCACTTGGTCATCAATTACAAACTTAGCACAAAATATAACATAATCTTTCTCAATAAAATTAAATTGTTTTGCAAATTGAGGCATGTGACATACACACCCCCTTGATTTATAACATCATCCTCGATGTTATTTATTCCTCGTCCTCAGATTTCCCCTGAAATAGAATTGGATATGCATCTCGCATATGACTTTCCAATTCCTAGGTGGCTTCTTCTAGACTAAGGTGCTTCCACTGCACCTTCACCTAACCAATGGTGTGATCTCGAAGCGAGATCTCCCTCCTTTCAAGGATACAATCCAGTTCCACTAGAAAATCTCCTTTAGGTTCCACCTACACATCATTCCAATTAATAACATGAGTAGTATCATGTACATATTTTTTTAATACAGAAATATGGAAAACATTGTGCACTCTTAAATTTGGTGGTAGAGCTAACCAATATGATACATGTCCTATCCTGGACAGTATTTCAAAAGGGCCACAATATCGGGGTGCTATCTTAGCACAACTACCCAACCTAAAAGAACTCGTTTTAGGTCTCACCTTAATAAAAACATGTTCACCTACCTGGAACTCCTTTAGAGTTCGTTTTAGGTCTGCTTGGGTTTTTTGTCGATCTTGCGCAATTTTCAAATTACCTTGTACCTGTTTTACAATTAGCTTCATCTCTTTTAATAATTCAGGTCCTAATACTAACCTGTCCACTAGATTACTCCAAGAGATGGGAGTATTGCATTTCCTTTCATACAGAATTTCAAAAGGACTATCTCTAGCTGAGGCTTGATAATGATTATTGTAAGCAAATTCTACCAAATGTAGATAATCTTCCCATTTACTTGGCTACTCCTTTACATACATTCTAAGTAGATCCTCCAATACTTGATTTACTCTTTCAGTTTGTCCATCGATTTGAGGATGGAAAGAGGTACTAAAATTTAACGTAGTATTTAATCATTTTAACAAATATTTCCAAAAATTACCTGTAAACTTAGGGTCTCGATCCTAAATTATTACCTTCGATATCCCATGCAACCAAAAATTTTGTTTTAAGAAAATATCAGTAATATTTGCAACTTTATAAGTAGTTTTTACAGGTATAAAATGGGTTGCTTTACTCAATTTATCAACAACTACCATTATTGAGTCATTTACGTTCTGATTTCTAGGTAGTCCCATAATAAAAATCAAGTCTAATTATCTCCCATTTCCAGCTAGGAATAGGCAATGGATGAAGTATCCCAGCTGGATGTTGATGTTCAGTTTGTACTTGCTAACATTCGAAGCACCTAGCAATGTGTTCTGCCAATTCGTTTTTTATGTTTGGCCAGAAATAATCCTTTCTTACCATGGTTATAGTTTTCTGATAACCCGGATTCCTTGAATAAGGAGTTTATGAACTTCATTTAAAATTAACAGCTTAATATTAGGTACATTAGGTACATATAATCTATCTTTATACAATAATAATCATTTTTCATTCAAGTTGTACCCTCTACTTAGAATTTCTATTAAATTTTCTCTTACATTTGCTTGTAATTTTCGATAATTTTCATCTTGTTCTATTCCAGCTTCTAGCTGATATTCCAAGTCTGCATTATAAGTGTTGATGGCTATTGTAAAATTCAGCTTTGCATTTCTACTTAATGCATCAGCAACATTATTATCCTTTCCTTTAATATGTTGAATTTCAAAATCGTATTCACTAAGAAACGCTAGACACCTGGCTTGCCTAGCATTCAAGTTAGGTTGATCTAACAGATATTTCAATCCTTTATTATCTGTCATTAGTATAAAATTCCTTCCTATTAAATGATGATGCCATATTTTTAAGGCATGTATGACAGTGGCTAATTCTAAGTCATAGGTCGCATAATTTTTTTCATGAACCTTCAGCTTCCTAGACTCATAAGCAATGACGTGTCCTTCCTAAGTTAAAACTCCACCTAAACCATCATTGCATGCATCAGTACATACTATAAAATATTTATTAGAGTCAGCAATTCTGAGAATTGGTGCAATGGTTAATAATGTTTTTAACTTTATAAAATTGTCTTCACACTTCTGACTCCAATCGAATTTCTTCCCATTTTTCTGCAAAAAGGTTATAGGATTTGTAATTATTGAAAACCCTTCGTTGAATCTTCAATAATAACCAGTAATCCCCATGAATGATCGGACATCAGTTACATCTTTTAGGACTAGCCAATCCTCGCTTTCCTTTATATTTTTGGGGTCAACAAAAATTCCTTTTTTAGTCACCACATGACCCAAATACTGAATTTTATCTTTAAAGAAATCACATTTACTAAATTTTGCATATAGTTGATGTTCTCATAACTCTTGTAAGACAATTTTTAAGTGTTCTTTATGTTCCTCTTCAGACTTTGAGTAAATTAAGATGTCGTCAATAAATATGACCACAAATTTATCTAGATATTTGTGCATTACATTATTCATTAGACAAATAAAAACAGTTGGGGCATTTGTAAGCCCGAATGGCATAATGACAAACTCGTAATGTCCATATCGAGTCCTAAAAGTTGTTTTAAATATGTCTTCATCCTTGATTTGGACCTGGTTGTATCCAGATCATAAATCAATCTTTGAAAACACCATTCCTCCACGTAGTTGATCAAACAAATCATCTATGCAGGGTAATTGGTATCTATTCTTGATAGTCATTTTATTTAGTTGACGGTAATCTATACATAGTCGTAGAGTTCCATCCTTCTTCTTAACAAAGATAACATGTGCCCCCTAGGGAGGCACACTAGGTCTAATGTAATTATTATCAATGAGTTCTTTTAACTGCGACTTAATTTCATTTAATTCTAGTATATTCATCCGATAAGGGGATTTTGAGTTGGGCACTGCACCAGGTACCAGCTCAAATTGTGAAAGTTAAAAGAACATGAGAAAAACTACCCCACACACTATCTTGAGTTAGCAACCATCATCCACGCCTTGAAGATGTGGAGGCACTAACTCATGGAGGGAAATTCCTTCTAAAAATAGACAATATGAGTCTGAAGTATTTATTCGAGCAGCTGGATTTGAATGCTAGGCAAGCCATATGGTTGGCTTTCCTTAGCGAGTACCATTTCCAGCTAAAGCATAATAAGGGAAAAGAGAACAAGATTGTTAATGCTTTGAGTTGATGAACTCATATGATATATGAGGTGACATTAAGTCAAATCGATTATGATTTACACAAGAGGATTAGAACGGCCAACAGAGTTGACCATTTCTATGTAGAAATCCTCAAGAAGGTCCAAGAGGACAGGTTGTTTCAACAACAAAAAGAGGTAGACAAAACAGGATTTCTATGGTCCATGGAGAGATTGTACGTTTCAGAAGGAGGAGAAATTCGGTCCAGCATCCTCATAGAATTTCATCGAACACCCTACTTGAGGAATATGGGATATCAAAAGATGATATCCGCCGTTAAGAGACACTTTTTATGGTCTAAGTTAAAGGCCGACATTGCATTGTTTATCACGAAATGTTAGGAATGTCAGCTGATCAAAGCTAAGCATCATCATCCTTTGGTATTGTTGCAGCCATTACCCATTCTAGAATGGAAGTGGGAGGTCATTAGTATGGATTTTATCACTACTTTACCTAATAGTAAGAAACAAAATGATTCTATCTTTGTATTAGTTGACAAATTGTCAAAATCACCACACTTCATTCCAGTGAAGTCGACCTACAAGGCAATACACATTGCCGGTATCTTCTTTAAGGATATATTTAAAGTGCACAAAATACCCAAGGGAGTCATCTCGGATCGATATACTAAGTTTACTAGAAACTTTTGGAGATTCTTATTCTCCAGATTAGAGACATAGTTGAAATTTAGTACTACTTATCACCCGCAGACATATGGACAGACAAAAAGGGTAAACCAGATTGTCGAGGACATGCTTAGGATGTATGTCATGAAAAACCCCACCAAGTGGGAAAATTACCTGCATCTTGCATAGTTTGCATATAACAAAGGATACCAAACTTCTGCCAAGATGAGTCCCTTTAAGGTACTCTATGGACAGAAGTGTAGAGCACCAGTTACTTGGGATAGCCCGGTGGATCGGCTCATGTTAGGGCCTGACTTGTTAAAGGACTTGGAACAATTGGTTACCAAGGTCCAGGGGAAACTTAAAGAATCACAAGATCACTAAGAAATCTACATGGATAAGAAAAGGAAAGATAAAGATTATCAAATAGGCGACCATGTCTACTTGAAAGTAAAAGAAAAATGGAGCTTGTTGAGCTTGGGAAGGTGCAGTAAGTTAGCACCTAGGTTTTGTGGACCCTTTGAAATACTGGCCAAGAGAGGGATAGTGGCATATGAACTAGTGTTACCCGCTCACATAAGAGTTCATAATGTTTTCCATGCATCTTTAATAAAGAAATATGTTTATGATACTAAACATGTGATTGATTGGTCCTTATTACAGGTGGAACCTAAAGGGGAGTTTTCCCTTGAACCTCTTCATATATTGGACAAGAGAGAGGTGCAGCTCAGGAAGCGCACCATATTCCAGTTGAAAGTGCAATAGAAGCACTTCGAATCCGATGTGGCTACTTGCGAGAATGAAGCCACCATGAGAAAGGCTTACCCCACCTTGTTTCATGATTTCATTCTAAGTCCTTAGAACACGAGGGACAATGTTGTTCTAAGCAGGGAGGGATGTAATATCCTGAATTTTGGACCTAACACTTATGGGCATGAGCTCCATTGATTATTATGTTACCTTGATGTTTTATTTTGATATGCTGGTTCAAAGACCCCATTGCATATGAACATGATGATTTGTTTGAGATATTGGGCGTAAGCCAATTGCATATGATATATATATGTTTACTTGTGTTGGGCATGAACCCTGAAGCACATGGTTGATGAGATGTTTTTTGTTGAGCGAGGAGCTCTGGAGCACATGGGTAAATTGATGTTTTATATTGAGCAAGAAGCTCTGTAGCACATGAGTACTTATATTTGTGTTGACCGAGGAGCTATGGGGCACATGAGTTTTGAGACATTTGTGTTGAGCAAGAAGCTATGGAAAACATGAAAAGATAAATTGGAATTGTTGGGCATAATACCTAGAACCTTCCATGTTGATGTTGAGCATAAGCTATGGAACATCGGATCCTTGGCCATTGTATCCCTAGGTGTATCCTGCAAGTACATCTTAGCATTAGTGTTGAGCAAGGAGCTCTAGAATTGCACTAAGTTTGTAACTCCCTGTTTTTAGCATTGAGTATGGGATTTGGATAAGCACTAGGAGTTACTGAAAAGAATTAATTATGTCGAGTGAAAACAACTCAAGAAAAATATTGATCTCATATGACTTATTTATAAGTGATTAAATGAAATTTCGAATTTTTGTATCTCATCAAGTACTAAAGAACTACCATGTTATACGAGAGAATTCAACATGCAAGGATGCTTAGAGTTGCCTAGATTAGTAGACCCAACCACCTACCTGATGACCTTAATGAATAAAGTTTCATAAGTTTAGAGATCATAATATATGATACCCAAAGACAAATGTTAACAAATAATATATTATTATATATTTTATACATGGTATGTATAAAGAGTAAGCATAGTAATAATATTAATAATGTAAGGAAAAAGGAAAAGCTCCATCTATTATTATTATTATTACTAAAATAAAATTTGATATTATAATACCTACAAAATTTCAATTAGGAACTAGTTAAAAGTTTCTAAGTTAAAATATTAAAAGTACCTAAATGAAATAAAAAGGGTTAAATCAAGAAATCAAATGATTCTTGATTTCACTGCCCCTTTGACTGAAAAGTCTATCTATAAAGTCCCAAGCCAAGGAGAGGCTTGGGGATCTCTTCCATCTTTTTGGAGTCATTATCCTGCCTGATTATTCTCAAGAGAGTTCTTGAAGAACATCTTCCTAAGAGAAAAAATGAGAACTGATCCAGACCTGATTTAAGAGTTAAGGAAGCCTTACCTTAGGAGCTCTAAGCTACTTGCATGTTGGAACCAGCTCGGGGGGATCCGGATTGAAACCAGGAACATATATTCGTCATGGTTGGGTGGAATGTGGTAGTTCTAAGTGATACGGTCATCTATACAAAGGTCAGATCTACCTATGAATTGTTAAGGTTGGGTAATTGAGTGTGCAATTTTCAGCCATTGGAATAGCTTCACCTTTCAGGTATGAGGTCCTTGACTTCCTATTTCATTATCTAGTATAATTTCTGGTTAGAATATGCAATTGTTCATGTTATATTTCTAACCCTATGTTTATAATTGTTTTCCTGTCAAAAAATTTAGGGGTTTACATGTTATTTATAAACCCTAAGTTTGTAAATTAATTCATGTTTAAGAAATATTTAGGGTTTATTTCTTCTATACTTAGTTTTGCATTTATTTACAGCTTAAACCTTGTTTTTCTAAAAACTAGGAAATTACTCTAAAAGTACCTATATGTTTATTTACCTATGAACTCTACTAGAAGATTCCATATTTTCAGCAGAACTGTAATTAGGAATAAAAGACTATTTCAAGTTAAGCTATAAACAAAACATAAATATAAAATACAGTTAACTAATATAGTAAGCAAAACCTAATATATAAATCACTTACATTATATCAAGTATAAATAAAACAATATTCTAAATGAAGCAATATAATAAACATAGTATTCTATACTTAATAATATCCATCAATATAAAGTATTAAAGCTAAAATAAAACACAGCAAAGACCTCTCAGGTCTGTAATTATTTCTACCAAGAACCAAGGTTAAACAATATCTTTTTCCATTAACCAAATAACTCATGAGTCGAATCTATGGTCCAAGTATCAAGGCCATCTAATGGTCTGAGACTATAAATAGTAATCCACATAAAACCATTGCATGCATAATAAATAAAATCTTGTAAATACTTACAATCTATACTACAAGAATCGCATGTAGTAACAAAAGTCTCGACATATTAAATAAACCATAAAAATATGTGCAGCACTCATTAAAAACTTAAATATATCTACACAAAGGTCGCAGGATCAATTCCTATAGGCATTAAGCTCAGATCGAATCCTTACAATTATAAACCCTCACAACCATATACGACCCAGGATCAATTCCTGTAGGGTTTGTTTATCTACAAGTCACCATGGTGAATCCTACAGGATTCGTTAATAAGTCTTCTACCTCACGCCGTAGCATTCCACTATCAAACCACAAGATATATATACATATACACAGGCTATAATTTAAATACATCAAATCGCTACACAGAGGTCAGAGCCCGACTTAAAATACACACCGTAACTATGGCCCTCGGCGTTGTACATACCCAAACATTTAAATAAGCTTTAAACATTAACGCCACCCTGTCAAACATTATGTGAATGGCAATGACATCGCCAAAGGGTTACACCCCTGTCACACCTATTACATCTTAACATAAAGGTTCAACCATAAAACAAGTTTTTTCCATCAAAACGATAATACAATTGTTAATACACTATCACAGCTATAATGACGGGAATGTCAATGCTACATACGGCATGGCCCCAAAGCCATAAACACTGTCAACGATTTTCCATACAATAATTTAAACAAGGATTTCGATTACACACAGTCCATTAAATAAGAATTATAACCACTAACTCAACACAGTATGCATATGTTGTTTATATTTATAAACACAGTTGTTACCAAAACCAATAATAGTTACCCAATATTTTAAAACTCGGCCTTGCACCATTGCAAGAAATGGTGTTGTCATTGTCTCAATAAAATAAACATATTTACAATATGCAGAGCCTGTCGAGAGATACCCAGTCACGTTTACCACGTATAGAAACATTTAAACCAAAAACCCCGAATAGTTTAGTTCCATCCTGAAGGCTCTAGAAACCCAACAAAAAAACACCAAGTCTTAACGCATCTATGATGCTTTACAGTATTTACATAGACAGTCCTTCTTCCAGGAGGCAGCCATTAAAACCCAAAACCAAACATTCAAACCCCCAACTCAGAGAGAGGCAAGTTTTAACTTGTACAAAAAAAGCTTACCTGTATTGGTTATGGCTTTTGAACACATGGACACCCACAAGGACCACCCCTTCATACCCTGCAACATGTACACGCAAGAGAAGCCACAATGAGCAGTACACATTATAAACAATCTGAACATACACAATAATGTTGCTAAACCAGACTATCAATGTACATGTTAAGCCATCGTAGTTTCACCCCATTACACTGCGCGAGATCAAAGCACAAGAAGCAAGGCTGTGAATGACCAAACCAATGCAATTTTCCAAGCCCTAAGCTTGGATACCACATTTACCCATGCGCATTTATGTCACCACTCTGGCCTCTAATAATGCTTTCAAAACCCATAATCATATAGTTCATGCCACCATATCAAACCTTATTCCAAAACAACATTAATTGTAAAACCCCATTTGTGTATCGAATTACATAAGGTTTAAGCCATAAGTCCATGAAATATGAAATATGCCATGGAATACTTTAGGCCAAGGTTTTTACAAATCATAATCCAACTATTTAAAACCATATATTAAAACTGTGTTAGAGCATGAACAAATCCATAAGTATTTATACCATAGTAAGTATGTGTCACATGAATAATAAGTACAGTAGTGACCAAGTCACTATCGTAGAGTCTGTAAGCACAATAATAACAACTTGTGCAACATAGGCTAGTAAACCACCCAGCCTAGTATCAATATCATCTAACAACCATCATATATTCACTAAGATAGATCTGTAAAACTGAGTTCTAATGACGAAACAGACAGCATGGCATGTTCAGCATTTATGGGCAGTTTCAGTCGTCGAGTGCACCTGCACGCAAAGTGGAAAGAAATGCATTAGTTCGTAAGAACTAAGTAAGCCTGATATGACAAGTATAAAATAGTTACATCTTAGGTGGTTACAAGGGAAAACTAGTGCCGCCATTCCACCAATTTTTCAAATAACAAAGTTAAGTCAGAATTATGTATACGACAGTAATCAGCTTTATAACCAAGGAGTATGTAATCAAATAACCAACATACATATCAATGCGTAACCATACATCAACATAGTAATCAACATCACAACAATGTAATTAATACATTAATAATCACATCTGGAAATAGGAAAGCGGGATGTAAGAACAGCTTACGACATTACAGTACTATAAACAAAGTATGACACATTCCGCAAGTTCAAATAATGTCCAGCATAGGAAGTTTTGACTAGCCTAACAAACAAACAAAAAAATTCAACTTTTTGGGGACATTACACATTCTCGGCGGAGGCTTCAACATTTTCCATTTTCTGCAAAACAAGTTTGTATATTTCAAGAAATTTACAGAAATAAATACAAAAAATAAAATTAGTATTCTGGTTTTTTTTTTAAGCGAGTTAGCCTGTCATGCCTAGTGTTGCACTCTTGCTCTAATACCACTTGTAACAAACCTAAATTTGCATAAACAAATAAATAAAATTATTTATTTTATTTAGTATTTATTATTATTGTTTTCCATGTCTTAGGGTAATGTTTGAAGTTACTAAGGAATAGATTAGAAACATTACTCTTCGATCTTTCCTGCGATAAGACTAACAGATTGTATACTGACGTTTAAAAGATGAAATCACTAACCTTCTCCTATGATAGTTGACAGTAATAGTTATTTTTGTAACTATACTTATAGTTAATGCTCCATTTACTTGGTTTTACACTTAACTAAAAACTCCAGTACTGTTTGAAGGTTAAGGACCAGGTCTTACTTAGTCTTTTTATGACTAACACATGGACTCATTATACTTCCTCTGTTACAGGTGAAAAATATTCTTCGATGATCGATTTTGTTTTAGAGCAAGGATAAACCAAGAGCCATCAAACAAATGTAAAAAATGGGGGGATAGCCCCTCTATGTTTGAAGGAATAATTACTTATACCATCGCTAAAATGAAATCTAACCTATAATTCATGTCATTACACTATCTCCATTTAAGATATTTAAAGAAAGGGAATTAAGCCTAAAGTACTAAGGTTAACAACCAGCCTGTGAATGATTAATTCTCTTACAAGCCATAAATTGGTTTTTGATACTACCCATGTGATTTTGTACATCAACCAATTGTAGGCAACAAAGTGTACTGCAAAACCCGAGGGGGTTCAATGCACTTTGAAGGTTGAGCTTGACTGTTTTGTTTAGTGGTTTGAAAACTTTGACTCAATTGGCTCTCAGCTCTGGTTGAGTAACTTCAAAGAGCAGTAATGTTGAAACCAACAGAGCTTCGGCTCTTGAAAACTCCTGATATTTATAGACGTTGACTAGTTAAAGGCGTAACTCATATTCTTGTTTTGGAAAAGAATGAAATCTTGGAGTTCTAACAATGCCGAGACAGGTGCACTAATAAAATATTTATTCCCCTTATTTCATCATGTTTGAAAACTATTTTTTTTTCGTTCTTAACAAAAAAATGGTTGACGCAGGAAAAAGTGAGCAGTCATCTAACATGCGGCGAGGTTCTAGACTGGGACTATTCGTGAAGGGATCACCCTTCAGTCGGTAAGACCTAGACCTTACCTTCACACGGAATTGAGGAAGCTGGGTTCCTGGATGTGTTAGGAAACAATATGTAAGGTTTCGAATCTCATGGAGTTAAATGTTTGTCTTCCACATAACTCCATTATTGTCTTTTGAACAAAAGTATATGAAACTTTGTATGAACTTATGAGGGCCGAAAAGCCTTTTAAGGTTAAATTCTAGTGGATTGTTTGAGATTTGTCGGTCTCGGTCCTCAAGCATCTATTTACTTGTACTGTGTAGACTTTGAAAGGCACCTACAGTTTTCCTTTAATAGACTGTAAGTCTATAAACAATACTTATTCCATTTTCCTGTATAGTTAGTGATTGTATTAAATAAAAATGAAGTAATTTATTGTTGATTATGGTAACTTTCCCTTATGTTACTTTTATACTGGGAAGATGAGAGTTTAATCGATGCTTAAGGGGATTTTATGTATCCCATGCTTATTTGATGTTTTTCCTTTTATAGTTATAATATTTGTACACAGTCGGTTACTTGCATCCAATTTTTGAATCGGGAATCCTTGTTTAGATAGTTAAAAATTAGAAGATTTGAACCCAAGCGGGTATTGTCTTGTATTTGTTAGATTTTTATCATTCAAGATAGCATTATCTTAGGATCTTTAACTGAGAGAATAACATGCACAGCAATAAACACAAGAGACAAGAGACACAAAGAAGTTTCCTCGAGGAAACCATAAAGGAGAAAACCCCGCAACTTCCTCAGAGATAGAATGAGCACCAATGGCAGCAGTAAAACCCGAAAACATAAAGATGATCTCCATAGCTTCTCTCTCTCTCTGTCACTTGAGAGAGATACTTCTCTCTCACTCATGCGCCCCAATGAGTTAGTGTGTGTGTGATAAATAGAGAGGCTCGCTCTCTATTTATATTATTCCGTTCACTTAATGTCCACTTTAACATGTCGTCCCCACTTAACAATTACTTACTGTTACGGAGAGAAATTCCTATGGCTTGGGGTACCACAACAGATAGACTTGACTCCAGAACACCATCTTTCCCATAATGCAATAGAAATAAAATGTCTAACACTAAAGGATCAGACCTCGTACCTTATTTCGGAAGGCTGAAGTAGATACCCGTTGAGCTTTCCAACTTTCAGCTTGAATTGATATAATCCTGCCTCAACAACAAGTAAACAATACAAGCATACTATATCATGGTGTTAGAACTATTCTAGCATATATAACATCAATAATGTAAAAGCATTTGATACATTCCAATGGATACAACATGAAATCAAATACACATCATTGGACAGGAAAAGATGTTTCTTATTAATATAAATCAGAGATTACAAGATAGATACAACCTCTGACGGCACGTCTGCGAATCGGAGAAACTGAATCCCCCACTTGGGCCTCCACCACCTCAATCCTCCATCTCTCGATAGCAAGCTCACTAGTACAAGGCAAGCTTGGGAAGAACACAACAGTGCTCCAAGGGACAAAGGGATGGAAACTCAAGTATAAATCCTGGCAACAATGGACTATAGTTTCTTTGCTTCAATCTCTCTATATGTCTTCAATGTACCAAGGGTTTCCTTATATAGCTTCACATGGGATAATGAAGGGTCGAATCCGAGCGATCTCAAGGCATATGGAAGGCCAGGAGTCGAATGAGTCGGATCCAAGTCAAGGAAAACTCCAAAAGGATTTGGATTTATGTACACATCCCGATGTACACGGTTATCGAGGATATATCCGCGTATGTACACGGTTATCGGGGTAAAAGCCATGTATATCATTCTTTATATAGTTTTTAGGGATGATAAAGGTAACATCAAAGGATAAAATGTGGTCCATGGGGTCCAAAGAGTCTGCAGCGGGACAGGGGAAGGCCATACAAAGTGTGATTCACCTAGTGTGGTGAAAACACCTCACTACCCGCACACTCATCCAAAATCTGATCTATAAATGGTGTGGGGAAGTTATCCTTAGGACAGGCACGATTTAAGTCGTGGAAATCAGTGCATATTCGGATCGTTCCCTGCTTCTTATCCACTGGAATGGGGTTTGAAACCCACTACGTCAAGGGAACGGGATAGATGAAACCGGATTTCAACAATTTCTCTATCTCTGCCTTAATGGTGGGTGCTTTTCTAGGATTCACGGCGCGTAAACGCTGTCGAATAGGCTTAGCGTTCGGGTAAGTCTTAATTTCATGTTTGACAATCCGAGGGTCGATACTTGGCATCTCATCATAAGACCAAGCAAAAACATCACGAAATTCCTTGAATAGCTCGGTATACTCGAGAATCTCTGCTTGGGAACATTCCGCTCCAAGATACACAATCTCAATGGTGCCAGGATTTCGAGAGATGTTGATAGCAATCATGGAAGATATGTTCGCCATGTTTCCATCAGCCATCTGACTAGGAAAGCTTAATGGAACCATGGGGATACCAAGTCTCTGACTAAGAATATCCCTATAATCCTCATGCTCCAAATGGTCAAGCGGTGGAAGGAAATATGATCTATGATGAAGTTCCTCCCATGGCGGCTCAACACCCGACATAGCCTCGATGATTGCTTCATCGGAAGGGAAAACCGTATCCAGGCAGTCGTGGGCATGAGAAGACTGTACTGCCCATGCCAGCAGCACATAGGGGTCTTCCTCCTCTGTCCGGGAAGAGGAAGAACAAGGCTCTCCAACACTCGGAAGACTAGCTTGATAAGCAATCATGGTTGCAGGAAGCAGTGCATTGGTTTCGACAGGCTCACTAGAGGTACTTGGTGTAGGAAGAACCCAAGGATCTTCCATATGAGTCGTGTGAAAAGACACCGAGGTCGTAGAAGACGAATCCTTACCGAAACTAGATCTTATCATGAGGACCGGCGCAGGACAACTAAAGCTTCCCATAAGGAACGGATACATACCTACACCCACACTCCCAGTTGCCGGCTGAGAGTGTTCAACGATCGAGACCGAAGCTCCTGAAGATGCGGTGACAGGGGAATTCTTGAATGACATCTGGTCAATTGTTACAATCTTCCCGTTATGAGGAAATCATACAACGCAGAATAAGGAAGACGCAACGGCTTGCATACTATACATCCAATTCCGACCCAGCAAGAGATTGTAGTCCAGTGGCGCATCAACCACCTCAACCTCTATCGCAACGGTCTTCCCCCCCAAATGGACCTTAAGAAAGGGAAGGATGTCATGCGGCCTAAAAGATCTCCCATCAAAAGCAGTTAACATGGTCGCTGATTTTGACAGCTCAGGAGAACCCAGACCCTTCCAACAAGACAAAGACATCACAGAAGCAGCAGCACCCTCGTCAATCACAGTGCGCTTGACGATCATATTAAGACATTCTACATGTACCAAAAGTGACACATAGTAGGGCAAGCGAGGCTGATGTCCTGCGGTTTCAAATTTGATCATTGAGGAAGAATCATCACCATTCACACCAAGAGCAGAAAGCAAAGCCTTCCTTTGCGATGGACAACTCTGAAGCACCTCCAATACAGACATTGCACAAGGAGTATGGCCCAAGTCCTTGACAACTGAATAATTATGGGCGGCTCAGGCATTTGGATTATGCCCCGAGCGCTTAAGTACCCCCTTAGGAATGCGAGGTGCAGCTTCAGGTTTATCCATAGGTTTATCCACCGGTTTATCGGCCGGTTTCTCAATGCGCAAAGGAGTTCCTGGTGGATCAGGTTCTTTGCCTAGGCTGGGTTGTGACGATCCATAATATTTCGCACGAGTCACAATCTTAGTAGCACGAACCATGTTAATGCACCCACGAGCACTAGTATCAGGTGGATAATTCGCACTAGATTGCTCCTGGGACTTCGAGTTCATATTCTGGTTATGCGGTAAAGGGTTTGTTAGCACAGCTGGGCCTTGTGCTAACATCCTCGAAGCTTCATCAATTCGAGGGCACAAGTAAGTGAGATGATCTTCCTTATATAGCTTGCAAGGGAATTTAACTTTACACTTCGCTTGCTTGTCCCCCCCAGCATTTTGACCGTTCTTGCCATTATTAGTAGCATTCTCATTTTTATTCCCACCCTTTCGATTATTATTCTTTCCCTTTTTCTTATTCCGTCCAGGCTACTGGTTACCCTTCTGGTATGACGATTGCACAGAAAGTACACTCGCCGTTTGGGCGGGTTGATCCAAAGCTGTAGCTTGACTCGAAGCAGATTGGTTGAGTGACAATTGACTAACTTGTTTTGCAACCGAATCTGCAGGTTTGGTACTTGCACATCCCACAATGCCATCGGCATGTGGTCCAGGTTTGACCTTGGGATCGAAACTAGAACGAGGAGCGTCAGGAATAATCTCATACAACAAACCGAACTGAGCATACACCAAGTCCAGTTCCTGTGCCCTAAATATGGCTTGTTCCTCATTCTGCACTCCGGATGTGGAAACATCCTTCGAAATATATGGCAATAAAGACTTGAGGAACCACTCGAGAAGGAACTCCAGCGGTATAAAGGCTTTAATTAATCTCTTCCGTCTACGCCACTCCTGAATGCGATCAGAAATATGGGTGTCTTTATCTTGCCGAAATGTCGAAAAGAGTTCAGTACCAACATCATACCGTATTGGTAGCTGGAAGTGATTAAGGAAATTCATTGCAAGGTCATCGAACAAGGTAAAGGCTCCCTTTGGTAACTCTATATACCATTTCGCAGCAGGCCCTGTGAGGGTGCGTTGAAATAGTCGCAAGCGGACTGAGTCCTGATGTAACGAATTCAAAGAGCACCAAAGGTGAAACGTAGTAACGTGTTCACTCGGATCCTCTCCCAGTTTGCCTTCGAACTTAGGTATATCTGAAGGAAGCTTGGTAGGGACAGCCGGCCAAGCCGAGTCATGAGCAACGGGATCGTTCGTAAGTCTCGATAAGTCAGGAAGGTTGAGCGTTGCAAGGAAAGGGAGCTTAGCATGATTTGGTCGATGGACCACTCCCTGATTCACATAGGTTTGGGCACCACCATGGCCTTGGCCATAGTGTCCTCCTCCTATATGACCTGTATAGGGTGGCGTGGAAGTACCATAGTAAGGTGGACCTTGGCCAGTAGGAGCTACAAAGCCATAGTTGGGAGAATAAGCAGGTTGCTGATACCCACCTCCATAAGGTGAAGAAACCTGTCCATACTGCGTCCCATAATAGGGTCCATAGGTCATCGCATGCGATGTCCCATGGGACACTCCGTAGATAGGAAGAGAAGCTCCGGAAGGGGGAACATACATGCTAGAAGTAGGTATATATGCTCCAGACGTGACAAGCTGACCACTAGATGGGTGAATATAGCCTCCCGAAGCAAGGGGTGGTATATGAACTTGAGACACAATTGGCCTAGTGACCGCAGTATGGACCTGACTTGTAGCCATATATCGACTCAAAGGACCACGTGAGGAAGGTGGAGGATGTACATTTGAAGAACTCGGAACCGAGGACGAAGGGATCTCAGTAATAAGATATGTACTAGTGCCTATCGTCACTTGTCTAGGACCTGGTATCCTAATGGGATCGCTAACCCTAGACCTAGGAGGGAGATGAGATGTAGCTTCAGGAAAACCAGTCATAACATAACCACCATAACTAGTACTGGCAGGTTCAAAGTGAGTCTCGGCATCTTCCGGCATTCCATACCGGTAATGTGTCAACGGGGAATCATCCCTAGGGTGAGTAGGTCTATCATGAAAAGATCCTATCTAGGAAATCATGGGACCAAACTCAACTAGGTCAGGTGAAGGATCGTATGTAGGAGTAAAATCCCCATCGTCAACACGAATGGGAGGAGGTGGCTCAGGAATAGTCTCTGAATGATCCTCCATGGTGTGTGAATCAGTGTGTGACATAGTCCGCCTAGGTCTCTCTCCCAAAGGAGGAGAAGTAGAAGGCGGAAGGCCTCTTAACCGACGAGAACGGTGCGGACCCGCACTCGAATCCACAATGACTCAAAAAATAGCAAACACTCTCTATCTACGTAAACCCTAGGCCAACTAGCGTACACAGAGCAATCACTAATAAATCTAAATCCAAATGCAAGCAAACAAGGGCTGGATAAGTGAGCTCCCGAATGTGGTCGGTATGTCTCACCTAGGAGAGGCTTGAGAGGCCCTTGTCACCACAAGCGGAGGTACGAAACCAATTATTGTGGCTCTCAGCTTCAATGCGTAAAGCGACTGTGCTGTCCGACCCCAACCTGGCCGAGACACATGCAGAATAACCTCTACATGTACCCCCTCAATATCCTAGGTAAGGTCACTAAGGTCACCTCAATATAATCAACGCTCAGGCAGACAGTCACAGGCGGGATTGGCCGTATCAGCAGGGTAGCAAAGCCCGAAACTCCTGAAAGAGCCCCCAGATACGAATACAATCCTGGATATATCGCTGGTGCTACACAGTTACCGACCAGGGGTTATCCCAATCAACAACCGCTCACACTGCCTAGTGCTTGACTCCCTTTTGAGAGGAGCTTCCTGAGAACACTCGTTATACCAAGGATTTGACACACTCCCTGGACAGACACCTAGTTGTTGTTGTTTAGTGATCTTGGAGAATTAACTCACAATGAACTATTCCAAGATCCTAAAACCTAAGCTTTTTGGTGCACCCTATAAAACAAAAGAGTGTAATTCATTTTAATTAGCGTTGATTTTAGTTGGCTTTATTACTCAAAAATAGGATATGGTTGTGCAACTAGTGGTGTTATGACGCAACAAGAAGTAAAATGCACACCGTAACAATCAATGCAAATGCATTGTGTCCATGTAAACAGGGTATGCGTACTACGTGAATGCACAATTTTTATTCAAATGCAATGCAAATTTTCCTATATGAATTCCTAACTAGTACTCCAAAGCAAATCTAAAGCTAGTGCAAGTACAATGCAAAGTGCAAAATGCAATGCATAATGATAAGCAAATATTTATGTATTTTTTGAATATAAGAGATGCAAAAGCAAAAGAATGATTCTACCACCCTCAGACTCTGCAAGCACACATAAACAACATCCAAGCAAAAGACCAAGGTAAAAGAACTCTAATGCACTAATCTCAAACAAAAAATCGAAAATGCCATGACAAGAACTTTCCTAAAAAAAAGTTTAGGCTAAAAAAAAAAACGTTTCCAGTCAGGAACAGAGATCAAAACAGACTCAAGCAGTGCCAAAGGACACTCAGCAACTAACAGCATTCACCCAGCAACCCACTATCTTCCACAAAAAGGTAAAAAACCAGGGTATACGCGACTGTTCACGGAAATCCCAGAGGAATCCACGTGTATACGCGACTGTAAGTCAAAAACCTGCGTACAGGAAGAAAAAGGTGCATAAAACAAGGCAAATAGGCAGACTGAGACAGACTTCACTCCAATCAGACTCTACCAGGCATACATGCCCCCAGTCCCAACACAGAAACAAGAGAGAAAGAGCAATTCAAGTACATTGAATGCCAAGAAAATCACCCCCAAAGGACAACTACTAGGAACTCCCCAGTGGAGTCGCCAATTCTGTTACGGAGAGAAATTCCTATGGCTTGGGGTACCACAACAGACAGACTTGACTCTAGAACACCATCTTTGCCAATATGCAATAGAAATAAAATGTCTAACACTAAAGGATCAGACCTCGTACCTTATTCCAGAAGGCTGAAGTAGATCCCCATTGAGCTTTCCAACTTTCAGCTTGAATTGATATAATCCTGCCTCAACAACAAGTAAACAATACAAGCATACTATATCATGGTGTTAGAACTATTCTAGCATATATAACATCAATAATGTAAAAGCATTTGATACATTCCAATGGATACAACATGAAATCAAATACACATCATTGGACAAGAAAAGATGTTTCTTATTAATATAAATCAGAGATTACATGATAGATACAACCTCTGACGGCACGTCTGCGAATCAGAGAAACTGAATCTCCCACTTGGGCCTCCACCACCTCAATCCTCCATCTCTCGATAGCAAGCTCACTAGTACAAGGCAAGCTTGGGAAGAACACAACAGTGCTCCAAGGGACAAAGGGATGCAGACTCAAGTATAAATCCTGGCAACAATGGACTATAGTTTCTTTGCTTCAATCTCTCTATATGTCTTCAATGTACCAAGGGGATCCTTATATAGCTTCACATGGGATAATGAAGGGTCGAATTCGAGCAATCTCAAGGCATATGGAAGGCCAGGAGTCAAATGAGTCGGATCCAAGTCAAGGAAAACTCCAAAAGGATTTGGATTTATGTACACATCCCGATGTACGCGGTTATCGGGGATATATCCGCGTATGTACGCGGTTATTGGGGTAAAATCCGTGTATATCATTCTTTATATAGTTTTTAGGGATGATAAAGGTAACATCAAAGGATAAAATGTGGTCCATGGGGTCCAAAGAGTCTGCAGCGGGACAGGGGAAGGCCATACAAAGTGTGATTCACCTAGTGTGGTGAAATCCGCTATAACACTTACTAGAGCCGACATCTCTAGGAGAGTCTAATAACCCTAGTTCCCCAACACTGTGGGGAATTTTCCCTCTGATCAACAAGGAGGGTTAACCTTGACACAAATGTGGGGACTATTGCCCCGACTTACAATGGAGGGTTAACCTCAATGACTTTACATGACTTGTTTACATTATTGAATCTCCCGATCGAAACATCGGGGCATTGTTGATGTATTTGTAACTTCGGAATGTATTCATCTATGTATCTTATGTATTGTAACCCGATGTTTATTTTTGGATGTATCTATTATGTATTTGAGTCATGTTGGCATGCCTCGATGTTCCGATTGGGAGGATCAATAATGTAAACAAGTCATGTCAAGTCATAGTGGGTAACCCTCCGATTGTGTAAGGGTTAAAGTCCCCGCAGTTCCGGGGCACTAGGTTTATTAGACTCTCCTAGTAGAGTTCAACCCTAGTAGGGTATTAGTCATGTCAGGATTAGTATAAATAGAGAGTTGGGATCTCTATTTAACACAGATCACTCACACACTCAAGTGTAGTGCATAGTTGAGGAAGGAGAAGACACTGGGGCTAGACAAGAATAAGATTACTGATGGCGGGAGTGCATCTTACTGTTTTAAGGTTTTACATCTTGTGTTGATTCTATCTCTGAGGAAGTTGCAGGGTTTTCTCCATTTATGGTTTCCCCGATCAAAAACACTGTGTTCATTGTCTCTTGTGTTTGATTGATGTACTTGTTATTCTCTCAGTAAAGATCCTAACATAATGCTAGCTTAATGCTGAAAACCTAACATGGTATCAGAGCTAACCTAAGAAGAAGACACTATGCAGGTGCGGGAACTAGGGATTCCTAGTTTATGGATCTTCCTCCACAGATTTTCAGCAAAAGTAAGGTGGAACAACTCTCCTCCTTAGGGCACATCTTTCTGTCGAAGCAGAATCCAATTCTGAGGTTTTTCAGTTTTGGACCTGTCACTACTGTTGGAAATTAGGGATTTTCATAGAAGAGGAATTTTTTAGTGAGCCCAGGCCTGGATTGATCTCCTCCTCAAAATCGAAGTTAGGGACAAATTTCAAGGAATTTGGTAGACAGAACTCTGGAAAAGCAAAACCCTAATTTGCTCCTGAACCAGCTCTGCAGGATTTCAGCTCAAGTTTTAGATCCGACATCTTGAACCTGGTAAGATCTAAAATATTTTGTATTTCCATTTGAGGTCCTCATTTAAGATGTCTCATCATACCAAGCTTGATGAAAAGCTTGAGGGAGCTGAAAACTTCCGAGCCTGGAAATATAGGATCTCCTTGGTCCTGGAAGAAAATGAATTAGACTCCTACATTCATGAGGAGGTTCCAGTTCTAAATGGAGATGAGGCAAAGGCCTTACATAAGAAGAAGATGGTTATGGAAAAGAGGATCATTGCTGATTCTATCAAGGATCACCTTATCCCATAGGTGTCCTCTCTCAAGACACCTAAAGCTATGTTTGATGCCCTAACCAAATTGTTTGAAGGGAAAAACATCAATCGGAAGATGACCTTGAGAAACAACCTGAAGAATGTGAAGATTCAGAATGAAAAAGCAATCCAATATTACTTCACAAGAGTTTCTCAAATCAAAAGAGCAACTAGAAGCAATTGATGAAGAAGTGGAAAATGCAGATATTGTAATGACTACATTGAATGGCCTTCCTAGGTCATGGGATTCTTTCATCCAAGGAATCTGTGCTAGGAAGAATTTAGTCAAGTTCAACAGACTATGGGAAGAGTGCTCTCAAGAAGAAGCTCAGATAGCAGCCCAAGAAGAGAAGATGGGAAGTGAAGACCAAGCTCTTACGATACACTCCAAGTCTCACTCCAAGTCAAGCAAGAGAAAATATCATGGTTCTAGAGGTAAGCACTTTCACAAAGATAATACTAGAAGAGATGTATCTAGGATCATATGCTATACTTGTGATGAAGCAGGACACTATGCAGGGAATTGTCTTAGCAAATGGAAGATAGTAAAGAAGAGAAACAAAATAAGACATCATGCTCATGCTGCAGAGGATGATGAACCATCCAGGAAGAGATCCAGATATGAAAGTGAAGATTCTTCAAGCAAGGATGAATATGTCCTGATATCAACTCTCACAGGTAACATTACTCATGGTAGTGATGATTGGCTTATAGACAGTGGGGCTTCCAAACATATGATTGGATTCAAGGAATCCTTTGTTAGACTGTCAGAACATGAATCACCTCACAAGGTAAAGCTAGGAGATGACTACCAATATCCAATAAAAGGTAGTGGGGAATCTTCATACAAGTTAGACTATGGAAAATCTATAACAATGAAAGAATTATTGTTTGTGCCGGGACTCAAGAAGAACCTTCTCTCCATATCAACATTAGATGCAAAAGGAATGCGGGTTGCATTCATAGATGGTCAAGTCATCATGTGGCCAAAAGGAAAGACTATCGATGATGCGGTAGTGATTGGAGAACAAGAAGGAGGATTATACAAATTAAAGGGCCATCCAGAACAAGCCTTGGTCCATGACACAGTAGAGCCAAGTGAACTTTGGCATAGAAGGCTTGCACATGTGCATTACAAAGCACTACCTATTGCAAGCAAAGCTGTCAAAGGTCTTCCATAAATTGAAGCAAAACATGATGGGGTCTGCAAAGGATGTGTGAAAGGAAAGAATACAAAGAAGGCATTTCCAAGCAGTGAAAGCAAAGAAAAAGGAATCTTGGAAATCATCCACTCCGATGTATGCGGTCCTATGTCATCAAACTCTCTAAGCAAGTATGCATATTATGTTTCTTTTATTGATGACTTTTCTAGGAAGAAATGGGTTTACTTCATGAAGAACAAAGATGAAGTATTCAATAAGTTCAAATAATTCAAAGCCTTGATAAAAAAACCATACTGAAAATAAGATCAATACCATTCGATCAAATAATGGCGGAGAATTCACTTCAAATGAATTCAAAGAGCTATGCAAAGAATCAGGGATTAAGAGGGAGTTATCCGCTCCTTATAATCCACAATAGAATGGGGTTGCATAACAGAAGAACATAACTATCATGGAAGCTACAAAAGCAATGCTTCATGATCAAGACCTTCCTATGCATCTTTGGGCGGAAGCTGCCAGAACAGCAGTGTATGCACATGACCGTACTCCACATAGAGTACTCGAGAACAAAAATCCTGAAGAAGTCTTCTCTGGCAAGAAACAAAAAGTCAGCCATCTCAGAATATTCGACTATCCTATGTACATCCACATTCCAAAAGAGAAGAGGACTAAATTAGATCCTTCAGGAAAGAAGGGTATATTTGTGGGATACTCTGAAATCTCGAAGGCTTACAGAATATATTTCCCAGGATATAAGAAGATTGACATCAGTAGGGATGTGACATTTGATGAAGACACAGCTTACAACAAATCCAGAAAGAGACCTGCTGAAGAACTTGAAGAAGCAGAAGCACCCCAAATTCATGATACAACCATGAATGGAGAAACTCGAGAAGAAGATCGAGAATTTGAAGAACCACAAAGACCTGTAGATCCACCTCTGGAGAAGAATCCTCATAAGAGGAAACCTGCTTGGGTACGAGAACTTATCCAAGGTGCAGAAAGATATGGGGCTCCAGAAGAGAATCATAGAGAAAGAAAGAGGACCAGATTTTGTTCCAGGTATGTAGCCTTACTATGTGATTTTATTGATAAAGAACCTTCCAGTTATGAAGAAGCGGCAGAACAGAAAGAATGGAAGGATGCTATGATCAAAGAGTACCAATCAATCATGAAGAATGATGTTTGGGATGTTGTCCCAAGACCAAAAAGGAAGTCAGTTGTAACTTCCAAATGGATCTACAAGATCAAACATGCTACAGATGGTAGCATTGAAAAGTATAAGGCAATATTTGTAGCTCGAGGTTTCTCTCAAAAAGAGGGAATAGACTATGAAGAGACCTTTGCACCTGTAGCCATATACACTTCCATCAGATCAGTACTTGCTCTGGCTACAGTCATGAAATGGAAGATACACCAAATGGATGTCAAGACTGCTTTATTGAATGGTGTAGTGGAAGAGGAAGTGTATGTAGAACAACCACTCGGTTTTGAGACACATGACAGGGAGTCTCATGTATGCAGATTGAAGAAAGCCCTGCATGATTTGAAACAGGCACCCAGGACATGGTACGGCAGAATTGATAGCTTTCTATCCAGTTTGGGCTTTACCAAGAGTAAAGCAGATTCCAACCTTTACTATAAGGTTGAAGATGGAAAACCAGTGATGCTTCTACTATATGTAGATGATCTGTTTGTGACAGGTATGGATGGGTTGATTACTAATACAAAGAGAAATCTTGCTGCTGAGTTCGAGATGAAGGAATTGGGTATGATGCATTACGTTCTAGGTATGGAGGTATGGCAAAGTGCGGATGGAATCTTCCTTGGATAAGGGAAGTATTCAGTAGATATCCTGAAGAGGTTTGGGATGATGGACTGCAAGATTATGGCCACACCTATGGCATCAAACCTGAAGCTATTGAATGATGCTTCTTCAGAGACGGTTGATGCTACGATGTATCATCAGATGATTGGGTCATTATTGTACCTGACGAACACGAAACCAGACATTTGCTTTGCTATGATCACCTTGATCCAATTCTTGACAGATCCGAGAAATGTTCACTTGATTGCTAAAAAGCATATTCTAAGGTACTTAAGGGGTACAATTGACTATGGGCTCAAGTATGATGCGAATCAAAAGATTAACCTGGAGGGTTATGTTGATTCAGATTGGGCAGGTAGTGCCATTGATAGGAAGAGCACTTTAGGATGTTGCTTCAGTATGGGATCAGGTGTGATCTCTTGGTTTAGTAGGAAGCAATCCTGTGTGGCACTGAGTACAGCTGAAGCAGAGTATGTCCTAGCTTGTTCAGCTAGTTGTGAGGCAATATGGCTATGGAACCTACTGTCCGATATATTTGATCTCCAGTTGGATGCTACTTGTATACATTGTGGCAATCAGAGTTGTGTGAAGTTGTCAGAGAATCCAGTGTTCCATGACAAGTCAAAGCATATCAAGATCAAGTATCACTATATCAGGGATATGGTGTAGAGGGGAGCAGTGAAGCTCCAATATGTTGCGATGAAGGAATATATAGATGATGTGTTGATGAAGCCATTAGCCAAAGTGAAGTTTGAGTACTTCAAGGAGAAGCTTGGTGTTCTCCATATCGAGGTTTCCTCCAAGGGAAAGTGATGGGTCCCAAAGCCATTCTGATGATCAGGTCAGATGTAAGGGCAGAGCCATTTTGTTCATGGCTAAAGGATTTGGTTCCTCCCATGTCAAATGTGAGTGCTGGCCATTCTGTCGAGTAGGACAGATGTAAGGGCTACCGCCATTCTAATGAGCAGTTCAGATGTAAGGGTAGACCCATTATGTTCATGGATAAAGGATTTGGTTCCTCCCATGTCAGATAGGAGTGCTAACCATTCTGTCGAGTAGGACAGATGTAAGAGCTACCACCATTCTAATGAGCAGGTCAAATGTAAGGGTAGAGCAATTCTGTTCATGGCTAAAGGATTTGGTTCCTCCCATGTTAGATGTGAGTGCTGGCCATTCTATTGAGTAGGACAGATGTAAGGGCTACTTCCATTCTGACGAGCAGGTCAGATGTAAGAGCAGAGCCATTCTGACGAGTAGGTCAGATGTGAGTGCTGGCCATTCTGATGTAGGATGAGCTCCTACATAGATATACGGGCTACCACCTTTCTGACGAGTAGGTCAGATGTGATTGCTGGCCATTCTGATATGACTATAGGATTAGGTCCTATATGATCAGATATAAGGGCTACCGCCTTTCTTACGAGTAGGTCAGATGTGAGTGCTGGCCATTCTGATGAGTAGGTCAGATATAAGGGCTACTAAATACCTACGAGGAGGTAAGCATACACCCAGCATGAAAGAATGCTAGCTCTGTATAACTTCCTATGATGAGATAGCACACACATGATGATGACCAAGTGAGATCTAGATCCAGTTATGATGACTCCGAGAGATCCAGATCGAGTGATGATCCAGATCTAGCAGTGATGATCCAGATCGAGAGATGATCCAGATCCAAATCCAAATCGAGTGATGATCCAGATCTAGTCCAGCAATGATGATCTAGATCGAGTGATGATTTAGATATAGTGATGATGTTCCATGATGATCCAGATCGAGAGATGATCCAGATCCAGTGATGATGTCCCATGATGATCTAGATCGAGAGATGATCCAAATTTGAAGGATGAAGATGACTTGAAGACTCAGAAGACTCGAGATCTAGATGACAAGATGATCCAGTTGATACAGAGAAGAAGACCAGTGCTGAAAATTGTGTCGAAAGAATACCTTCCTAGTTAAGAGGGAGTGTTGATGTATTTGTAACTTCGGAATGTATTCGTCTATGTATCTTATGTATTGTAACCCGATGTTTATTTTGGGATGTATCTATTATGTATTTGAGTCATGTTGTCATGCCCCGATGTTCCGATCGAGAGGATCAATAATGTAAACAAGTCATGTCAAGTCATAGTGGGTAACCCTCCGATTGTGTAAGGGTTAAAGTCCCCGCAGTTCCGAGATACTAGGGTTATTAGACTCTTCTAGTAGAGGTCGGCCCTATTAGGGTATTAGTCATGTTGGGATTAGTATAAATAGAGATCTGGGATCTCTATTTAACACACATCACTCACACACTCAAGTGTAGCGCATAGTTGAGGAAGGAGAAGACACTGGGGCTAGACAAGAAGAAGATTACTGCTGTTGGGAGTGCATCTTACTATTTTGGGGTTTTACATCTTGTGTTGATTCTATATCTAAGGAAGTTGCAAGGCTTTCTCCATTTATGGTTTCCCCGATCAAAAACACTGTGTTCATTGTCTCTTGTGTTTGATTGTTGTACTTGTTATTCTCTCAGTAAAGATCCTAACATAATGCTAGCTTAATGTTGAAAAACTAACAGGCATCAGATGACTCAATTACATTATAGATACTTCCTGGAATAAACATCGGGGTACAATACATAATATATACAAGTCAATACATTCTAAAGTTACAAATACATCAACACTCCCTCTTAACTAGGAAGGTATTCTCTTGACACAATTTATTAGCACAAATCTTCTTCTCTATATCATCTGGATCATCATCAAGTCATCTTCATCTTCAATTCATCTTCATATTCAAGTCATCTTCATTGTCAAGTCATCTTCATCGTCAAGTCATCTTCATTGTCAAGTCATCTTCATCAATTATGGATCATCACTGGATCATCGAGTCTAGATCAGTACTTGATTTGGATCGTCACTGTTGGATCATCATCAAGTCTAGATCGTCACTTGATCTGGATCGTCACTACTGGACCATCATCAAGTCTAGATCATCACTTGATCAGGATCATCACTGTTGGATCATCATCAAGTCTAGATCATCACTTGATCTAGATCATCATCAAAGCTGCATCATCATTATTACTGCTTCTGCTATCTCAATCAAATGATGTTATCTCTTCATTCTTCTCATCACAGGAAGTTCTACAAAGCCAGCCCTTTTTCATGCTGGTTGTAGGCCTAGACTCCATGTAGGTCTTCTTCAGTGCTTATATTTGACCCTAAGTCAGAATGGCCCACCCAGCTCTTACATCTACCTCATCTTGTCAGAAAGGCATGCCCAGCACTCACATATGACCTCATCTTGTCAGAAAGGCCCAGCACTCACATCTGACCATGTGTAAACACATCGCGCTAGAATGGCTCGGCACTTACATCCGACCATGTGCAAACACACCGCATCGAAAGGACTCTGCACTACATCTGACCATGTGCAAACACACCGCATCGAAAGGCTGCACTTACATTCGACCATGTTTGAACACACCACATTGAAAGGGCTCTGCACTTACATCTAACCATGTGCGAAAACACCACATCGAAAGGGCACTGCACTTACATCCGACCATGTTCGAACACACTGCATTGCAAGGGATCTTCATCCCAGACTGAGGATTCCTGGTAACTGACCAAGTGCCTCCATTCTCCCAGAGAATGGCATTATCCCTTATATCTGATCAAGTGGGAACACATCCCTCAATCACATCAAAATGGAACTACACTTATATCTGATCATGTGAGACTACATCCCTCAGTCATATTAGAATGGCCCTCAGTCCCATACCGAGTATTCCTGGTAACTGAACAGGTGCCTCCATTCTCCCAGAGAATGGCATCAGCCCTTATATCTGATCAAGTGGGAACACATCCCTCAATCACATCATAATGGCCCTGCACTTATATCTGATCATGTGAGACTACATCCCTCAGTCATATCAAAATGGCCCTCAGTCCTAGACTGAGTATTCCTGGTAACTGACCAGGTGCCTCCATTCCAAGAATGGCATTCAGCACTTATATATGATCCTGTAGGAACCAATCCTACAGTCACATCAGAATGGCTCAGCACTCACATTTGACATGGAAGGAACCAATCCTCTCACCATGACAGAATGGCTCAGCCCTTACATCTAACCATAGAAGGAACCTAATCCTATCACCATGTCAGAATGGCTCTCGGACTCATCATTTTCCCTTGGAGGGAACCTCGATCTGGAGAACACCAAGATTCTCCCTGAAGTACTCAAACTTCACTTTGGCCAATGGCTTTGTCAACACATCAGCTATTTGTTCGTCCGTCACAACATACTGAAGCTTCACTTCTCCTCTCTCCCAAATAGCAAGTGGCAACATCTTTTTCCACAGTTGTACTTAGCACCACATAGGACTGCTTCCTGCTAAACCAAGAGATCACACCTGATCCCATATTAAAGTAGTATCCTGAAGTGCTCTTCCTATCGATGGCATTTCCTGCCCAATCTGAATCAAAATAACCTTCTAGGTTAATCTTTTGATTCACCTCGTACTTGAGCCCATAATCAACTATACTCTTCAGGTACCTCACTACATACTTTGCAACCATCAGGTGAACATGTCTCAATGTGTTCACAACAAATCAAATATCTAGTCTCGTATTTGTCAGGTAAAGGAACAAATCATATGAGGATACATCGTGGCATCAACCTACTCTGATTAAGCAACACTCAATAGCTTCAGGTTCGATGCCATAGGTGTGGTCAGGTAGTACATCATCCTGGACCTCTTCAAGATCTCTACTGCATACTTCCCTTGTCCACACCTCCATGCCTATAACGCAGTGCATCATCCCCAAGTCCTTCATCTCGAACTCGGCAGCAAGTCTCCTTCTTACAACTTTAATGAGTTCCTATTTTCTGTCAGGAATATGTCATTGACATATAACAGGAGCATTACTGGTCTTTTGCCTTCAACCTTGAAGTAAAGGTTGGAATCCTCTTTACTCTTAGTAAATCCTAGAGTCATCATAGCTATCCATCCTATTATACCATGTCAAACCTCAGGATCTTATACAGTCACTCCCTCTGAAGCGGAGCACATACTCCCTCTGTCTTCCATACTCTATTCTGTATCGGAGTGACAAGTAGCTTCCCCTACTACTAATATTCTATGTATCCATCTAGGATCATTGGATACCAAGATCCTCTATCTTGAACTTTTTCAAAAGTTCTTCTCGCACCCATCTGTGAGCTTGTCATCCTCTATGGAATTTCATCTTCAACCTTATAGCAAAGGTTCAGGTCTTCATCAAGCTCCTCATGTATGTGTTATCCCATGGGTGTCTTCTAAGCTAGTACAAGGCATTCTTTCATTTACACACATGATTCTTCATATCATGTGTATTTCTAGTGGCTGCAAATGTCTCTTCGTTGTCTATGCCTCGTGCTACAAATATTTCCTTGTATCCCACGATGTTTCCATCTACTGCATGATGGAACTACAAACTTCCCTTCATGTATCGATACTGCATCCTAGACATCATTCTTCTTGAATTGGTCTTCCCTTTCTTCTTGGTTACTTCTTCATGATGTCGCTGCATTCGTCATATTATTCTTCATCTTGAACTGTCGTCACTTGTTCTTCAGAACAAGTCTCATCCTTCTTTGCTTGTAGGTGATTGTACGCGATCTTTCCTACAAGTCAAATGCATTAGTTGTATGGTTAGAAACATTTCATAAGGTATATTCATAATGAAAAATTCTTTTGCATCAAGATATATGATTATGCAACTATTTTATCCAATACAACATTCATCCATATTTCACGGAAACTTTCTAGATGCCTTCCATCTGTACCAGGACAACATTGAGATTATGCACTAATCCAATATGTTAGCAAAGAGGTTTAATTCTAGATAAGTAGCAATGGAGAGTTGTATAGCACCATGAGATACTTACCCATCACATGCAAATTAGTATTATACTATCATTAATGCAAAAATTCTATCATGCATAATAAATCAACTGAATATAAACAAATTGCATAACAAAAACAATATCATGAAATGACAATTGAATACTTATATTTATTTGTTTTGTGGGTAGACTCCTTGAGCCTTCAGCTTCATCATCTTCTTCATTCATCATTTCTTATCCAAATGTTAAGATGGATAAGAGTTTCCTCAAGAGTTGATTCCTTCGTATTCCTCATCGCTTGAGGGATCTTCTTTCGATGGTGAGAGCTTGATATTCAGTTGCTCCCATCTTCTCTTCTCTTATTATGAGTCAATATTTTTCTTCTTCCTAGAGTCTATTGAAAGTAATCACTTCCTTCTAGCACACATTCCTCAAATGAATGAATCCCATGATCAAGGGAGGCCATTCAAGATGGCTATAACCATTTATGCATTCTCCACATCTTCTTATACTGCTTCAAGTTGTTCTTTTATTTGAGAGACCCTTGTAAAGTATGACTGTATGGTCTCTGCATTCTGGATCTTCACATTCTTCAACCGGTTTCTTAAGGTCATATTCTAATTTATGTTCTTCCCTTCAAATAGCTTGGCCAAAGAATCAAACATCTTTAGTGTCTTTAAGGAAGACACTTGTGGTATAAGGGGATCCATCATTGAATCAGCAATGATCTTCTTGGCCTTGACCAAGTTCTTCTGGTGTAAGGCTTTTAACCTCATCTCCCTCTGGCACTGGAACCTCTCTACATATGTAGGTGTCCAATTCATTTTCTTTAGAGAGATCATATACTTCAATGCTTTGAAGTTGTCAACTTCAACAAGATTATCATCAAACTAATGTGATAGATCACTTTGAAATGAGAACCTCAAATGAAAATAGCAAAAGATTAGATCTTACCGATTTGAGGTGTCCATCCTGGTTCCGGAGCTAGCTGATCTAGGGTTTGTTAGAGAAACCCTAATTTTAAAAACTTGGAATAATTCATATCTGATTGGATATAAATATATATATCTTCAAGTTGAGCTCTCAAATGTACTCCTTTTCTGAAAACGGTGGAGAGAAGCTCCCAGAACAGGAAGCCCTAGTTTTCCAATTTCTTCTGCATAAATGCCTGCTATAGTTTCTGTATTATCTCTGAAATTAATGCTCCTCTATGTCTAAAACTTGATACTAAGTTATCCTTGCCTGTCCCTGTTCCAAAACCATATGTTTCATCAGAATTAGTTTCACCAATTGGGACTTATGAACCTTTTCCCAAGGAGACCTGTTTCAAGACGGTTCAGCATATTGAAGTTGTATGGACTGGCACGTCTCACTGTTTCCTCTTCTAGGTCTAAAACTTGGACCACAGAAATTAAATCCCATGCCCGTTTTGGAACATCTTTAGAAATTTCATTTGGACCTTTTTATCCCAAGATATAGCAATTCTCCCCAGGTGTCCTGTTTAGGGATGAATCATGGAAGAGGCTGGAACCCTAACTTGGAAGGCTCGTATCTCCTAGAATATAGTGAATCTAAGGTTGAATTTTGGATACAATATAAAAAAGGATTTGATATTCAGCTTGTGAAAGTTTCAGCACCTCAAACTTCTCCAATCCCGAGATATAGTGAATTTACCAAAACTTATTAGTTTTAGTATTTTAGGGTTTTTCTGGCCCGGGGTCAAACTAGGGTTTGAATTTCCAGGAGTTATACCCAACCAAAAATATTGAACCGGGTCTCTAAAATTCTATTTTGATGAGGAGAGAAATCCTATTCCGGGCTCACGCAAAAATTCCTCTTCTGTAAAAAGTCCTAATTTCCCGCACCAAAAATTGAAAATGTCCGGAATCGAATTCTGCTTCGACAGAAAGATGTTCCCTTTAGTGGAGAGTCAACCTAGCATACTTTTGCTAATGGATTGTGGAGAGAGGCCCAAAAACTAAGAATCCCTAGCTTCTACAGCTGCAAAATTTCTTCTTCTCAGGTTAGCTCTGATACCATGTTAGATTTTTATCATTCAAGATAGCATTATCTTAGGATCTTTAACTGAAAGAATAACATGCACAGCAATAAACACAAGAGACAAGAGACCCAAAGAATTTTCCTCGGGGAAACCATAAAGGAGGAAAACCTGCAACTTCCTCAGAGATAGAATGAGCACCAATGGCAGCAGTAAAACCCGAAAACATAAAGATGATCTCCACAGCTTCTCTCTCTCTCTCTCTCACTTGAGAGAGCTACTTCTCTCTCACTCATGCGCCCCAATGAGTTTGTGTGTGTGTGATAAATAGAGAGGCTCACTCTCTATTTATATTCTTTCATTCACTTACTGTCCACTTTAACATGTCGACCCCACTTAACAATTACTTACTAAAGCCGACATCTCTAGGAAATTCTAATAACCCTAGTGCCCCACAAGTGTGGGGACTTTGCCCTCCGATCAACAAGGAGGGTTAGCCTTGACACAAATGTGGGGAATATTGCCCTGACTTACAATGGAGGGTTAACCTTGACACAAATGTGGGGACTATTGCCCTGACTTACAATGGAGGGTTAACCTCAATGACTTTACATGACTTGTTTACATTATTGAATCTCTTGATTGAAACATCGGGGCATGACATGACTCAATTACATTATAGATACTTCCAGGAATAAACATCGGGGTACAATACATAAGCTATACAAGTGAATACATTCCAAAGTTACAAATACATCAACAGTATTAAAATTGGTTATGTTAAAGAACTGAATAAAGAATGAGGGTTTGGATTGAAGGGCTCTACTCCATGAACTTGTATCATACTGAAAATTAACACATTACTTGGGTTTACCTTTTGTTAAGAGCTATCTCTATCAATGTTTCAAAAGTATGATTAATTTTTGAGTTTTGGTTAATGTATTGAGACTAGTTAATTCAGTTTACTTCTGCAATGACTTAGTTAAAAAGTAACTGCTATTATCTGTGATTCGACAAAAGCTTCTATGGCTCTTCTTAAATTTGTCCCGTGTTGTGTTAAGAGAACAACAAAACTAAAAATCTTGGTTGATGGCCATGGTCCTTTTTTAAAATAAAAAATTTTGATATACGCAGTCATGACTTTGGATTTGGGAGTAAGAGGATCTGGAAGAAGATTGCGCAGAAAAAGAAAAAAGTGATTATTATCTAAAGATATAGCCTAAAACGCATTCACGAGTTTTTTTTTCGAAATGTTAAGAGGATTTATGAAATAAAAAAAATATTGCACACTTGTATTTAGTTTTAGTTGTGTTTATATAACTTAGGGATATTTTGAAAAATGATTTGTAAAAAAAAATACATCTTATGCTAATAGTCAAAGGTTATAACAGTTTTATTCTTTTACTGTATTAAAATAGTGTAGATCGACATTTTTGGGAAATATGACAGACATATCTCTAAATTCAGTATTATATTAAAACAACTATAAATCTTGAGAAGGATAGAAAAGAATCGCTTTAATTCCATAGATTGTATGATGTTGAGATTGCAAGGAAAGAAAATAAAGAAAATAAAGAAACTCCTTAAAACGAACTATTTCAGATCAATATCAAACTTGAATCAGAAGCTTGAGTTTCATCGCTAAGATTTGTCGATAATCTCAACTTGATATTACTAGGGTAATTAGAAGATTAAAAACAAATTGAACTTATAAAACTCTTAAATATAGCATAGATGTTTCCAAATGTTTGTATTTTCAATTATTCTGTAAGTTATTTCATGAAAGTAATTGTTTGGACTTGAATTTAGAATTGTAACTTATGTATTATATAAATACTGGTTTTCTTTTACTAATAAAAGTTTAAACAATATATGTGTATATCTGTCACATCTTTATTCTAAAATCAGAGAAATACACAATCATTCATTCCATCTGAAATTTCATAATCAACTATAATTATGTATCCTCCTACACTAGAGTACATCACCTTGGTGAAAGGAAAAATGCAGGGGATAATTACTTTTCATTTATAAATCAATCAGCAACTCTTTGTTTCTTTATTCTAAACAGAAAATAAATAACAACATGAAACAGGTTAGAGTTGGAAACTGAAAAATTTACAGAGAATTAGAACCAATACCCAAGGGAGACTATTCCACCCAACCTTTTCTTGAAGCAGCCAAATCACTTTCTTAGGACCCTAGAGCTTGCTCACTGCACCACTTGGACGGAGATCTCTACTACAAAGCAGAATTCTACAACTCAACACTCAAGTACATCCTTAACTCAGAAAAACACTTTAGTTATCCCCTCATCAAATACTTTATGTGTCTGACTTCTCAGTTTGCAGAAATCACAAAGTTCATTCTCTTAGAAATCAGAATGAGTGGTGAGCCTCCTGCTCGTTTTGATGGTTTATATAAGATTGCCTAGGTCTTAGGGTTAGTTTGTAATTAAATGAGCCACACAGCTAAGTTCCTCCTCTCAGGGAACATGACCACTTTTTTAGGGATTATGCTTCTACAACAGCTAGAAAGTGAATGTTGGTGCTGCCACTTGTCGAACAGCCTTTTACAGCTTCTCCTTCCTCCTAGTGGTGGCAAACACTGATCTAACAGTCTCCCATGAATAGGTGTCTCCTTTTATTAATTAATAACGTAATAATTCTTCAATTGCAGTCATCCTTTAATTAATAACGTAATATTTTGTTGAAATAAATAATAAATATTTGTTTTATTTTCTAGTTTTTGGGGTATGTTACAAAGAGTACTTATGCACTATCTCTTACTCTATCACAACGTCACCCAGAGATCTATGGTTTAAGAATATAGTTCATCAAATCTACTTAACATTAATTAGATATACCTAGTATTCGCAATCATTCTTATTCAGTTTGTAAATCAACATGGACATTGTGACAAGATATTTTGGATCAACTCAAAGTTATATGAACAAAGACATAAACTTGTATTAACCCAATGAACCCTACAAGGATTCACATCATTCATATTTAAGCATATAAATGGATAGATCGCATCCTCATGCAGTTCGCAAGATTCATAAAAATACAAGAAGAAAACAAAATTGCATCATCATCATCATATTCATACTATTCCTAAAACACATCGCAAAAGACAAGCATCCCTTGGTCGATTAGCCTCAGACCAAAAATACACTCATCGACGGGTCAATACAATAGAACTGATCGAATGATGTACCAAGCATATCCTCCTCTGTCAGTCATAATTCTCTTTACAATTCTGGTTCTATGTATAGGCTTGCTAAGTTGTTACAAAAATGGTCCACATAACCGGCTTCCTAACTAACTTGACCAAAATGACCAATTTGTCAAAATCCTCTTTCACCGAGTTTTATTTTTCCTTCCTTTGTTGATACCATGATTTCCTTTGCTTTTGTCAATGCTCGTGCTTCATTCCTTCAAACCCATTGCAATATCATACTCCTCAGTGGGTCACTCCTTAGTGCCTCATGAGCTTGATACAAATATTGGGAATTACAGTTGGTTAAATTGTTGTTGTGGTTGGTCGAACTACAATTGTTGCTGATTATGCTGTGGATGCACATACTGCAGTTGTTGATGGTTAAACTGTGGTTGAGCATACATTGGTAATGACAAGTTATACTACAGTTGTGGAAGTGGTCTTTCTGCTGGTCGTTGCTCCTCTCCCTTCATAAAATATGCAACCATGGTATGTTCCTGAATGAACTCATAGGCTCTGCAGTCCTTCTCTTCATGGCCAACCGATTGACAAAAATTACAGAACAAGTTCACCAGTTTCGACATAACCTTTTGAAGGTATACACACTCTTCAGACTGATGTCCTTTGTTCTAGAAAATCCGACACCACAATATTCCTTGATATTTGGGGCTCCAACCTTCAAATTGTTGACGTAATTGTAACTTCGGAATGTATTCACTTGTATTTCTTATCTATTGTAACCCGATGTTTATTACGGGATGTTATCATGTTATGTCATGCCCCGATGTTCCAATCAGAAGAATCAATAATGTAAACAAGTCATGTCAAGTCATTGTGGGTAACCCTCCTATTGTCTAAGGGTTAAAGTCCCCGCAGTTTTGGGGCACTAGGGTTATTAGACTCTCCTAGGAGAGGTCAGTCCTAGTAGGTTTTTAGTCATGCCGGGATTAGTATAAATAGAGAGCTAGACTCTCTATTTAACATACATCACAAACACAGTCAAGTGTAGCGCATAGTTGAGGAAGGAGAAGACACTAGGGCTAGACAAGACGAAGGTTACTGCTGTCAGGAGAGCATCTTACTGTTTTGTGGTTTTACCTTTTGTGTTGATTCTATCTCTGAGGAAGTTGCGGGGTTTTCTCCATTTATGGTTTCCATGAGGAAAAACACTGTGTTCATTGTCTCTTGTGTTTGATTGTTGTACTTGTTGTTCTCTCAGTTAAATATCCTAACATAATGCTAGCTTGAATGTTGAAAAACTAACATGGTATCAGAGATAACCTGAGAATAAGACACTGTGTAGCTATGGGAACTAGGGATTCTTACTTTGTGGATCTCTCTCCATATATTTTCAGCAAAAGTAAGGTGGAATAACTCTCCTCCTTAGGGCGCATCTTTATGTTGAAGAAGAATCCAATTCTGAGGTTTTTCAGTTTTGGACCTGACACGGCTGCCGAAAATTAGGGCTTTTCACAGAAGAGTAATTTTTCAGTGAGCCCAGGCCTGGATTGATCTCCTCCCCAAAATCAAATTTAGGGATCAATTTCAAAGCATTTGGTTGGACAAAACTCTGGAAAAGAAAAACCCTAATTTGCTCCTAAACCAGCTCTGCAGGATTTTAGCTCAAAATTTAGATCTGACATCTTGACCTGGTAAGATCTAAAATATTTTGTATTTCCATTTGAGGTTCTCAGTTAAGATGTCTCATCATACCAAGCTTGATGAAAAGCTTGAGGGAGATGATAACTTCCAAGCTTGGAAGTATAGGATCTCCCTGGTCTTGGAAGAGAATGAGTTAGACTCCTACATCCATGAGGAGGTTCTAGTTCCAGAGGGAGATGAGGCTAAGGCCTTGCATAAGAAGAAGTTGATTATGGCAAAGAGAATCATTGCTGATTCTATCAAGGATAATCTCATGCCACAGGTGTCCTCCCTAAAGACACATAAAGCTATGTTTGATGCCCTAACCAAATTGTTTGAAGGGAAGAACATAAACCAAAAGATGACTCTGAGAAACCAACTGAAGAATGTGAAGATTTAGAATGCAGAAACAATCTAGTCTTACTTCACAAGAGTTTCTTAGATCAAGGAACAACTAGAAGCAGTGGATGAAGAAGTAGAAAATGCAGATATTATGATCACTGCCTTGAATGGCCTCCCTAGGTAATGGAATTCTTTCATCCAAGGAATCTGTGCTAGAAAGAAGTTAGTCAAGTTCAGCAGACTATGGGAAGAGTGTTCTCAAGAAGAAGCTCGAATAGCAGCTCGAGAAGAAAAGATCAGAAGTGAAGATCAAGCTCTCATGGTACACTCCAAGTCAACCAAAAGAAGATCTCATCACCCTATAGGTAAGCACTATCACAAAGATAACGCTAGAAAATATTTATCTAGAGTCATATGTTATACATGTGATGAAGCAAGACATTATGCAAAGAATTGTCCTAAGAAACAAAAAACTAACAAAAAGGAGCAACAAAAGAAGACATCATGTTCATGATGCAGAGGATGATGAACCATCCAAGAAAAGAGCCAGATATGAAAGTGAAGATTCTTCAAGCAAGGATGAATATGTTTTGATTTCCGCTCTCACAGGAAACATTGCTCATGGAAGCAATGATTGGCTCATAGATAACGGGGCTTCCAAACATATGACAGGATTCAAGGATTCCTTTGTGAGACTATCAGAACATGAATCACCTCACAAGGTGAAGCTAGGAGATGACTACCAATATCCAATAAAAGGTAGTGGGGAATCTTCCTATAAACTAGACTCTGGAAAGTCTCCAACAATGAAGGAAGTATTGTTTGTGCCGGGACTCAAGAAGAACCTCCTCTCCATATCGGCATTAGATGCAAAAGGAATGCGGGTTGCATTCATAGATGGTCAAGTTATCATGTGGCCAAAAGGAAATATTATCAATGATGCGGTGGTGATTGGAGAACAAGAAGGAGGATTGTACAAATTAAAGGGTCATCCATAACAAGCCTTGGTCCATGACACAGTAGAGCCAAGTGAACTTTGGCATAGAAGGCTTGCACATGTGCATTACAGAGCACTACCTATTGCAGGAAAAGTTGTTGAAGGTCTTCCAGAAATCCAAGCAAAACATGATGGAGTTTGCAAGGGATGTGCGAAAGGAAAGAATACAAAGAAGACATTTCCAAGCAGTGAAAGCAAAGCAAAAGGAATCTTGGAAATCATCCACTCCGATGTATGCGGACCTATGTCATTAAACTCACTAAGCAGGTACGCATATTATGTTTCCTTTATTGAAGATTTTTCTAGGAAGACATGGGTTTACTTCATGAAGAAAAAAGACGAAGTATTCAGCAAGTTCAAGGAATTCAAAGCCTTGATTGAGAATCACACTGAAAAAAAGATCAAGACTTTTCAATTAGATAATGGTGGGGAATTCACTTCAAATTAATCCAAAGAGCTAGGCAAAGAATCAGGGATTAAGAGGGAGTTGTCCACCCCTTATAATCCACAACAGAATGGGATTGCAGAAAGGAAGAATAGAACTATAATGGAAGCTGCAAGAGCAATGCTTCATGATCAAGACTTTCCTATGCATCTTTGGGTGGTAGCTTCCCGAACAACGGTGTATGTACAGAACCGTACTCCACATAGAGTACTCAAGAACAAGACTCCTGAAGAAGTCTTCTTCGGTAAGAAACCAAAAGTCATCCATCTCAGAATATTCGGCTGTCCAGTGTGCATACACATTCCAAAGGAGAAGAGGACTAAATTAGATCCTTCAGGAAAGAAGGGTATATTTGTGGGATACTCTGAAAGCTCGAAGGCTTACAGAATATACTTCCCAGGATTCAAGAAGATTAACATCAGCAGGGATGTGAAATTTGATGAAGCCACAGCTTACAACAAATCCAGAAAGAAACCTGCTGAAGAATCCAAAGAAGCAGAAGCACCTAGAGTTCATGATACAACCGTGAACAAAGAAGCTCAAGAAGAAGATAGAGAATTTGAAGAACCACAAAGACCTGTAGATCCACCTCTGGAGAAGAACCCTCATAAAAGGAAACCTGCTTGGGTATGAGAACTTATCCAAGGTGTGGAAAGATATGGGGCTTAAGAAGAGAATCACAGAGAAAGAAAGAGGACTAGATCCTACTCCGGGTATGTAGCATTACTATGTGATTTCATTGATAAAGAACCTTCCAGTTATGAAGAAGTGGTAGAACAGAAAGAATGGAAGGATGTTGTGATCGAAGAATATCAATCGATCATGAAGAATGATGTTTGGGATATTGTCCCAAGACCAGAAGGGAAGTCAGTTGTAACTTCGAAATGGATCTACAAGATCAAGCATGCTACAGATAGTAGCATTGAAAAATATAAGGCAAGATTTGTGGCTCGGGGTTTCTCTCAAAAATAAGGAATAGATTATGAAGAAACCTTTGCACCTATAGCCAAGTACACTTCCATTAGATCAGTACTTGCTCTGGCTGCAGTGATGAAATGGAAGATACACTAGATGGATGTTAATACTGCTTTCTTGAATGGTGTAGTAGAAGAGGAAGTGTATGTAGAACAGCCACTCAGTTTTGAGACACATGATAGGGAGTCTCATATGTGTAGATTGAATAAAGCCCTGTACAATTTGAAAGAGGCACCCAGGACATGGTACGGCAGAATTGACAGCTTTCTATCCGGTTTGGGCTTTACGAAGAGTAAAGCAGATTCCAACCTTTACTACAAGGTTGAAGATGGAAACCTAGTGATGCTTCTACTATATGTAGATGATCTATTTGTGACAGGTATGGATGGGTTGATTGCTGATACGAAGAAAAATATTGCTGTCAAGTTCGAGATGAAGGACTTAGGTATGATGCATTATTTTCTAGGTATGGAGGTGTGCCAGAGTGCAGATGGAATCTTCCTTGGACAAGGGAAGTATGCAGTAGAGATCCTGAAGAGGTTTGGGATGATGGAATACAAGGCTATGGCAACACCTATGGCATCAAACCTAAAGCTATTGAGCGATGCTTCATCAGATTCGGTTGATGCTGCAATGTATCGTCAGATGATTGGGTCCTTGATGTACCTGATGAACACGAGACCAGACATTTGCTTTGCTGTGAACACCTTGAGCCAATTCTTGATAGATCTGAGAAATGTTCACTTGATTGATGCAAAGCATATTCTGAGGTACCTAAGGGGTACAGTTGATTATGGGCTCAAGTACGATGTGAATTAGAAGATTAACCTAGAGGGTTATGTTGATTCAGATTGGGCAGGCAGTTCCATCGATAGGAAAAGCACTTTAGGGTGTTGCTTCAGTATGGGATCAGGTGTGATCTCTTGGTTTAGTAGGAAGCAATCCTGTGTGGCACTGAGTACAGCTGAAGCAGAGTATGTCACAGCTTGTTCAGCTAGTTGTGAGGCAATATGGCTGTGGAAGATACTGTCTAATTTATTTGATCTCCAGATGGATGCTACTTGTATACATTGTGACAACCAGAGTTTTGTGAAGTTATCAGAGAATCCAGTGTTCGATAACAATTCAAAGCATATCGAGATCAAGTATCACTATATCAGGGATATGGTGTATAGGGGAGCAGTGAAGCTCCAGTATGTTGTGACGGAGGAACAGATAGCTGATGTGTTGATGAAGCCATTGTCTAGGGTGAATTTTGAGTACTTCAGGGAGAAGCTTGGTGTTCTCCAGATAGAGATTTCCTCCAAGGGAAAGTGATGAGTCCCATAGCCATTCTGACGAGTAGGTCAGATGTAAGTGCTAAGCCATTCTATCATGGTGAGAGGATTTGGTTCATTCCATGTCAGATATGAGTGCTGAATACCATTCTCAGAATGGAGGTACCTGGTCAGTTACCATGAACGCTCAGTCTGAGACTGAAAGAGCCATTCTGATGAGTAGGTCAGATATAAGGGCTGAGCCATTCTGTCATGGCTAAAGGATTAGGTTCCTCCCATGTCAGATGTGAGTGCTGGACATTCTGATGAGTAGGTCAGATGGAAGGGCTAATGCCACTCTCTGGGAGAGTGGAGGCACCTGCTCTGTTACCAGGTAGCTCAGTCTGGGATTGGGGGCCATTCTGACAAGGGTGTAGGATTTGGTTCCTACCAGGTCAGATGTGAGTGCATGCCTTTCTGACGAGTAGGTCAGATGTGAGTGCTGGCCATTCTGATGTAGGATGAGTTCCTACATAGATGTAAGGGATATCGCCTTTTTGACGAGTAGGTCAGATGTGAGTGTTGGCCATTCTGATGTAGGATGAACTCCTACATAGATGTAAGGGCTACCGCCTTTCTGATGAGTAGGTCAGATATGACTGTTGCCCATTCTGATGTGACTTTAGGATCAGGTCCTACATGATTAGATATAAGGTCTACCTCCTTTCTGACGAGTAGGTCATATGTGAGTGCTGGCCATTCTGATGAGTAGGTCAGATGTAAGGGCTACCAAAGACCTACGAGGAGGCAAGCATACACCTAGCATGAAAGAAGGATAGCTCTGTAGAACTTCCTATGATGAGAAGAATCATGAGATAGCACATATGATGATGACCAGAGGAGATCTAGATCAAGTTATGATCCAGATCCAGTTATGATGACTCCGAGAGATCCAGATCAAGTGATGATCCAAATCCAGTAGTGATGATTCAAATCGAGTGATGATCTAGATCCAGCAATGATGATCCAGACCGAGTGATGATCCAGATCCAACAGTGATGATCCAGATCCAGTGATGATCCAGACCGAGTGATGATCCAGATCCAACAGTGATGATCCAAATCGAGTGATGATCTAGATCCAGTGATGATGTCTAGTTATGATGATCCAGACACTACTGCATTTCGATCCAAAATCCAATGGAAAAATCTGACGGCGCATGGATTTATCTTTTTAAACTTACCAAAAATCACAAGGATACATTTTTTTTTGTAAATGTGGCCACACGCGTCGCTTAAGCGACGACTTTTCTCATAACCGTCGATTAAGCGTCGCTTAAGCGACGGATTTTCCCACTCTCAATTTTCCCACGCCCCTTAGGCTAAGAAGGAAGCAAGGTATTATAGTAGAATTTCTAATCTCATAGCTGTCGCTTAAGCGAAGGCTTTTCCCACTCTCAATTTTCCCGCGCCCCTTAGGCTCGGAAGGAAGCAAGGTATTATAGTAGAATTTCTAATCCACCGTTTCGATTTGGAGCAGTCCGCCATTTCATCGATTTGGAGCAGTCCGCCATTTTGATTTGGAGAAGATTCAGTCCGCTACCATTCCATTCCAAATGTCTTCAGTAAGTGACATTGAGCTATTTTGATTTGGTTCTGCTCTCATTTACACATCTTCCATGTGTTCATCAGAAATTGTTTTCACTAGCTGTAATGTTCAATCTGATACACATACATATTGCTCCTGTACAAAACACTACCAAGATTTTGTCATGGCATAGGTATGTATGTGGATTTGCAGGTCAGAGACCTCAAACTCCTGGTGGCCTCGGCTTAATCTGGTTACCACTTACTCTTCTTCTTTTTTGCTTTTCACCCTCTTGGGGATCTTTAGGGGTTACAAGCGTTTCTTCAGGTGAGCTATGCTGGAATCATCAGATTTTGTGAAGGACGATACTCTGAAAATATGTTGTACAGTTGGGGTTGTGGTTTCTTCTATTCAAGGCCCCAGTTGCACTATATTCACATCCCTGAATCAAACTTGAGTCAACAATTTGGGGAACTTCTTGAAGATGTCGAAAATGCGGATGTCACATTTGATGTATCAGGGGAAAAATTTCATGCCCATAGAGTTGTTCCGGCAGCACGTTCCCCTGTATTTAAATCCATGTTTTTTGGATGGTAGCATTGTGTTGCTCCAGAGCTGCTTGGATCAGTTGAATTTGTGTGAAGGAGATGCACAGAACATGCAGTTGAAGTTGAAACTCCTTTCTATAGTAGTTAAATATATGATGCATCGACCAAATTTCAGTACAGTGTTTTGTGAAGCTATGAAGAATACTCATACAGGTGAAAGAATCCTTGGGGATTTGTCAAAGACCTTGCATTTGTCATTACTTGAGCAGATTGGATTGGGACTGGCCTTGGCAGACTCAGATGATACAAATCAAAGCCAAGAAGGTGGGTATAGTTGTGTCTATTTATTATGAACATCTCACTATTCATTATTGGAAACAGGGGTTTGTGAAATACATATTTGGCTTGTTTGTTTCTTTATTCATAGTTTAAAATTTTTCCCTTAATGAGGATGGAACGACTTACCACAGGTATTTCTGTCTTTAGGTCAAAACTTCTGTGAGTCTAAAATAATGGAACTGTACCAGAACCCAACAGCCAATATTTCTGAAGATCTCATTGAGCAGATTTCATTATTCCTTCATCGAAGTGAAGGATTATCAAAGCATGTGCCCACTTTCCTCGAGGCATTGTCTTTGTTGCAACCCAAAGCCCAAACGTCACTGTTACTGACTCCATTATTTACAAATGAAGTGAATGTTGTTGATTCCTTGAGGTATGCACATTCTTTAAATAGTTTTTTCATCCAATGCTGTGTTAATAGTTACGACTTAACAATTTATAGCAAGGTAGGATCATGGCCTTGACGGGAGCAAAGGTATATCTTTTGCTTTTGTCAGCATTGTGTGCATGTTTCTTCATTTCCATGCCAATTTTGTGTTGCAGTAGTTTTGAATCTCTCTCTACAAGCAATGGTCTAGTCTCTGATGATATTTTGACCCAGTTAGAAGAGGCCACTAATGTTGCAAACATAATGGAGGAGCTTGGATATGGATGTACAATTGATGTTTCACACTGCAAAGATATTTTGTCATTTTTTTCTCCACTGAAGGAGGAGACTGTGTCCAAGATAATTAGCATGGTTGTGCGCACTCATACAGGCCTTGAGGATGCCCATGGCACACATTCAACATTTTATACTTCAATGTTTAATAGTTCCATAATTGACTCATCATGGTTATCATCTTGGAATATTGATGTTCTATTGGATTCTATCAAACAACTGGTGAGTGTCTTTCCATTCACCTCATCTCAATCATTGTATTCAGTTAGCTGTATTTGTTGAAATCTGAAGTTACTTTTAGTGAGAAATTTTCAACAGTGGTGGTTACTTTGCAGGCTCCAGAAATCAACTAGGTTTCTGTGATGGAGTCTCTAGATTAGAAAGAATTTTATTTGCCAGATCAGAAAGCCTTTTCTATTTTGATGTCAATTTATGGAAAAACTTGCCAGGTAGACATGTTGATTTATGGAAAAACTTGCCAAGTAGACATGTAGAGTTATAATGCAATTGCTGCTATCTTTGGGCTATTGACATGATGGATTTGTGTGTTCTGACATTTTGCTTTACAGGGAAATTAGTTTTATCTTGCCAAAAATGGCTACAATAAATCATTTGTTTGTATTATTTATATGTAGGATCCTTTTCCCATTCAAACAGTCTGCGGGAGTGTCTAGAACAATGATGAAGGCCAACTATCCTTCTTGAGATTTGTTGTATCTGCCTCTCCTGAAGTTTTTACATTTGCACATTCAAGGAGGCTGCAGGTGATGATGTCACTTAACAGTTCATCTTTTTTTGTTTTGTTTTCTGGAGAAATATATTCCCTCACTTGCTTAGTGAGGAGGCTGGTGCCTTGCTAGACACCAGTGGATTCCCCCCCTCTTCCCTGGTTTTCTGGATCAAGGATGCTAGTAACAAGCAGCCAAAATACCAGATGGTAACCCAAGGGATTCATGGGGTTTCATCCTGAGGCCTCTATGAACTTTTCACAAGAGTGTCTACCAATAGAGCTAACCATTGGGTGATTAGTTTGCCCCTCTTTATTATTATTATATCTCTGCATTTCTTTATCTAACCAAAATATTCCTCATTTTGCAGGCACCCCTTGAAGGTCCACATGGGAGTTTACTTCCATGTGGTTCTGCTAACCAGGCATGGCTGTCTGTTTATCTGGTAGAGGTATTGTGCCATATGGCAGAGATTGGGCATGCGAGTGTTGTGCATGCATTGCTTGAGTTTCCTATTAAGCACTGTCTAGAGATATTGTTAATTGTCATTGCCCAAGTTAAGGTAAAATGCAAGGTCTTAATGATTTTTTTTCCTCTTGAAGTTGTTTTATGTTTGTTGAGCACATTTTTGCTTTATGGTGACTAAAAGGAATGTAACACTGTTCTCCAGACTGCATTCAATCAGTTGCAGCATGAAATATTCGCTGCCCTTTTCCCATCATATCTTGTTGGTACCAATCCTAATTGTACCATTCTCCTACATCAGCTATGGCTTGTTGATCCTGATATAGTTCTCTGGGGTATGATGGATCTCCATGCTAAGGATCCTAGCTGCATATCAAAGATTTTAGATGCATGCCAAGAGATAAAGGTAAGTGCTTGCAGTTAAACTCAATATAGCAGTTTAGGCCTCCTGGGAAGTCCTCTTGCCCAATAATGACAGCTTCTACTTTTCTTCACTTACTACTACTACTAAATTCTTATCAAAGATACCCAAAAAATGCATTGTTACTTCAACATAATTTTGGGTAAGTTTTGGGGTGAGAGCAAAAGCATCAACAAGATGAGCATTGAGTAAATGCCTTGAATGTGCCCTTACATCTTGGTGGCCTCAACGAGATATCCTAAAGCATATTCCATATTTACAAAACTTGGCTCAACAAAAAACTTGATGAGGCTCAAGAGTAAAAGTTCTATTTGAACTTGACAAATGCTTGGGAAAAGCTTCAAAAATACACAAATTTTGAAGCAAAATAATTCCATGTCCATACAATGCAAAATATCAATATAAGTCCAAAATCATACATTCAATATGAGTCATGACTTGTCATGACTCAAGAATGGGAATCATTTTCTTTTGATGTTGTTATAGCCCAAAATGACACATCTCCACCTGTGACCACTTTTCCATGATTTCGTCGCATGTCGGCACTTCATGAAAGTCACTGAAAAAACACCTATCTTGGAGGACCCATATCTTGAGTTTTGTAACTCTGTTTGGCCTCATTTCTGCACCATTGGAAAGGCATTTCAGTTAGCTAAAACTTTCCAGAAGACACCAAAGTCTGAAAATGCCCAGAAATACCTTAAAAATGTGTTTTGTGTGTATACGCGACTCTCCTTATGTGCAACTCGCGCATCACTCGCGACTCTTGTGTTTTGCATGTCGCGCATGCATATATTCGTGGGTTGCTCTTGTGTAAACTCGCGTATCATGCGCGGGTTGTCCTCCTTCATAGTCGCGAATCTGTTTCTTAACATTAAAACATAAAAACACACTTTTTGAGTTAGTTTGGGTAGTTATACAACTGACTCCTTCAATTGTAACCACTTTGGCTTCGCCCCTAACTCTTCTTCATCATATAAATAGAGGTAGGGAGGTCCATGAAAGGGGACTGGAATTTTATGCATTGTTATGCTGGAGGAATCGGGACTCTCTTTGCCTACACCTTTGCCCTGGAGGTCTTCCCTTGTGTTGCAGAGCTTGGAGGCTGAGTTCTTTGGAGAAGAGAAGCAGCAGATACAGATCAAGGTTTTGTGAGGTGCCAACTTGAAGAGAAGGTATATTTGTACTTGTTTTTCAAGATTAATAAAGATGTGATGTCATTCTTCTTCCCAAATCATTGTTCAATGTGTGATTGAATCTTTGTTTATGATCATGTGATGATGTTATTCAGATTATTATTTCAGATTTATTTGATTATCATTTCTTTATATGTGGTCATAATGGTTTGAGGAAGGTATAACTTGTTTTGCAGGTCTCTTGGAGCGAGAGGAGCAAGAGGAGGATTGAAGAGAAAGCTTGGACCAGCCTTCAGTTTATCAGGTGTGGACCTTTCTCATCTCTGAAACTTGCTGTTATATACTTGCTGAACATTGTGCATCTCTCTTTCAACCCCAGTACGTTGATGGCCTCTTAAACCCTAGCCATAGGACACTTTCCTTTACAACAATGTTCCTGAGGCTTGGGCTACCTCAGCCTCAAGGAAATCAAAGTCTTCTGGTCTAACAATAGGATCCTCAGTTTGCTCTTATCGGACTATATTCACAGCCATGGTTTAATCTTGTTGGTTGGGACTTTAGCTAGCACCTTGTCAGAGACATTAAGCTAGGTAAGTGGTATATAACCTCTCACTATATATATCCCAAATTTAGATAAAATGTGGTATACAAGCCCAATTTTACATCATCGGCCTTAATTTACATGCATTTGGCAGAACAAGAGAGTGACCTACCCAAAGGTCCTTCAATTTGATGATTTGATCACACATCTCAAGCATGCGGATGTTTCTACAATTATGGGAAGAAGTTTACGCCTCTTAAGGTTGAAGAGGGCTTATACATTACTTTAGTGGAAAGTGTAAGAAGGTTAAATGGTAATATATAGCTATGTATGATTCCCATTGAGGACATCAATCATGCTAGCTGTTATAGAAACCTAGCTATGACTAAGGAGCAAGAGCTGATTTCTTTTTGGAGAGAATAGAGAAAGTGAAGAGTCATGGAGGGGTAATGGTTTCAGCTTTGCATGATAGAATCGAATAGTAGGACAACTTGCAGAAACATGAGAAGTAAACTCGAAAATCTAAGGGGGGTCCAGTTGGAGATTTGGAGAGGTATGCATTTTTTAGCCTTTGAGTCTAGAATATTAAGTCTACAATCTACTTTAAAAAATTGACAATTCGATAGCTTGTTGGTGACAGAGATATGACTTAGTAAACGATTCATAATTTTTCATACTATATGATGGTTGATCTGCACTTGAGAGTTTGTTGCTGCTTTCTACCTTGAATGGTTGAAGGAGTGAATGCTATTTTTTCTATATTTATTTGTTTGAATGTTTGAAGTCTTTCTTTGGCCCTTTGCTTCACTTGTTGAAATACTATGATAATTAGTATAGTCAGAGTTTATGCCAATTGGCTAGTGGACATGAAGCATGGAACAACTAAAACTTTGTTCCGGTGTTAGAATAAATATTTTTTAGCAGTTGTATTGACAGGTAGAAAAAATGTTGCTTTCTGACATTTATAAGGCTTCAAAAATGTCATTTACCAGATGAATGTGTGAAATATATGCTGGTCACATCTCAGTATAGAACCCTTCCCTAGATTTTGTTCTTAACATGTACCTAACAAGGAATTCATTTGTGGAAACTTGAAAATTGACAGCCCAGAGAATGGTGTAGTAGTTTTCAATCATGTCATATATCAGGATATTTCCAGCAGAAAAAGAAAGCATTTGATACTTGTTAGTCCTTGTTTCCATCTCATTTGATAGTAGATATATAGCTACAGCAATTTGCTTACATAAACATAAGTTTCAATTGTTTATTTGCAGGAATTTTTGTGGAAGTTACAAAACTGAAGGACAAGTCTATAAAATTGCCAAATGCTAAAAGACAGATGAAATTACCTAGTTTTAAAGTTTGATTACATAGCTTGTTTTATTGTTGTTATTCAATTGGATTGTATATAGGCTTCTTATTGAGGTAATGAAGGATGCTATATATTATGTACACTAGTAAGGTTATATATAGGCTTCTTATTGAGGTAATCCCTTCTTCTTCATGCAGTATTTGGAAGGCATTAGGTTAGTTATTATAAGGGAAAACTAATGTAATGTTAAAGTATGTTAATAATTATCTTGATTCATACTAGTAGATGGGAATTTGTGCTATGAAACTGATTAAAATTCTCTCATGCCCAAGCAGAATATACATTGAGAGATTGTTTTGTACAATGGCACCAGAATATATTTAGAGGTTATCTCAAATACATGCAATCTTAGTTGGGATGTTTTGCCTGATTTGTATTCGTTGGTTAGTTCTCAAATTTTTCCAGATGGTAGTTGGTACATATACTAGAGACTTTCAATGGAGTGACGATTTGCCAATTTTATATCCATTAAGGTAATGAAGAATGTTATCATATTATGTACACTAGTAAGGTTATATATAGGCTTCTTATTGAGGTAATCCCTTCTTCTTCATGCAGTATTTGGAAGGCATTAGGTTAGTTATTATAAGGGAAAACTAATGTAATGTTAAATTATGTTAATGATGATCTTGATTCATACTAGTAGATGGGAATTTGTGCTATGAAACTGATTAAAATTCTCTCATGCCCAAGAAGAATATACATTGAGAGATTGTTTTGTACAATGGCACCGGAATATATTTAGAGGTTATCTCAAATAAATGCAATCTTAGTTGGGATGTTTTGCCTGATTTGTATACGTTGGTTAGTTCTCAAATTTTTCCAGATGGTAGTTGGTACATGTACTAGATACTTTCAATGGAGCGAGGATTTGCCAATTTTTTGGCAAATTCATGATTTTTCAAACTTTATTGATACAGAATACTTAAGTGGTTTGGATTTTGTAACAGGAGCAATACTTATTCACTTGAAGCCGATTCTGAATTATAGTGGAGTGTGAGAAGGCCCAATAGATTGAAGCAGTTAACCTTAAGATGAGTTCAAAGTCAAACTAGAATTTACTAAGAGATAATGTTTACCAAGAGGTCGCCAATGGGTGATTTCACCTGAAATTGGTGTGCATTTATAAATGCTTAAACCACATCAGATGATTAGTTATTCATTTCATTTCATCTGATTATGTGTTTTTCATTTAGGTTGTTGTTGTTAGTTATATTACAGTATAACTTAATTGCTAATAAACAATAGGATCACTAGAAGAAAGACAAAGCATAGAAACAAAGAACACAAGAGTTTATTTCAGGAAACCCATTCGGGAAAAACCCAGCAACCTTCGTATAGAGAAGATAACTTCCGAGAACATAATACAAGAATGAGAGAGAGAGAGAGAGAAGAAAATCTTTCCAAGAGAAAACCTCAGAAAACACTGCTTCTCTGTGGTGCTGCGAACTTCTCCTTGAGTAGGCGAACTTGCTTGTGTTGAGTGAGTGAGTAAATGAGGTGCCTAGCCTCTCTATTTATACACTTTTACAAAAGTGACTTTTACCCTAACTGGGCCAACTTGCCTTGGGGGAAGAATAACTTCTGAAGTTGTACAAATTCCAACAGTTGTTAGGAATAATAATATTCAAATCAAATAAGGCTAGTTGTGGCATACTTTGTGGTCACTATAGTACAATTTGGACTGAAGGAAAGCTATGGCCTACATGACAACATCATAGCAAAATAAATGACAGTCTATTTTGAACACTGTATATTGTGGAATTCTGTAATTACAATGCAGGTAATACTTGACATAAATTTAAAAAATTGGAAGTGCTTCAAGACCTTTTGGCAAGGCATTCATTTGATTGCAGAACTCCCTGAAGTGATTTTAACGATTTGCATGTGTAGGTGTGGTAAATGTTCATAGCTTTTATGAACTGAATTTGACGCTTACATATTTCAGCTGTAATTAAAAAATTATGTATAGTGTAGCTCCAGTGTTATTTAATGACTATGAACTGCAGATATACGAGTCTCTGTAGTAACTTGTATATCCTCTATATGCAATCAATTTCTAACACGTTTGTTAATTATTATTTGCGTATCATTCTGAATGTACTCATCTGTGTAAAGATGCCGTGCCTTGCTTTAGAAGTTACTCTGAAAGTAGCCAGGAAATTTTTGTGTTAACTCATTCTCTTGGTCTCTTTAAAACCACCAGAATCTATGTACATGGTTGTCAATATTCACGTAAAAGCTCAAGAGCCTTCTATTTATATGATCTACTTCTGCATTTGTTATCTTGGAATTGTAGAATGTGGATTGTTCTGGATTCAAGAGAAGAAACTGAGGCTTATGCTGAGAAATAACATCAAGAACGACATCTTCAACTTGTGAATGATTGTGAGAAAAAAAGTGTAAGTTGTCATTTCATCCTGATTTGCAGCTATTTTGGGCTTGGTAACTTACTGAATCTCAATGATATTATATTTAGACTGGGAAAACATCTCTCTTTTTCAGAAGCAAACTGAAGTGCAGTCAAAGGACATACTTAGTTAAGTATCCAAGACTCATGATGCAATCAAGTAAGTTGCTTTGACTGGTCATAGATTTGGTTAACTGACTATTGAGGCTTCAGAGTACACAGTTTTGCAGTCTTTCACATACTTCTACATAGTCATGTATCGAGCACTATGGTTTGATCTAGTGAGTTATACAGGAATTTAGATAAAACAATCTCAACACTGGAAATGGAGTTGGCAGCAGCTAGAGCTGCACAAGCATCTAGTCTAAATGGTTCGCCGGTATTTATCAAGCCAGTTGGTGAGAAAATAGAGGAGCGACAGAAAGCTTTTGTTGTAGGTGATTTTTTTTTTTAAACACTTATAGCCATCGGTTAAGTGACGGTTTGTAGGTGTTTTTTTTTTTTAAATTCAATATCCATCGGTTAAGCGACGACTATCTTTGGTTAACCATCGGTTAAGCGACGATTGTCTTTGGTGAACCGACGGCCATGCTGTAGAAGCGACGGCCTGTAAGTGTAGTTTTTTTTTTAATTTCTCCACCGTCGCTTAACCGACACTGCTCCGATGATTTACATTTAACCGACGGTACATTGAGCTGTTGCTTAACTGACGGATTGGAAGATGTCGGATAACCGATGAAAATCCACCGACGCTTAAAAAAAATCATAGTGTCGTACATGCGACAGGGAAGTGTCAAAAATCCGACAATACGGCCGTCGGATTTTTGGTCGAAATGTAGTAGTGAGATCGAGTGATGATCTAGATCTAGTGATGATGTCTAGTTATGATGATCCAGATCAAGTGATGATCTAGATCCAGTTATGATGATCCAAATTGAGTGATGATCCAAATCCAGTGATGATGATCCAAATCGAGTGATGATCTAGATCCAGAAAAGAAGATGGCATGAAGATAAACATGACTTGAAGACAAGATGACTTGGAGATGCATATGTCAAGAAGATCCAGAGAAGAATACCAGTGATGAAATTTGTGTCGAGAGATACCTTCCTAGTTAAGAGGGAGTGTTGACGTAATTGTAACTTCGGAATGTATTCACTTGTATTTCTTATCTATTGTAACCTGATGTTTATTCCAGGATGTTATCATGTTATGTCATGCCCCGATGTTTCGATCGGGAGAATCAATAATGTAAACAAGTCATGTCAAGTCATTCTGGGTAACCCTCCTATTGTCTAAGAGTTAAATTCCCCACAGTTCCATGGCACTAGGGTTATTAGACTCTCCTAGGAGAGGTCATCCCTAGTAGGGTTCTAGTCATGCCGAGATTAGTATAAATAGAGAGTTGGACTCTCTATTTAACATACATCACAAACACAATCAATTGTAGCGCATAGTTGAGGAAGGAGAAGACACTGGGGCTAGACAAGAAGAAGGTTACTGCTGTCGGGAGAGCATCTTACTGTTTTGTGGTTTTACCTTTTGTGTTGATTCTATCTCTGAGGAAGTTGCGGGGTTTTCTCCATTTATGGTTTCCCTAAGGAAAAACACTGTGTCCATTGTCTCTTGTGTTTGATTGTTGTACTTGTTGTTCTCTCAGTTAAATATCCTAACATAATGCTATCTTGAATGTTGAAAAACTAACACAAATATTCATAGAATTCTAGACAACGATCCTTATGATGTCCTTTAGATTGACATCGAGTGCACCATACTTATTTAAGGACTTATTTTCCCTTCTTAATTTCTTGCAACTGAATAGTGAGGTTTTCCAATTGTGATTGGATCTAGCTCATGCCAATCCCCATTTCTCCGATCGGTGATGCTTCCAACTTCATCGCAATTTCTTGAGCGTTCCCCAGGGATGCAATCTTCTGTTGCATTAGTGGCATACAGATGTGCGGCACCAAAGTTGCAATAAACCATTCCTTATGTTGCACATCGCTCATTATGAAACTCATCTTAGCCATAAATGTATTTAATCATTCATCAAAGTCCCATATTGATTCATTAGGGTATTTTTGTATCTCCTTCAGTTCAGTAATGTACTGCGGTTCAGATTTTGACTTTTTAAACTCTTCGATCAATCTCGTCCCGATTTGTTCAAACATTTTCTAGGGATGTACTGTCAGTATTTGTACAAATTTCATGTACCAATCTAACATCTGGCCTCGAAAGGTCATCTCTAGTTGTCCCTTCTTGATTTATTCATGTTGCACTTGCTTTACCATCCATACTACTTCGCATAAAAGCCAATATTATTCGAGATCCTCATATCCATTACCATAAAACATGGGTAGTTTCACGTTATCACCTACCATTCTGGCTCTTCTCCCATTACTCATTGATCCACCACTATTATTGTTGTGCTGACACACAAGACAACCCTACGATGAGCTTGTGTTTCTTCCTCATGAGTTTGGAGCAGTGCACAGAGGTGTAGGTATGTTGTATCATTGGTTTGGTCATTCCTCAAACTCAGGTGTATCCTAATTTGTCACAGTAGGGTCTCTTAGTCCCCTGTGGTCCCTTCTCGCAGTTTTTTGTTCCGGTCGCACAAGGACCCTCCTCAGTCCTCCGCCTCTTTTCTTGCCAGAACCTCACCCCACTTCGTAGGTGACCACACTCTTCCGCAACTTCCCATACAGTCTCGTCGTAACTTCCATCCATCTATCCCATATAATTCCATCCAATCCCTCACCTTTGCACTACCCCCTAGGCTCTGCACACCAAGGCTTTACTTGTTGGAATTCATCTTTAGTATTCCATTTTCACAGATAAGCATATTAATCCACAATTGCAGCAACAATAAAAATCTTCCCCTTGATCCCTTGAAAAATTCTCTTTCTAAGTCGTTGTATGATTTAACTGTATGGACAACAAATTTTGTAATATAAACTTCCAAGATGTTGTCTATCCACACATCGATGGATCTTGAAGCTTTGTTATTCACCCTTCATAACTGTTGAATCATTTATGGGGTTCACCGATCAGGTTCACCCCCTTGGAAATTCCTCTTATGAAAAGTGAGTTGTGCCAACCACTCATATAATACTATCAAAAATTTAGTGAAGCATCTCGTGGATATAAGAATAGATATGTATCCCCAACTAATCTTCTATCATAGGTCTAGGGTTTTGATTTTCTCCTTTCGCAAATTCTCGGGCCTTCTGATCAAACCAGTACTAGATCTCCAATTTATTAGGGTTCCATAACAGATCCTCTTCTTCTAGTTCTTACTGTAGTCCTAACAACATAACCATTTGTTGACACACAACTTGTCGACAGGGGTTCAATCCACAGATCTATTGACACTCGTCACCACAAACTCCTTAAACATCGGTCTGGACAGGTTTTACCCTATGCAATAACACCTATGAAGCAGATGTAGTCTCACTAGAGATGTTTGAGGGAGGGATACATGAACCATGTTTCCACAGATGAAAGAGGACTTCCTCACTATCTCTTACTATATCACAACATCACCCATAGATCTAGGGTTTAAGCATATATTTCATAAGATCTACTTAACATTAATCAAGTCTACCTAGTATTCGCAATCATTCTTATTCAGTTTCTAGATCAACATGGACATTACAACATCATATTTTATATCAACTCAAAGTTATATGAACAAAGACATCAACATGTATTAACCCAATGAACCCTACAAGGCTTTGCATCATTCATATTTAAGCATATAAATTCATAGATCACATCCTCATACAGTTCACAATATTCACAAAAACACATGCACAAAACATAATTGCATCATTAACATCATCTTCATATTATTCCCAAAACACATCGCAAAATAAAAGCATTCCTTTTCTGATTAGCCTCAGACCAAAAATACACTCATCGACAAGTCAATACATCAGAATTGATCGAATGATCTACCAAGAATATTATCCTCTATCAATCATAATTCTCTTTGCAATTATAAGTCTATTTATAGGCTTGTGTTGGAGGAGTTGGTCGGTGAGTCAACTAGTCGAATAACCGACTAATTAGAGAGTAGGTCGGCTGCACACGACCGAACCAACAGGTATTTATATGTATCTTTTTATAAATCATATATATTAGGTTGTTGAGCCAGATGAGAAATTAGTTCAGTTCTGTGTATGTATGGACCCTCATGTGATAATAAAATCTGTTATTCCCTTATCCATGTTCTTGTCTCTTGTATCTGTTATGTCTATATGATTCCATGTGCATTATTGGTAACCCTCTGTGATCTGTGAGATTACAAGATTGGTTTCATTGCCAGTAGTAGATATCTGAACGTAATGACCATAAGAAGATGATATCAGAACATGAGATTAAGAACTGGTGGGAGCATAAGATAGCAAATTATTTGCAGAACTAGGCAAGAAGAAACCGATCGACCATTGCTCAGGCGAAGGAGAAATTCTTCACTGAAACACATGAGAAGTTTGTAGAATTGGTACCTCAGCTTTTGAAAAAACTTCTGGATGAAAAAGTCGGAAGCAACTAAGGACCAAGAGCTTCTGGAGAGACTGATTTGAGGGGGATGAACAAACCTGTCAGAGTGGTTTGAAAAGATCACAGACTAATTCTACGAGGAACAAGCCATAGAAGAGAGAACTTTGGTCGAAAGTGTTCAGAAAAGATTCTATACAGACCTTACCAAGCAGCTCCTTATCTCCTTACCGACCTTGTTGTTCAAATTCCTAATAAAAAATGGAGTGGGTCATATCAAAGAACCCCGTCTGTCACTACACGAACTTCCACCAAATTCTAACTAGGTGGAGAAACAGAAAAAAGTGGGAAAAATTCATTACCGAAAGGGAGTGGGAGTACTTCCTAAGCAAATAAACAGAACTAATCGAGATTTCTAAAACGTCGGGTAGGCTATGGGGGGGTAGCTGGGCATATGTTGGGGTAAAGTGAAGAGGATTCTAGTCGACTGAAGAAAATACCATCACCAGCAATGAAAAGTCAACCTAAAAAGAAAATCAAATGAACAATGACACACAATGGTACAATGGATTTATAGAAAGTAGAAAGAGAGAAGAGGCTGAAAATAAGGGAAGAGAGAAGAGAATGACCTATAGCACTACAAAGAGGGATGAATACCAAGGTGATAGACCAGGAAAGAACTCCGTCAGAGTCGGGTCATGACCAACAAGAAGAATGCGTGGATGAAGAAGCATCACCCATGGAAGAAGACTTGTGGATAGAGCAACGTGAAGCTCTCCAAATAGAAATTCCACAAGAGATAAGACCTATGTCTCCAACGAATCCGAGTACCAGGATACAAGACATTGTTGAAGAAGACCTAAGACTTAGAGCTTGTGAGTTTGATATATGGAGTCGACTAGACGATGAAGTAAACGATGATAATCATCTAGTGATTCGTCGACCAAATGAAGGAAACTGGGTAACACTTCAGGCGTACCCTTCCAACTGAAGTATCCACTTAATTTACCCGACACATGAAGGAGCACCCCCCTGCCAAACACAGCTTTTCAAAATACAAAACAGTCAGACCTACAGACAAATCAGTGCAGTGGACATTGATAGGAGAGGTCGAGTCGAACCAACTACTTGTTGGAGAAGAAACAACAAACAAAATGACTGATGGGAACAAAAGTTACATCGAAAACAACTCTGCACAACGAGACAAACAAAACATCCCACTACCCCCACCACCGCCACCTCCTGGAGGAGACAGCGACAGCGATACCGACATGGGTCACGGATCATCACATATCCCTCTATATGAGGGTGATGAAAATCCTAGACGACATTGGTTTGTCTGTGAGTCAATATGGGAGGCAAATCAAGTTACGGTCGAAGAACGATAGATGGCACAGTTCACTGGTACCTTGAGGAAAAGGGAACTAACGTGGTACATGACCTATATCAAGATAAATCCCCAAGCATCGAAAGCAGAAATTAAAGCACAATTCTTGTCTTTCTTTAAAACTCTAGACGCAAAAAATATGGCAGCCAAAAAGCTGAAAACAACATCTTAGAAGCCAACAAAGTCTGTCTGGGAATATGACAAACAATGGAAAGACCTCCTCAGCCAACTAGACTATGTAATTGACGAACAACTATTAATTCATTGGTTTCTTGCAGGTCCATCATAGAAAATATAGTGGCACATAAGCTTGGAGATGTTTAAAACATATGAAGACGCACTTACCAAAGCTCTACAAGTAGAGATGGACGAAGATTTCCCAACATATCTCGTGGACACTACATTGGAAGAACAGCTAGAAATCATGCAGAAATCATTGAAAGAGTTGAACCTCAAGAATCAGGATGTCTGGTGCACAAAATACTCCACAGCCGGACACACTAAAGATAACTGTCGGCAAGACATAAGTTGGCAGGACGTTCGATTTGTTCATAAAAAATGCTTCTGCGACATCTGCCAAGAACATGGAGAACACACAATGAAATATTTCCCATATAACATGAAAAATGGAAAAGAATCTTGGTGTGTAATCTGTGAAGTAAAAAGTCACGCAACGACCAACTGCCACTTAAATTTAAAGAACCAACAAAACTACCAAGCAGTCTACTAGACCAACGTAGTCGCACAGAATAACGATAACAACCAACAAAGCAATGATCAAAATGAGCCAAATAATCAAAGATATGAAGTCCGTCGATATGAGCGCTGGTTCGACAACCATCGTGGAGGATATGGAGGTCGAGGACGATTTTCTAGAAATCGCGACAATCGACCATGTCGACCCATCCAATGCGTTACATGCTACAAAGAAAGCCATCGATATGCACACTGTCCATACAAGGATAGAACCAATTTAAAGTTTTGTACTAGCTGTGGTGTAGGCGATCACTCATTAGAGGATTGTCCTACCATGCTTGACAAAATCAATAAAAAGAAAAATGTTAATGTCTTGTCGTGTGTTCAAAAACATGATGTAATCAATACAAAGAACCTACATATAGTAACCCGACAAGGGACAAAAATTAGGAATGATAATCCACGTATAAGTAAAATCAAAGAAAAGAACGATTATCCTAACCCAGCTAAACAAAAACAAGTATACAACAACGCAACGAATATATTTAAAGAATTTGCTAGACAGGAAGAAGTTGATAACAGTCGACAAAACACAGTGAAAGAATTAATACGTTTAGTATAGGATGATAAAGCGGTATCTCAATTCATTGAACAAATATTTCATTAAATTGGGAAATATTCTATTACAAGGACTTCATCCACATTGAGTTTTTTTTGTAAATCTCTAAATACATATTCTATTAAATCTAGAAAAATCAACTCAAATAACTAGTCCATTAAATTGGGAAGAATTGATCCAATGAACTATTTTCTCAATTAATATTTTTTATTTTTCAAGTAAAACTTTAGTATTCAATTATTCAAAAGGAAATATTACATCTCAATTAGAACTAGATGGGTTAGATCTAGAATTTAGAACTTCCACTAAATTGAGTTCTTTCAAAATGAGGAAAGTCATAGCATTTGAATCCTTACATAATTTATATTAATATTATGTATAGTTTGCATTAAATGTTAGGTTGATTAAATTATTTTATGACATAATACCAACATTGTATTTGTTACTACAACAATTATAAACATTGTCATAGTAATTATTTTTGTCTTTGTTGAGTATGTTGTTTTATTTTTGTAAGCTAGCACTACTTATCATAAAAAAGAGAAAATATTTTATGACTTTAAAGTCTAAGTTTTACCCTTGTAATGATTAAAATAAAATATGAATTAAAATAGCAACATAATTTATTATTGTTGTTGTTGGCAGTGGTAGTGTATTAAAAACTAAGTTGATGAATGTTTACTTTATGAATAATAGATTAACGTGAGAAATTTCTTACCTATAAATTTATTTAATGATATTGATGTTAGTAAAACCTCTCTTATTTATTAATATTAATTATTTTAACAATCAAAATCAATTATGAGCTAGAATAGCATTAGTGCAGTACAGTTTGATTTTTTTCATATACAAGAGGAAAGGGGGGAAACCAACTGAACTAATTATTGCAAGACTTGTTCATTATTTATTTATGAAGTGTTTGAACAATGTGTTTAATTGAAAAGGTCATATTTAAATTGAAAATATAGATATCTTACAATATTTATATTATCATTAAGATTTTATATCATCTATTAATTTATGTTAGGGCACAGAGGAATCGAACCACCATCGTCCTGCTTGTAATGCAGGTGCTCTTCCATTGAGCTAGCACCATTTACAACATGAGGGGAGAGGGTTTGTTTAACACCTAGATTACACATTTCTAATCCTTTGTGACAAATCAAAACGATGAAAGTCTTAGACTTTTATTGTTTCAAAATGATGAAATTCAGAGACTTTGATTCCTTGCATTATTTCTATTAATATTATGTATAGTTTGTATTAAATGGTAAGTTGATTAAGTTCATGTAATGACATTAATATTGTATATGTTACTATGATTAAGCAATTGACTTATAATTTGATATGGTAAGTAGTACATTGTTGATGTTGAGTTCCTTTACTAGTAGAAGGTTGGCACAATTTTAGAATGACCCATTTAAAAACTATTTGATGACATAATACAAATGTGTTTGTTACTATAACAATTTTAATTCTCGATATAGCAAGTAATATTGTATGTGTTCAGTATCAGGTTGTAATATATTAGAAGGTTGGCAACATTTTACAAGTGACAAGAAAAACTATTATATATTAAGTGTTACTATGCTAAGTTTATTATTTTAACGATCAAAATCAATTATACGTTAGAATATAAATATAATTTATTTATATTACTATTATTTATATTTTCTAATAAAAGTTAAATTGATCAATAATTATATCACCCAAAATAGATTGTAGAAGATGTTTTTACATATTATTATTAAAGTTATTTAATGACATTAATAATCAATGTTTGTTGTTATTATTACCTTGAAATTTCATTTAATTGAAATTATGTTAACTAATGTGTTTAGGTTGAGTCACCATAGTAAGTCTAAGTCTTTTTTGAGTATGATGTTTTATTTTTGGAAGTTGGCACCACTTGATAGTGGACAAGAGAAAATATTTTATGACTTAGAATAAAATAAAATAGGTTTTATCTTAGTAATGATTAAAATAAATTATGAATTAGAGTAGAGATAATTTATTATTATTGTTGGTGGTGGTGTATTAAAAACTAAGTTAATAAATGTTGATTTTATGAATAAGAGATTTATGTGAGAAATTTTACTTGTAAATGTATTTAATGATATACTTTGATTATCATTAATATTTATATTTACGTATTAAAACAAAAGTCACCAATATTTGACTAGTGAATTATTAATGATTTGTGTAAGAAATTTCTAACATAATATAAAGTTATTTAACAACATATTAATATTGTGTTGTGACTATTATTAACTTATGTAGTATTGACATTAAATGTTAATATTTGGCTAATATTTTTTGGGATTAAGCTTAGCGAAAGCTTTTCAAACCATAATGAAATTTACATTGTTCCCCCGACGATCATGCGTGGAGTGCCCACTTGAAATGTTGGTTTGAAAAAATCACTGACAACTTAATCCAGAAAAGCATTCACAATGATGACAAACTATGAAAGCCTACACTCTGAAAATGTTACTACTTTGTCTTTGTTGAGTATAAGATATTGCACTAGTACAAAGTTCGCACCACTTTAAAGTCTACAGAAGAAAATATAATATTAATTAGAATGAAACACAGTAGAACAATTAAATTTATATCCATTATAATAACAAATAATAGGGAAAAGTCACTTAAACCTTAAGAATTCTAGAAGATGTTTTAAGGTTCATTATTGAATATGATTATGCACATTTGATATAGTGACATGTTGCATGTATGTAAAAAACAAACTGAAAAGTTAAAAATTGAATGGTGTTATCTAATTCAGATAAAGTACCATCACATGAATTAACATAGAAGTTGAACCGAAATTTTCATATTAGTAAATAATATAATTTTTTCTCAAAAAAAGTCTTGAAGAGAACATTTGATATACAACAAACATTGAAAAGTTTTTCTTCTTGTATATTGATAACTCGTTCAAAGAGAAAATTACATTCATGAGTCATCTCCACCTAATATCCTTATATTCAGTCACGCAAATCAATTACAACTTGTACACCACATTTATTTATCATGGTCTTCCTGCAATCTTATTTCTTTTGCATCCATGCCCAAACTATGGTATTAACTAGAATAGATCCAAGTCATGTGTCATCAAGGTTTGGTACCCAATATTGTTCTAAAATTTTCCCTTGTATTTCCTTGAACTAGGCTTCCATCAATTAACCTTTACATGAATAGTCTCACTTTTATCGTTTCGGAAGATATATGAGGTGTTTTTTGCCATCCAAATCATCTCTCCTTCATCCTTAGTTCATGATCTAACTCACAACATCTTTCCTTTCTCAAATTCAATCATAGGATTCAATATTGGATTTAGCTTGTTGTACTTGGGTCTAACATATACCAGTTCATCCGTCACATTATCAAAATCTCCATCCATAATACTTATATTACATGCAGTGCATTCCAATCAGCATTAAATCTCACATGGATAAATTGTCTTTTTGATGCAATGTATTTGATGATAATGTCTAACATGAATTAAAGCTAACATGATGTTACTACTTAATGATTGATTTTTTGGATTAAGTTATGTGAAATATTTTCAATCCACAATGAGTTTTCCATGGTTCCCATAACAAGCATGGGTGGAGTGTCCACTCAAAATGTTGGTCTGAAAAACGTTCACACAGTTTAATCCAGAAAATCAATCACAATGATGACAAACTGATAAAACATGCACACTCAAAATGTCAGTACTGTATTTATTGAGTATAAGTTAATATACTAGTACAAATATGGCACCACTTTAAAGTCTACACGAGAAAATATAATTATGAATTTGAATGCAACATAGTAGTACAATTAACTTTATGTCAACTATAATAACGAATAATAGGGAAAACTCACTTCAAACCTTATTGCAAGTGCCTTACAATTATTCACAAAGAAAGTTTATAAGATGTTTTAAGGTGCATTCGCATAAAGTATCATCACATGAATTAACATTGAAGTTGAACCAAAATTTTCATATATGTAGCAAATAATATAAAATTCCTCAAAAGGTAGCTTGAAGAGAATATTTGATAAACTACAAACATTGACAACTTTTTCTTCATGTATATTAATTAGTCATTCAAAAAGCAAAATTACATTCATGAATCATCTCCACCTAATCTCCTTATATTTTCTCAAGCAGATCAAGTACAGCTTGAGGATGAATATTTCCATGGTTAAGCATAATGACAAAGAGAAATTATGGAATTAAATTGTGTGTATTGAAACTTCCCTACGTTTCAAGTGGGCACTCCACCAATCATTAGGGGAACAAAATAAAAATCTCAAAGTGGTATTGAAGAGAGTGAGGAAAAGCTAATAATAAAGAAGGTAAGGGTTGTGTACATGCATTAATTAATATAATTATGCACATTTGATATAGTGAGATGTTGTGTTGATCTAAAAGACAAATTGAAAAGTTAAAGTTTGAATGGTGTTATCTAATTAGCATAAAGTATCATCACATGAATTAACATTGAACTTGAAGTCAAATTTTCATATATGCAGTAAATAATATAAAATTCCTCAAAAAGTATCTTGAAGAGTATTTATTATACTACAAACATTGAGAAATGTTTCTTCATGTATACTAAAAGTCATTCAAAAAGCAAAATTACATTCATGAATCATCTCCATTGAATCTCCTTATATTCGCTCAAGCAGATCAAGTACAGTTTGTACACCACATTTATTTATCTTGATCTTCCTGCAATCTTCTTTCTTTGGCATCCATGCCCAAACTATGGTATTAATTGGAATAGATCCAGGTTCTATGTCATCAGGATTTGGTACCCAATATTGTTCTAAAAATTTTCCCTTATATTTCCCTAAGCTAGGCTACCATCAATCAATCTTTACAGGAAGGGTCTCGTTGTCATCATCCTAGGTCTCACTATCATCATCCTGGAAGATATATGAGGTGGATTTTGTCATCCAAATCATCTCTCCTTCATCCTCATTTCCTAATCTAACAAGAAACATGTTCCCTTTCTCAACATCAATTCTAGGATCGAATGTTGGCTTTGGCTTGTTGGACTTGGGTCCAACATATACCGGTTTATCTGTCACACTATCAAAATCCCCATCCATAATACTTGATATAGCATGGAGTGCATTACAATCAACGTTAACATTTTGCCTCGTCTTGGGCCAAAAATCATCAGAAGAAGAATCACTTTCATCCAAGGGTGTATGGTCATTGTAGATTCCTTCCAATGCATCAAGAACTCTTTTCCAATACCCTAGTTTTTTATTCCATTCCTTTGTAACAATTGGTGAATTCTCATTGCCAATAGTCTCTTTCTACATTTGTATGTATGATGTTATTCCTTCCTTTAGTTCTTTTAAATAAACATCATTGTCTTTTGGATGTAAGAAATATGGCTTCCCTATGGGAAATATAGGTTGACCTTCATCATCTATATTCCACAACTCAACTGGTTTTGACCACTCAATGTCTCTGATGGAATCTTTATACCTCATAATTGGAACATCATTGAAAAAAAGGAATTGGAAGTATTGGACATTAATGTACAACTAGTGCATTTTTCCCCTCCTTGATGTACCCCTTAAGAAAACTTTTGAAGTCATACACATTGTCAATAAGTTTAAGTGGAAACACCCAATTTTCTTCTATTGTTCGATATGTATCCACCATCTCAGGTAAAGAATATATATCTTTACTTTTCAAGTTGGAAGACATTTTTCCGTAGGTTCCATCTATGTCTTCATGGGTGTGCCCCACTAGAAAGAAATCAACCTCAATAGTGATGAAGACACCAAGTACAGTTAATAGAGATAGAAACACGAAAACATAACGATTCTTATTATCACTAGCTGCATTGTCCAACTGTAACAACAAATGTGGAGGAAGAGATTTAAAATCAAGATTTTGATTTTTTGAGCTTCCATTTAAAGATAGGAAAGCATCTTTGTACATTCTACATTTTGAGTAAATAAAGTTTTGAAGTAATGCATTTGAAAGTGGGTTTCTTGAACTTCCACTCTCATAAAGCAAATCACCATACATATCAAGGTGTGGGTCTTGAACGCCCCTCAAGCACTTTGTAAGAGATGTAATGGTAAATTGTGATCCCATGTGTACAAATGGTAGGGAGAAATGACCAAAACCTCAGGTGCTATGCCCATGTGTTAGAATACCTGTCAACGACATACCCAAGTTTGTTCCTGCAACAGATTTTGATTTGACACGTAATCTTGGGATTGAAGTCTTTTTTTGTCTATTTTATCATGGATAATGCTCGAGTGTTCCTTTGGATACCGCTCTGACATAATTATGTGGGAATAGTATCAATATCTTCCACACATAACAATCTTGTTATGTTTCTTCAGTCTAGCTCGAGTGCCTTTTCTTCCAGCTCTTTTGTAGTCGTTGTCTTCATCTATGCTTTCAACACGATACATTCGCTACATTTAATGAAGTTAGTGATATTTGAGAATGCCACATCTCGAAAATGAGTATTGCAAATCTTGCTCATTGTTGGTTGTGATATGGATGAAAAATTGATCTCTTGAAGAGCCTCATTGATCTCTTTTAACAAAGAAATTTGAGTGTACGTTGATGTCAGCAATATTAAAGGAGCAGACGTTCCATCTTCTTCAACTTGTCGTGTTTGGGTCAGAGAAAAATCTGAATTATCCATTACAATTTTGTGCAATATTTCTATGGTTGCGACAGTATGTGCATGTGGTTTGCATTTGTTGGTGTTACCATGAATTCCTTTGACATGTCCTTGTTGGAAATTATGTTGGTAAGTATAGAAGGTGATTTGAGGAATATTATATATCTTGTACCATGCTTTCTTACAAATAATATCTCCATTAAACCTCATGTCCTTTACTTTCCTAACATTAGGAGGTAGGCCATGCCCATGGCTCTTTGACATGATTGTGTTGGAAAGGAGTGAATTCAAGACGAATTCCCTAATGCCATTTTTTTAAGAGTTTCATACCCCTTCTAGTAGGTGCAACGGATTTCATATCCACATGTTGAAGACAATATTGTTTGCAACATTCATCCGTTGCCAAAATTCAGATTTCTTTCTCTTCATCTCTCTGTATTTGAAAGTTTCCAACTTTTTTTGTAGCCACAACTCGTTTAATCCTTTTATATGGCCTCGTTAAGTGCATAACAATTGAATCTTGCTATTTTTTATTATAAAGATCACCATCCCATGTGTTTAAGGGACATATTTCCTCTATAAGATCCCTTACCTCCATTTCCTTGGGTGCTCCTTGAAATTTTCATTCACCCTTAAAATCTCACCTTCATTGTCCTCCAACTTATTTATTGACATCTAACCAAACAATGTATAGAGTTATCCCCAATCCTACATCTTTCACAATTTCTATCTATGTCTTCCACAAAAACATTGAATTCCTTTTCACCTAACATTTCACCCCCAACCATGTCATCCTCACAGACATTAACTATGATCCCTTAGCAATGCACCTGCTTGTTCCCATGCATTCATGTGTAAGAGAAAACTTTTCACATGTGAATGTAAGCCTATGTTGGGGAGTATTTACTGGATGATCATGACAATAAGGTTCCAAATCTGATTTTGACCAAATCTCATAAGATCCCAATGTACCCCCTAGTGTATTCTCAAATCCTGTTGGATGTGGCAAAAGAGAATCATGTTTTAACACCTTCTCAATGTTAACCACTATGGATCCTTTATTTACCATCCATACATGCACCTTATGACCAATCTTTGTATTGAATATGGAGCCTTCACCCACCTTCACTCCACATTGCAAAAGCTCTACCTTGTCTTCAATAGAAAATGCAGAAGAGACATTTTGCACCTATATAGCAAATTAAAGAACCTTCATTAGAGGAAATTTCAACTCAAAATGGGCCTTTTAACTTTAATTCAAATTCCATGTCATCATGTGTTATCCAATGAAATTGCTTTAAATTTGAAATACCGTATAGGTCTTAAACACCTTTTTAATATAAATTTGGGGATAGGTATCATAAAAAAACTACTTTTTTGTTTGTATTTTCGACATATCTCTGTGTGTTTTTACTCAAATTTCGATCGGGAGAGCTCGTTGGATGCAGAATTAAATTCCGCATCCAATGAGTACCCACTCGGCATACTTTTGACCGACCTCGCTACCCCAAACACAAGAAATACCTGAAAAAACATGATGATGATGTCATCGTCACATTTTTTCAGGTATTTCTTATTTTTGGGGTAGCGGGGTCCGTCAAAAGTATACTGAGTGGATACTTGTTGGATGCGAAATTTAATTCCACATCCGACGAGCTCTCCCGATCGAAATTTAAGTTAAAACATGGGGAGATATGTCGAAAATACAAACAAAAAAATAGTTTTTTTCTTTTCTTCCTCCAAAATTAATAAATATTATTTTATTATTTTAACTATTATTTTATTAATTTTTTTAGGAGGCCCATTTTGAGTTGAAATTTCCTCTAATGAGTATTTGCTCAAAAAAAAAAAGCAATGTACTATCAAAAACACTTAACATGTGCTTCAAGATTTTGATTTAACTTTGTTATGCCTCAAATCTATGATTTTCCATGGATGTAAGTCCCATTCATCAACATCTTCCACAATCAAATGTGGTTCAATGACATCAATTATCAAAAGCATAGCATATCTTACATTAATCCTTTCTCCACCATAATGAGTTTTAGTCTTTGTAGATTCAACCCTTCCTAGTCTAATAACTTGACCATTAATTAGGAGGTCAACATAGTCCCCTCTTGTCAAATTTTATTTTAGCAACATGGCACGATGGGTTAAAGCTAATGCGTGTTAGCTTTCATAAGGTAATTTTTCATGTAACACAACTGCATTGTCATCAAGCACATTGCACTGTGTTGGAAATCTATCTGGAGTTAGCTTTCATCCTTAAATTGTTGCACGGTGAGTGAAATCTAATGTGTGTAAGCTTTCATAGTGTATTTTTCCATCTAGCACAACCATATTGTCATCAATCACAATACACCATGATGTAAATCTAGCTGGAGTTATCTTTCATTCTTAAAACATTGCACGGTGAGTAAAGCTAATGTCTGTTAGCATTCATAAGGTAGTTTTCCATCTAACACAGCCACAATTTCATCAAATACATTACACCGTGATGGAAATCTAGTTGGAGTTACTTTTTCTTCTCACAACATGGCACTATAAGGGAAAGCTTATGTGTGTTATCTCATTACACCATGATGGAAATCTAGCTGGAGTTAGCTTTCATTTTAACATGGCACGATGAGTGAAAGCTAACATGTATTAGCTTTCATAATGTAGTTTTTCATGTAACACAACCACATTGTTATCAATCACATTGTGCCGTATTGGAAATCTAGCTGAAGTTAGCTTTCATCATTAACTCATTGCACGTTGAGTGACATCTAATGTGTGTAAGCTTTCATAGTGTAGTTTTTCATCTAGTACAACCACATTATCATCAATCACAATGCAACATGATGAAAATCTAGATGGAGTTAGCTTTAATTCTTAAAACATTGCACTGTGAGTAAAAGGTAATGTCTGTTAGCTTTCATAAGGTATTTTTCCATCTAACACAACCACATTGTCATCAAATACATTACACCATGATAGAAATCTTGTTAGAGTTAACTTTCCTTCTAACATAGCACTATGAGTAAAAGCTTATGTGTGCTAGCTCATTACACCAATATGAAAATCTAGCTAGAGTTAGCTTTCTTTTTAACAACATAGAAGGATGAGTGAAAGCTAATGTGTATTAGCTTTCATAAGGTAATTTTCTATCTAACACAACCACATTGTCACATTGCACCATGATATAAATCTAACTGGAGTTAGCTTTCAACCTTAAATCATTGAACGGTAAGTGAAATCTAATGTGTATTAGCTTTCATAATGTAGTTTTTCATTTAGCACAACCACATTGTCATCAATCAAAATGCACCATGTTGGAAATCTAGCTAGAGTTAGCTTTCGTTCTTAAAACATTGCACAGTGAGTAATAGCTAATCTGTGTTAGCTTTCGTAAGGTAGTTTTCCATCTAACACAACCACATTGTCATCAAATACATTACGCCATGATGCAATCTAGCTGGATTTAGCTTTCCTTCTAACAACATGGCACGATGGGTGAAAGCTAATGTGCATTCGCTTTCATAAGGTAGTTTTCCATCTAACACAACTACATCGTCATCAATCACATTGTACCGTGATGAAAATCTAGTTGGAGTTAGATTTCGTCCTTAAATCATTACACGATGAGTGAAATCTAATATGTGTTAGCTTTCATAATGTAGTTTTCCATCTAGCACAACCACATTGTCAGCAATCACAATGCACCATGATGGAAATCTAGTTAGAGTTAGCTTTCGTTCTTAAAACAGTGCACAGTCAGTAAAGTTAATGTCTATTAGCTTTCATAAGGTAGTTTTCCATCTAACACGGCCACATTGTTATCAAATGCATTACACCATGATGGAAATCTAGCTGGAGTTAGCTTTTCTTCTAACAATATGGCACTATAAGGGAAAGCTTATGTCTGTTAGTTCATTACACCATGAAGAAAATCTAGCTAGAGTTAGTTTTCTTTTTAACAACGTGGCACGATGAGTGAAAGCTAATGTGTGTTAGATTTCATAAGGTAGGTTTCCATGTAACACAGCCACATTGTCATCAAGCACATTGCACTATGTTGGAAATCTAGTTGGAGTTAGCTTTCATCCTTAAATCATTACACGGTGAGTGAAATCTAATGTGTGTAAGCTTTCATAGTGTATTTTTTCATTTAGCACAACCACATTGTCATCAATCACAATGCACCGCGATGGAAATATAGCTAGAGTTAGCTTTCGTTCTTAAAACATTGCAAGGTGAGTAAAGCTAATGTTTGTTAGCCTTCATAAGGTAGTTTTCCATCTAACACAGCCACAATGTCATCAAATACTTTGCACCATGATGGAAATCTAGCTGGAGTTAGCTTTCCTTTTGACAACATGGCACTATAAGGAAAATCTTATGTGTTAGATCATTACACCATGATGGAAATCTAGCTGGAGTTAGCTTTCCTTCTAACATGGCACTATAAGGGAAAGCTTATGTGTGTTAGTTCATTACGCCATGATGGAAATCTAGCTAGAGTTATATTTTCTTTTAACAACATGGCACGATGAGTGAAAGCTAATGTGTGTTAGCTTTCATAAGGTAGTTTTCCATGTAACACAACCAAATTGTCATCAATCACATTGTGTTGTGTTGAAAATTTAGCTAAAGTTGGCTTTCATCCTTAAATCGTTGTACTATGAGTGAAATCTAATGTGTGTAAGATTTCATAGTGTAGTTTTCCATGTAACGTAGCCACATTGCAATCAATCACAATGCACCATATGGTAATCTAGCTAGAGTTAGCTTTCGTTCTTAAAACATTGCACAGTGAGTAAAATATAATGTGTGTTAGCTTTCATAAGGTAGATTTCCATCTAACACTGCCACATTGTCATCAAATACATTATATTGTGATGGAAATATAGCTGAGGTTAGATTTCCTTCTAACATGGGACTATGAGTGAAAGCTTATGTGTGTTAACTTTCATAAGGTAGTTTTCCATCTAACACAACCACATTGTCAAATTGCACCGTGATGGAAATATTGATGGAGTTAGCTTTCAACCTTAAATCATTACATGGTGAGTGAAATCTAATGTGTGTTAGCTTTCATAATGTAGTTTTTCATTTAGCACAACCACATTGTCATCAATCAAAATGCACCATGTTGGAAATCTAGCTAGAGTTAGCTTTCGTTCTTAAAACCTTGCATGGTGAGTAATAGCTAATGTGTGTTAGCTTCCGTAAGGTAGTTTTCCATCTAACAACATTGTCATGATAGAAATGTAGCTGGAGTTAGCTTTCCTTCTAACAACATGGAACTATAAGGAAAAGCTTGTGTGTTAGTTCATTACACCATGATGAAAATCTAGTTGGAGTTAGCTTTCCTTTTAACAACATGGCATGATGAATGAAAGCTAATGTGTGTTAGCTTTCATAAGATAGTTTTCCATGTAAACAACCACATTATCATCAATCACATTCTGTCGTGTTGGAAATGTAGCTGAAGTTAGCTTTCATCCTTAAATCGTTGCACAATTAGTGAGAGTCTAATGTGTGTAAGCTTTCATAGTGTAGTTTTCCATCTAGCACAGCCACATTGTCATCAATCACAATGCACCATGATGGAAATATAGCTGGAGTTAGCTTTCATTCTTAAAACATTGCACGGTGAGTAAAAACAAATGTTTGTTAGCTTTCATAAGGTAACTTTCCATCTAACACTGCCACATTGTCATCAAATAAATTACACCATGATGGAAATCTAGCTGGAGTTAGCTTTCCTTTTAACATGGCACTATGAGTGAAAGCTTATGTGTGTTAGCTCATTATACCATTATGAAAATCTAGTTGGAGTTAGCTTTGTTTTTAACAACATGGCATGATGAGTGAAAGCTATTGTGTGTTAGTTTTCACAAGGTAGTTTTCCATCTAACACAACCACATTGTCGCATTGCATCATGATGGAAATCTAGCTAAAGTTAGCTTTCAACCTTAAATCTTTACATAGTGAGTGAAATCTAATTGTGTTAGCTTTCATAATATAGTTTTTCATTTAGCACAACCACATTGTCATCAATCAAAATGCACCATGTTGGAAATATAGCTAGAGTTAGCTTTCGTTCTTAAAACATTGCACGGTGAGTAATAGCTAATTTGTGTTAGCTTCCGTAAGGTAGTTTTCCATCTAACATAGACACATTGTCATCAAATACATTACACCATGATGCAAATCTAGCTGGAGTTAGCTTTCATTAAGGTAGCTTTCGTTCTTTCACTGGTTGCACTATGTTGAGTAATAGCTAATGTGTGTTAACTTTCATAAGGTAGCTTTCGTTCTTTCACTAGTTGCACTATGTTGAATAGCCTCTTGTGAGTTCATCTCACCTTTGGACAATTAATAGATATTATTTCTCTAAAGCTTCCAAATGCTCTGAAGTATATGAAATCATACTATGGTCCTCCTACCTTGTTGTGGGTTGAAGAGGTTATGTCACTTCATAAAGGATCATTGAGGGGAACTCGAGGTGATATTGTGTCTCACCATGAGTACTAAAAAATTAGAAGAATAGGTAGAATTTGCAACACTAAATCACATCACAATCTATTACTCTAAGAGTCTAAAAAGAAATAATCACAAAGCAATATGCTAAAAACAATAACTGCCTAGCATCATAATTAAGTGACCTATTTCTCTTTTATTGAATAAGAGACAAAGAAAGAATGCAATGTATATGGACATCCATTGATGCACCCTAGTTGACAATGTCAACCCTAAACCTAATGCACTAAGGATGAGTGCATCCTCCTACTTGGATAATTCTGCCTAGAATAGTGCCCTGTTGGAGAAGACTGAATGCATGAATGCCACTAAGCCTCCGAACTGAAGATCACTCATGCATTCCCCTCTTACAGATATGTGACCAGGGATATTTCATGCATGCACCCTACCTAACTAAAGATAGAAATTCTAAAGATGATGCATTCATGAATGTGCCTCACTCACACCTAGATGCGTCGTAATTACTGTTGCACCTACAAAGAATATCCTAGTGCACCCTCTCTCCATCATATGCAACTTGTTGCACAAGTATCGAGGAACAATTAATGCATGTGTTGTTGCACTAGATTTGCCCATCACTCTTTGCCACTGCTAAAGGAGGATATCTAAAAGTAGATAGTAGTTTTTCAGGCCATTTTGATACATATTTAGTAGGTACTTTGGCTTTAGATCATACAATGAGGAAAAAGATGAAAAGTGAACAAAATACAAAGATGTCCCATTTCTACCAAAGATTTTGTAAAGCATGCTGTTATAGGTACGAGTAATCAACAAAATCTATGATGGATGAATCACACAATAAAAGCAAAAGAAATAAGATGTTTGAACTTTGGATTTTCAAAAGTGCAGTCTAAGTTTTTCACACTTGTTGCTCAAAGAATGAGCATTATTGGAATTTCTTCAGCACTTAACACAATATATATAAGGCTCAGTGGACCTTTATAAAACCCTTCAACCCATAAAAGACTGCATTATTTATTAATTTTTAGGAAAAGTTCAGGATCAATTCAAACATTGTGATCACAAAAAATAAAAAAAATAGGTTAATCTCTCTAGCTGCCAACCAATGGAATTTTAAGCAGATGAATCCAGAATAAGAGTAAGCCTAGTTTCTCTACAGGCCTTTGAACTTCTTAAAGGATGAAAACTGGCATTCAATGAGGTCCATCCTCCATCAGAATCAACATAATGTAAACATTCTTTTGAATTTTGCCAGATTATAAGAAATCCATTGACCCCTAATTTGGAAACATGGATAGAGAGTTACTCCTTTTCAATTGGTCTGTGGAACAAGATGAAATTGTGGACTCAATAACAATTACACAACAAAAGAATTTTGATCAATGATCAAAACTTCTAAAAGTAATATAAAAATAAATGCATCCAATACCTATCATATCCTTACAAAACATATCCAAGTTTTTCTGCTTAGTATGAAGTATACCTTCAAATGTGTACTAATAAGTAACTAGCACTTACCTGCAGACTTTTGTATATCATAGATGGCATCTAAAATTCTGTCAATAGAAGTAAACAGTTACAGGAAACCATATCCAAAAAACAGTATTTTAGTGACATAATGCAAACAATAGTTAAAACATTTAAAAGACTTTCATCATATTCCTAACCCATCAGGACATGGAATTGATAAACAAACCTCTGGCCTTTCCAGCCCTCCCCTGAATATTCATCAATAAGATTATGCTCGAGTTTCATTTTGAGCAAAAGATATTTGATCCTTCTCTTTGCACGTGACACTTCATCTTGTGGAACTTTTTGTGCCTTCTTTTTCTTCTTTCTCCTTTGTTGCTTCCTCTTCAAGTCATCCATATTACTTGTTCCCAAGGTTTTCACCTTTTTCATATTTTTAGTATCACCCTTCCACCTTGGCCTTCTAGTTTTTCTTTGTTGTGGCCGTTCATATTTTTGTGCAACATGAGACCTCAAAGCAGAACTTTTACTGGATCTTTTATGAGTGTCATTCTTAATCAAATTTAATTTTGAGGCCTTCTGCAAAGTCCTTTTAACTAGCTTCCCACCTACAAAATTGGAGTTTGTTTTTGAACTATTGCTTGAATATTGTTTGTCTTCTCGCTTGGAATCATTTCTCAATTCAGATGCTTCACCTATCCTTTTTTTTGTAAGAATTGAAGCAATCTTCTGAACATGTGACCGTAGTTTCCTTTCCCACAGCCTGCTAGAAATGTTTCTGGAATTGCTGGTCTTCTGAATCGCAGCTTTAGGCCTTAGCTTTGATGGTGTATTTGACAATGTTTGCTTCTATGAATGATCAAGGATTTCTACATTTATAGATGTTGGGGATTCATATGCCTGTGTCTACATAGAATAGCTAACTATCCTATCTTTTTGTTTTTAGTAGCTTTTGAAATTTGCAATAACTTTCTAAAATTCAACTCTGTAGTCGATCCACCAATTGACTACTTAGCTAAGTTTTATAATAGACTGTCTATATCAACAATTGTTTTCCTCCATTACCGAAAATCAAGGGTGAACCAACAGTTGTTTTCCTTCATTCCCGAAAATCAGGGGCAAGCACACAATTTTCGTTGTTTTTTAAAGAGGGAAGTTTGGTTTTCCCTCTCACACTATTGGCTAATATATTTTACATAGGTTGGGGTTTAATAAAAATTGGGCTAATGTGTTAAAATTCAAGAAACCTTTGCTATGTTTAAAATTTTCCCTATACTTTTTGGTGAGCCCACTAATTTCGCCCATGGGCTAAATTTTGCCCTTAAAATTTTCCCTATTTTTTCCCCTTTTATGGTCGTACTATGCTCAAAATGATGGATTTATTTCCAATGACTATTGTTGAGGCCACTACAATGCCCAGAATTGCTGAAAACCTTCAATATTCAAACAAAGGCCCTAGTTCAAAATCCAACAATCCACACATCCAGGGAATGTTAACTAAGAACTCCTCTCCATCCAAGCTACCAACCTCATTAGCTGCCTCAGGAAACTTCAGGACAACGTAAGTAAACACCCATGCAAATACGGGGGTAACACTACATAACCATGCTCTTATGGAGCCTTCGTTTCCACTAATCTGGTTGGCAGTCTGTTCAAGACATATGGTTTTTATAGCTTTTGCCCAAAAACTATTGGGCAATCTCTTACCTTTCAACATGCACCTAGCCATTTCAATTATTGTGCAATTCTCCCTCTCCACTACCCAATTCTGTTGCAGCACATAGGTTGAAGTTGGTTTCCTTTTTATTCTTCTGACATAGAAATATTTTGTAAATCATTGTAATCATATTCACCACCCCCATCAGTTCTAAGTATCTATATCTTCTTATCACTCTTTTTTTTACATTTTTCTTAAGGATTTTAATGAAAAAAGGTGCTTCAATTTTTTTTTCAAAAGGTATAGTGTACACCCAGTTTCTGTAGGAAAAATATTTTATATAGGTCATGATGTCCTGGCATAATCCAAGGCCTGAGTTGACATTGGTCCACAAAAATCTATTTTTAGCAAATCCAACGCTTCTGTAGTGCTATAAACCTTTCCAGGCTTTGCTGCTCCAAATTTTATGTATTATTTTCCAACAACACAACCTTGACAAATCATACAATCCAGCTTCACTTATGGAGGTTCAATTACTACTTGTTAATGCAATATATGAAGGTACAAAAAGTTTAAATGAATGTACCTTTCATTCCACAACATTTCTTTAGTTTGTTAACTGCTACATAAGCACCAGAGATGATTTTAGGGGCGAATTATAGCCCATGGGCGATTTTAAAGGAGTTTAAATTTTTTACTGGGCGAATTTAGTATATTGAAAGTTTTTTTATAAAATATTAAAATCGTACACTAATTATTAATAAAATAATCCATTTCACCTAAATATCCCTATGAAATAAATTCCTAGTCTCCCAAATTCCTCACGCCGCCCTTAATTTCGAAAAAACAATTCCTTTGATCACCTCGATTTCTACAAAAAAAACGAGCGGGATCTATGGCTCACCCACGATTTCCAACCCAATTTGACCCATATATTTGGCCTTCCCTCGATTTATACAACAACAAAAAATCCTCTGGTTGGTAGGCCGCCCCAATTTCTAAAAAAACAAGCGAGATCTATGGCTCGCCCTCGATTTCCAACCGAATTTGACCCAAATCTTCTTTGGTTTCCTCTTCTACGAGGTCTGGTACATTTCAATTCTTCATAGAATGCGATGATGGCATTAATATGTATGCTGATTTGGATTCAAATCCACCAGACTGAATGAGAAGGTGTAGTTATGAATTGGGTCTGCCCCATAACTTACATAAGCGCAAGTTTAAAAGGAGGTCGTCTATAGATATCGGTGTAAACTTTCATCCTGCAACTACATAGTGGGCTCTTATAAGGAATGGGTTTGATGAATTTAATGGGTCACGAGAATCCTTCTATACTAATTCCTCAAAAATCGTCCCCCCAGTGCTTCCACAGCCATCAAGAGCAATGGAATAGATTTCTTTACAGCCTAGAGCTTCCGGAAATGGTGCCATGTGCGAGAAGAAACCACTGGGAAAGGAAGGAATAGATCAATATTCATTGACATGCATGCCTGTCAGAGAATGTGAACCAAGAAATGTTGAAATGGGCTATCGAGTTGTTCCAGTTATTTTCCAGTAAGGCCCAGGGATTGAACCGGTAAGGGTCAATGCCTTTTCTCAATGATATTCTACATTATGTTTTTTTTGTTTTCCCTGGTAGGTTTTTGGAGTATTTTATCCTTACTGTAAACACCGATATTGCATACCATCCAAAAAATGAAATGGTAGGTAATTAACTGAGGGAACTCAGGCCAAGCCTAGCTCTATACAATTTATATGCCAAATGGGTCTGTGTAGAAGGGGGAAATCTACCACCGTTGGGTATTTTGTAGCCCTTAAAAAATGCCCTCACAGTAGTAGTTTCTCTCTGCCCTTTAATAACAATTGGTGAAAATGGTAGTGTATAACTTCTAGAGCATCATGGCCAAGAGAACGTGCATGCCCTCATTCATGAGCTAGGTGTGCAATCAATTTTTTAGTATATGATATAGGATGCTTGTGAATGCTTGAACTATTAGTACTCGCGAGGTTGTGTTTGGAGGGAGAGTTTTGGGTTCTCGGACTATGTAGTGCGGTAATTTATGACACCCGCATAAAACACATTTTTCATCCATAGTTCATCCAAATACACAATACATAATGAATAGATACCTTATTCCATAACTATACCAATGTTCTCCAAAAGATGGGTATTTGCATATAGAATGGGAAAAAATGATATAACCATTCAACAGATATAGCATATCAATCAAGAAGTGGAGTAAGAGGAAGAGTCTTTTAGATTCCTTACCATCTTGGACGAGGATTACTGTATAGTAAATTGTGGAGATTTTACAATTATTTTCAACCAATAACTTAAGGATTTTTAAGGTAGATTTTGGCCTTTGTACCTGTAGAGCTATGCTAGGCTTAGTAACGCTACTATGGCTATTTGTTGTATTAGTTTTGGAGTCTTTGGTACTGGTGGCTTAGAAAGGCTATTTAGCAATTCATCTTGGATCCATTAGTCTAAACCTAAGAATTGTTAGATGTTCTATTTATTTTTACGTCAAATGCAGAAATTTCTATATATTTTTTCCAACTTTGGTCTAATGTTAAATCTCCTTTGTACCTCGTTTATTTGTAAAGAAAACTCTTTGTACTACCTTAAGAGCACTAGCTTTCGGATACTAATTGTCTTCGTTTGGACTTGGTGAATACAACATTCACACAATGTTTATAAATCTCATCGTATTCTAATCACAATGAAGTTGGCCATAACCAATACAAAAAGTAATATTGGACATGCCAGTCCTGCTTGCTATAGTGACATCATTTCTCTTTTTTGTTGCAAAGGTAAGAAACAACATGCAGTTACACCCTTCATATCGTTCATTAATTTTATTAATACACTTATCATAGGATATTTTGAGAACCATATGGGATGAGAAGACCCTCCTTTACAAGTCTAAACATTGACTTCCACTTGCTGCCAACTATAACTCTTGGCCTTAATGTGGTTGCCTTAAAGGCCCCTTTCCTTGCCAAGGAACAGAACTATTTTTTTCTCTTTCCATTCTGATCCCATCATTCACTGGAAGCTACAAAATTTGTCTACTTTAATTGAGTTTTAGGATTTTAAGGGACCTCAAAAGGTGGACCATTCTTGATGCTAAGGCCAAGTGGTTAAGGCAGACTCCATATATGGTGTTCTTTCCTGAGTGCATAAGAGAACAACTCAATACCCAATTACCCTGCTTATAGTGCTTATCATTGCGTGGAGGAAAGCTGGTAGTTGATTATTTTTTCTTCTAAATTTTGCACTACCTTCCATGACTAGCAACAGTGGACATGCTGACCCATGTTCTCAGTTCACAGCCTCCAACAATGGCAGCTTGTCCCTGCAGTCACTGGTAGAGTCCATCAGCAACAATTACTTGGTAGTTAGTACAAAGATAAAGAATTGATATTGTAGATATTCATGGGTTTCCTCAAATGTTGATACAACTATGTTGACACTTGTGAGGTGTCTTTACACAAATGAATGAAAATGAAGCTTTTGCATAGATAGAAATCCTAGAGTGGCAGACATAAGAAGAATAGATGGGAATAACAATGGATTAGAAATTATTCTGTGGTCTTTGGAGGGAGTAGAAACAGAAATAGGAAGGAATTATAAATGGAAAAAATGGGTGACAGCAAACAAATAAAAAATGAAGTGGCTAATACTACAACAGGGGCAGAATAAAATTCTGGATTGAATAGATAAAATTTTTTTATTAATTATTGTGCAAGCATGGATTATATGGGTGCAGATAATAGGTTCTAGAACTTGAGAATAAGGAAAAATGTAGGCATAGGGATGGCAGGAAAAAGAGTACACTGATATTTTCTTGTTTATATTTGTTTTGTCTTTGATTTAGAGAGATGAAATATTGGAAGAGTCAAATGGAAGAAGCAGAAAATGTGAAGTAAATTTACACATTGGAAGGATAAGGAATAGATAAAAACAAAAAAAAAGTCAGAGAATACAAAATCAATGACTAACTGCTTTGATGTCACTTGTGATAAATTTGTTGAAAGGAAATGATAAATATCCAGTAAAATTATAAATGGAGGAAATATATTACATTAATCTTCATTGTCTATATTAATTCTTCTAAAATTGGATTTTCTTTGTATAAAGGTTCTAAAGGCTTCAGGTTGTTATGTTGTTGCTTAAGAGAGAGGATGCGTGTAAATTCAAATATGGCATGACATTTTTTTATAAGTTTGATTTTTAGTTTGTAGTTGACTAAAGTGCAAGACTTTATCTTATCCTTAAGTTGGACTTGTCCTTCCAAAAACAACTTATTTGTTTGCAAATACATTTTGCAAATTTTCAGATTTCTGTCTTTTTTATTTGCATGTATGGGTTTTATCTTGTATTTTTGTATAAAAAATATTGCCTTTATTTCGTTCTTCTCATGTGTCTAGCCATTAGACAAAGAAATTTTGTAGAGGCTTCTCCTAAATCTTTGTGCACACAGTGCCACAGAAACATGTTTAATTCAACTTTTCTTAGATATTGTGAAGCCAGAAACTGGGGAATTAAGAGAATATTCAGATGAGGCCACATCTCAAAAGGCTCTGTTGTTGTCAATGGAATGTAGTTTATACTTCTTCACAATTATTAGATGATAGACATTATCTCAAAACTATTTTCAAACTTGACCATTTAGGTGCTTAAAATTCAGATCTAAGCTTTCTTCAGGAGCCCATGCTAATTGTGTGCCTGCAGGATCACCACCTCTTGTTTCTCATTGAGTACCGGAAATTTTTGCATACTTGGCAACAAATTGTTTATCCATTGTTAATTTTCTATTTTACATGGAGACATATTCAACACTGGAGTCATCATGTAGGACAACTTTAGAGTTGAAGAAAGCTAAAGGAAAAGAAAAGCACCTTGGAAAAATGATCTTTTCATGGTCTTTGGATGGTTCCCATAAAGGAGAAATACCTCTGGTTGTGCTTCTAAATATTCTAAGTCAGCCACATTTCGTATGAAGCAGTAGTCAATTGGAGCAGGTGCTGCTCTGCATTTCACTAGATTTAGCTTCTATTGATTGTGATTCGATTGTCTTTATATAGTTGGACATAGTATTGTATTTAATATTTATTCAAAGCATGGCTATACCCAATACTAAACTACAGTCTTCCAAATGTGTTGTCTGATGTCATCATTTACTTTACACCACACAACTTATGGGTTTTCTCAACGTGGTTCTCAATAATGTTGAAGTCAAGGATGAGTCACAATCTTCATATAGAGAGGATGTTTTGAATACGAGGAACAAAATTCAAGTTGGAGGTGAAGCTATGCTTGAAACGGTTTCTAATATGAATTTAGATACTGAAAGACATGAATATTTTATATCCATACCTAAACTGAGATGCACAAGACTGATGAGGAAACTAAAATGAATGGTTTTTTTGAGGCCTCCATATCTGGTGTCAATAAGCCCATGAATCCACATGACATCCTTTCACGTCTTTCTAAACTAGAGTTACATAACATAAGTAAACTTATAGCACAAGAGGGGTGAGCATCAATCAATTTTATTGTTTTGATGATTAAATTTTTAATATTAATGAATAATCCTAACTGGATGACATATGTTCTATTTGGGAGGAAGCATGCTACTTATAGTGACAACCTAACAAAATTTGGAACACTTTATAAGTTTTGAATTAATAAATGGCATGAAAAATGGAAATGTGGGTAGGCTATTTGCTTTCCCAAATTAGATAAAAAAAACTTTCTCAGAGAGATAATATCATAATACTCTAACGTTTACTTACATAAAATGGAAATGAAACTACCAAATTCCCCCCTCTTGTCACCGAAACCCGCCAAGATCGGCATGCCATTTTTGTTTCTGACTTCTCAAAGAAATTCTCTAGACCTAAAAATAATGTAATGGTAGGTTTAGCCCTTGGAAATCTAACCCAAACTAGAACTTAAGTGAGGACAAAATAAATCAAGGTTTCAATTAGGGCACCATGGTTGAGGAAAATACCAACAATATCCCATAACCACAAGAACCCTCTCATAACCCTCCTCTGATCTTAAGGACTTCCAAAGCACAAGGAAAAAACTTCGGTAGAAACACTTGCATACCAAATCCCAATTTAAAAAGAGATGGAAATATCAATATGAAAATGCAAACTGTCCCCAATAGCAAGGACTAGACACAGGAAGACACAGGCCATGTCTTTCCCCTCAACCATTCTCATAGGGTCATTCATGTTTAGGTCTACAAAAGGTTAATTGATCTAAAATCATGAATTCTACAAAGGTGACAATGCAAATTGATTGGTGAATAGGGATTTATCACAGGCGTGGGCAAATTCTTGCCCCTTTCACTGGTTATATTTTCCTCTAGCCATTTGCCATTTTTGTTTTGGTATATAAAAGGTCACTTGTTTGATACCCACTGTCTCAATCTTTGTATGTATATGTACAGATGCACTGTAAAAGGTCACTCGGTCTCTTGTGGGTGTAATATGATGATAGTGACTCATGCAATTAAAGTATTGCAGGCCTTCATCCACTAGGCTTGAGTGGCAGCACACAAACAGAAATCCGACAAAGGTAACATGATCCAGTGATATTCGATAGTGATGCATTTGTTCGAAGAGCCTTATGGTTTCCTTACCAAAGCCATGCACACCATAGCCTGCAATCATTACATTCCATGACACCACATCTTTGTGATCCATTTTGTCAAACATGTTGCAGGCAACTTTTATGCCCCCACATTTCGTATATAGGCTTACAAGGGCATTAGCTACAAACAAATCAGATCGGATCCAGAGCCACCATGATCTGCCTGCCAAATTTGTAAATGTATCTTGTAGACTTGAAGCACCCAGCACATGCATATCTGAACACATACATTTCTTTAAAAAAATGGTTAATTCCCATTTCTGCTTGCTTGCAGAAACCCTAAAATATTAATGCCGAAATCCCTTCATCAAAGTGTAGTACAACTTACATAAATATTGTTGTTCTGTGTATAATTCAATTGAATCTCATTCTCCTCTCAAGTATTTTATGGAATCTCATAAATGTTGCTGCTGCTATTGTAGAATATCATCCTACTCTCAATTAGTTTAGGTACTGAATCTCACTATCATTATATTGTGACATTACTTTGAGAATATCCATAAAAATCGTTGTCTTGTGGATACAATTTATTGCTAGCGACCATAAACTGAGAACATGTATACAATTAATTGTTGTTCATTGTATAAAATTTATTTCCAATTCAAGTTAAGTAACATATTGTTTTACTGTTGTGATTGGTTATATGATATATACTAAGATCCGATTAAGATCTGAGAAACCTCTAAAAGACTAAGAAATTTCTTAATAGCATAAGAAACCTCAATTCACAAAATTTCTTTTTGGAAATGCTAGGCTCCGACCAAAGAAAAATGTTTATTACAAGACTATTATTACAAAAAAATTGACTCTAACACCTAGAAGGAAACCATCCACTAGAGGTTGGATGCTCAGCAGGGCTTGCAAGTTTCAAGGACCATAGTAGCAAGATTTGGCTGTATTGACCTTGTTGTACGAAAATTTTGCAATAGTACGAAATTCAGCCAAATTTTTGTACTGTGCAAATATGGGATGGCCAATTTACTTTTAATTGTTTTTTATGATATACTTTATATACTTCATACCATTCCATTCATAAACCCCCAAAAAACGGCCCAAAACCTCAAAAATATTTATATTAAAAAAGAAATGTTATAACTAAAGACACCTGTAAATATGAACTAAGTCCTGTTGCCAAATTTCTGTGGTGGTCAGTTATTGATGTTGTTGTCGGAGAAACCACAGTATCGAAATGACCAGGTTGACATTTCGAATCCATATCAGGATCCATCATCAGGACAAAGTCAAATGTGGAGAGAGTGAGAACCATTGTTAAATACTGGAACCGGGTAGAAAGTCTAAGGTCGGCCGCGGAGACTAGGGTTTGCTAGGTAGAAAAAATTTACTTTTATTTAATTTCAAGTGTGTGGAAAAATTATTCTCTCAACCCTAGAATAATTTTTCCACACACTTGAAATTAAATAAAAGTAAAAAAAATTTACCTAGCAAACCCTAGTCTCCACGGCCGGCCTTAGACTTTCTACCCGGTTCCAGTATTTAACAATGGTTCTCACTCTCTCCACATTCGACTTTGTCCTGATGATGGATCCTGATATGGATTCGAAACGTCGACCTGGTCATTTCGATACTGTGGTTTCTTCGACAACAACATCAATGAACTAAGTCATCAAATTTTAAAGAAAATAATTATTATTTGTATTCATTGGACATGCCTGGGATTCATATTAATATTCAAATCTTGCTGCTATGGAAAGGAGTCAAGTACTTCTGGAAACAATCATGAAGATGAACTTCCTAGCAAAGTGCTTGCACACTAATGTTCATGATCACCAAAATAGCTATTGTCTTGTCCCTACTCCACATCATTCAGCTCCAATCTCCTACAGGTGCACAACCTGCTGCTTTCATCTACTGAGACAGCATTTCCAACTTTTCATATATCTATTGCATTTGTGGGTGTGATCTATCTCCTACAAAGAAAGCATGCACCTATTTATTTACCTCAATCCAACTACATCCAAGTTCCTTTCTTACCCCCCCATCTTTTATCATTTCCTTACTTTTTCAATGCCATCCCACTGTCCTGCTACAGTATAGATGTTTGATAGAGCCACATAAGGTGTGGCTTTTTGGATATCCAATTCAATGAGGTGTTCTGCAACAAATTCCCCTAGATTTATATTCTTATGGATTCTACATGCAGCAATCAAAGAAATCCACACAATATAATCAAGTTTTATTGGCATTCTATTGATAAAATTGTGCGTCTTATCCAGGTGCCCAGCTCGGCCAAAAAGGTCAACCATGCAAGCATAGTTCTCCATTGTGGGTGTAATCTGATGATAGTGACTCATGCAATTAAAGTATTGAGGGCCTTCATCCACTAGCCTTGAATGGTAGCACACAGACAGAACTCCGAAAAAGGTAACATGATCCGGTGATATTCCACAGTGCTACATTTGTTCAAAGAGACTTAGGGATTCCTTACCAAAGCCATGCACACCATAGCCTGCAATCATTACATTCCATGATGCCACATCTTTGTGATCCATTTTGTCAAACATTTTGCGGGAAACTTCTATGCTCCCACATTTCATATATAGGTTTACAAGGGCATTAGCTACAAACAAATCAGATCGGATCCGGAGCCACCATTATCTTCCTGCCAAATTGGAAATGTATCTTGCAGACTTGAAGCACCCAGCACATGCGGATCTGAAAAAAGTACATTTCTGCTTGCTTCCAGAAACCCTAAAAGATTAATACTGAAATCCCTTCATCAAAGTTCAGTACAAATTACATAAATGATGTTGTTATGTGTATAATTAGATTGAATCTCATTCTCCTCTCAAGTTGTTTATGGAATCTCATAAATGTTGTTGTTGCTCTTGTAGAATCTCATCCTACTCTCAACTATTTAGGGACTGAATCTCACTGGAATTATATTGTGAAATTACTTTGAGAATATTCATAAAAATTGTTGTCTTGTGGATATAATTTATTGCTAGCGACCATAAACTGAGAATATGTATACAATTAATTGTTGCTCTTTGTATACAATTTATTGCCAATTCACGTTAAGTAACATATTGTTTTAAAGCTGTGATCGGTTACATGATATATACTAAGATCCGATTAAGATTCGAGAAACCTCTAAAAGACTAAGAAATTTCTTAATAGCATAAGAAACCTCAATTCATGAAATTTCTTGTTGGAAATGCTAGGCTCCAACCAAAGAAAAATGTTTATTACAAGACTATTATTATAAAAAATTTGACTCTAACACCCAAAAGGAAACCATCCACTAGAGGTTAGATGCTCAGCAGGGCTTGCAAGTTGCAAGGACCATAGTAGCAAGATTTGGCTGTATTGGCCTTTATTGTATGGAAATTCTGCAGTAGTACGAAATTCAGCCAAATGTTTGTACGGTGCAAATATGGGATGGTCAACTTACTTTTAATTGTTTTTTATGATATACTTTATATACTTGATACCATTCCATTCATAAACCCCCAAAAAACAGCCCAAAAACTCAAAAATACTTAGATTAAAAAATAAATGTAATAACTAAAGACACCTGTAAATATGAACTAAGTCATCAAATTTTAAAGAAAAAATTTTAAAAATTATTATTTCTATTCATTGGACATATCTGGGATTCATATTAATATTCAAATCTTGTTGCTATGGCAAGGACTTCTTCTGGAAACAATCATGAAGATGAACTTCCTAGCAAAGTGCTTGCACACTAACGTTCATGATCACCAAAATAGCTATTGTCTTGTCTCTACTACACATCATTCAGCTCTAATCTCCTGTAGGGGCATAACCTGCTGCTTTCATCTGCTGAGACAGCATTTCCAACTTTTCATAGATCTGTTGCATTTGTGGGTGTGATATATCTCCTACAGAAAAAGCATGCACCTGTTTATTTACCTCAATACAACTACATCCAAGTTCATTTCTTACCCCCCCCCATCTTTCATCATTTTCCTTACTTTTTCGATGCCATCCCACTGTCCTGCTGCAGCATAGATGTTTGATAGAGCCACATAAGGTGTGGCTTTTTGGATATCCAATTCAATGAGGCATTTTGCAATAAATTCCCCTAGCTTTATATTCTTATGGATTCTACATGCAGCAATCAAAGAACTCCACACAATATAATCAGGTTTTATTGGCATTCTATTGATAAAATTATGTGCCTTATCCAGGTGCCCAGCTCGGCCGAAAAGGTCAACCATGCAAACATAGTGCTCCATTGTGGGTGTAATTTGATGATAGTGACTCATGCAATTAAATTATTGCAGGCCTTCATCCACTAGGCCTGAATGGCAGCATGCAGACAGAAATCTGACAAAGATAACATGATCCAGTGATATTCCACAGTGTTGCATTTGTTCAAAGAGCATTAGGGATTCCTTACCAAATCCATGCACACCATAACCTGCAACCATTGCAGTCCATGACACCACATCTTTTTTATCCATTTTGTCAAACATGTTGCGGGCAACTTCTATGCTCCCACATTTTGCATAGAGGTTTACAAAGGCATTAGCCACAAACAAATTAGGTTGAAATCCACTCTTGATTACTTCTTCATGGATCTCTAATCCATGTTTCAATGCTACCAAATCGGCACATGCTGCAATAACAATAGCAAGAGTCATTGAGTTTGGCTTCATGCAGTGCCTTTGCGCATTTCTCAGAAAAGCTTCAGGGCCTCTTCATTTTGGCCACTATGTACATATCCTGCAATCATTACATTCCACGATTCCACATTTCATAGTGGTGTTTCTTTAAAGAGCTTCAGAGCCTCATCAATATGCCCATCCTATGCATATCTTGTAATCATTGCAATCCAAGAGACTAGATTCCCCTCAGGCATCTTCTCAAACAGTTTGTAAGCTTCATCAACACATCCATTCTGAGCATAACCCAAAATCATTGATGTCCAAGATACCACATTCCTTTCAGGCATTTCATCAAAGAGTTTGGAAGCCTCGTCAACCATGCAATTCTGTGCATATCCCACAATCATTGATGTCTAGGAGACCACATTTCATTCAGGCATTTTGTCAAACACGTCCAGAGCCTCATTAACATACCCCTTCTGTGCATATCATGCAATCATTGCATTCCATGTGACAACATCTCGTCTAAGCAATTTGTCAAACACATAACGTGCAGTGTTGATATTCCCATGTTTTGCATACATGTAAAGAAGGGCATTCCCCAAAAAAAACTTCAGAGTGAAACCCACTTCTGATTATTTCTTCATGAACCTCCGCCACTACTTCCAAGTGAGTACATGCAGGGAGAAGGATGGATAGAGTGAATTGATTGGGGAGAATACATGTTCCTTGCATTTGATTGAAAAGTGTCAACGCTTCTTTTCCATTGCTAGCCCTAGAGTAAGCTGCAACCATGATACTCCATGAGACCACATTTCGCTCAGGCATTTGCTCCAAAAACCTGTGACCATCGATTAAATTCCTGCACTTGGCACACACGATTAGGATTTTATTGGGCATAGCCATGTTAGTGCAATTAAATAATGAAAGCACTTTGGATTATGTGAGAATGGACCAGCTTGGCCTCCGACAGAGCTTTGTTAATGAGGCATACCTGCAAGAGAGAATGATAAGCAGAGAAATCTACTTGTTCGTCCATCAAATGCAAAATACACATGGCTTCTTTCAATCACCATTGATTACATGCCATCTCACATCGTTCTTCACTCAGGTTAGCATTCTTCACCACCATAAGGGCTTTCAGTTTCACCAGGTGGCTACCTACCTGGTAAAAGTTCAAAGGTTAAGTAACTACAGGATGAATAAACTCTTCCAGAAGGAAAAAAAGAAGGGAGATGATAGACCAGCGCGTATTATGGTTTTTGTTTTACACAAAAAAAAACAACTTTATATTATAAAACAAAGTAGTATCAACGAATTACTTTTTTTCCTTCAAAGATGGTTTTTTTTACACTAAAAAACAACTTTATATTATAAAACAAAGTTGTATCAACGAATTATTATTATTTTTTTATTTTTTTATTTTTTAAAGAATAGAATTTTTCTCATAATCCAAAATAAATTACCACCTCAATAAAACAAGATATATATATATATATATATATATATATATATATATATATATATATATAACACTATTTTGACATTTTTACAGTAAAAAACATATCATAAAAACCATAACAAAACTAGAAAGATGCCACCCCAAAAAACCAAGCTATTAGTAAACAAAGTTTACTAGATGAACAACTCCTCAATCTATCCGATTGTACAGGATCTTTAATTCTCTATATATATTCTAAAAAGTAATGTGTGAGAACACAGATATCAAATTTCTAACATTTTCCATCCAATTTTCCAATAACAAAGAGTGAAGTGCAGTTACCCCTCTAGCCCAATCTGTAATAGATTTTGAATCACCAACAATCAGAATAGAGGTGAGTCCCATTCTCCTAACAAACCAAAGAAGTCCCCATAAGGCAACCAACTCTGCTCTTGTATGGAGTTCTACCACCAGTCCCTACGATAACCTATAATATTCACATAAACCAATAAAAGGATCAAAACCAATAAATACTTGAGTACCTCAGCCAACGGTCCAATAGATCGACTCGTTAATAATGGGGAAAGACTTCAAAAAACTACTCCAAATAGATGAAATAAACTCATTCTGATCGCCATTTATATCCCAGATAGAATTAGTTAATCTTTGTTGATTTGCAAAATGATGAAACACATCCCTTCTCTTTTGTCTCCATGTTTCCTCCTTTTGTTTCAATTTTTTCTTCTTTCTTTATCTCAAGCATAAGAATCTTTTCTTTTCTCCCAGATGAAAAGTAATCTTCATCCACTTCCCCTATTATCATCTGAATTTCTTCATCAATATTGAGTAGCTCCTTTTCATTTTCTATTTTAAGTAGCAAGCTTCTAATTAACGAAAGATAGTTTACAAGGAAATTATAAATAATTTATGGAGTGATTGGATTTTTTTCACTTAGAAAAAAAAATTCCTGTTATTCACGAAGAATCAAGGAATCCTCAGTTACATAACATATCAAATAGTGAGACTTGAACCCGAGTGGGGAGTGATTGGATTATTATAAATATAGAGATAGAGAGAGGTTTTTATGAAAAATGGAAAATGTATAACGTAGATGAAAAATAATATAGAAGGATAAATTACACATGAGGAGGAGATAGGGTATAGTGTATGTCTGTTGATTTCATCTATTTCATCATTATTGTCAATGTCATTAATTTAGATGGCATGCATGAACATGCATTTCATCTTGTCTTTTGGACATATGGCCTCAGGGCACCTTTATGGCTACCCTCAACCTTAAGCCAAATTGTATACATAATATGGTTGTTCATGATAATCATAAGAACAAAATGGTTTTGTGAGGCTCCTTGGAATTTTGTTCCATAGGTCAAGTATGAGGGGATAAAATTCCTCTTGATGAGACACCCATTGATGTTATTGTTGAGTATGAAGATGTATGGGTATCATACATAACATATACATTACATGAGCACATTGTTGGTGGGATGTTTCCGGAGGCCATTAAAAGGACTTGAATTAAATATGTATTGAAGCCATGTGGCTGGCACAACCATAGCGTCTAAAGCCTAATTGCATTGTATCGACATTGTTTCTAATGGGCCTTGGATTTGTGGGGATACCCTTATCTTGTTCTCTCCATGAATTAAAGGTTTTTCTAATGACCATATAACTTAGTTATGTTTCCCTATGTGTGTGAAATTCTATGAGAATAGGAAGGTAAGAATACCAAAAGTAAATGAGGAAGGCGAAATGTAGAAATGAAATAGCAGGCCAAGCCTATTTTGGAAATGATTTGCATTGTTGGGTTACTTTAAAGGAAGAAGGGAAGGAAGGGAAGGTGCTTGCTAATATTATATTATGGAAGAAGGAAGGATTAGAAAAATATTGAGGCTAAGAAGGAAGAGAAAAACAAGAGTACATAGCAATATAGGAAACCTTTTATGGGGGCATTCATGGTAAGGAAGATTGGAAAAATCAAAAGAGGACACCGTAGGGGTTGGATAAATGAATAAGGTATGCTAAAAAAATGTTAAGGGGACACATAACATAGGAGAAAATGACACAATCATTCATTAATACTATAAGCATATTAGTCAACCAAAAAGGAACCACTACAAACCCACAATTCTCAAATCAAAATGTAAAAGCAGTTTTTATGATATTTTCATCCTTTATTTATAGATGATCATACCCGAATCATAGATCAAAATTAAAAAATATTGTGGCCCCTTTAATATAATCAAAAAATCATAGATATAAGGAAAGGGATACTGGTTATATATGGTGGCCCTAATATTAAACTCTATGTAATCTATACACAACATCTAATCTATACACAACATCTAGGATCCATCCTTCTTCCTCACAAAGTTAATCGATGTTACCCAAGGTGACATGCTAGGTTGGATCAGCTCTAAATCCAAAAAATTCTTCATATGCATCTATAACTAATGAAATTCAAGCATGGGATTTGAATAATGGAACTTATATATGGTTTATGGTTCAACAAATAACACCAAATCACAATTGGGAGGAAGCCCATGCAACTCTTCAAGAAAAATATCTGGAAATTCTAACAAGATGGGATATTCAGTCAAAACTATGCCACCACAATATGCATCTAGTAGCCCTTCTTGGGACTTATTTTCAACTACAATAATCATACAAATTGCAAGGATACAACCATGTTTTTCCCTCTCAAGACCTTTTCCTTCCCTTCACCATCTAAGAAATGAAGAAACTTTCTTATGTAATCTAGCAAAACTGAATGCACCTCCAACCAATCCATGCCTATGATTACATCATAAGATCCCATTGTTTTATAACACTGGGCTACTTGAGTCACATGCACTCCAATATCCAAATACATCAATCCAATCCCCTACTTGACTCCTAAGGTCATCTCAATGATGTTAAATTCATATTTCCTAATAGCCACCAAGCCGCATCTATACAATGCATTTGGTAAAATAAATCTCTCAGATGTGGTTCTTGGATCAATTAAAATAGAAAGAGTAACATCCTTTCTTTTACTTGTGATCTCCAAGGATGTTAACTAGTGCACATGGTTGTTCATTGCTATATGGGTTTGGTGAGCTCTCCCAACATCTCCCACCATGGTCTAATTCTTAATGAATCTAGCTCTAGTGATCTCCCTTTGTAAAATTTATCAAAATGGGTCGCTCCACATGTCCATCGACCTCCTTTTAAATATGTTCAATGTGTTCTCGGTTGGGAAAGATTAGTTCAAGCACTACTCTATTGAGTGTGTCGAGGGGAATAATTGTTACATTGTATGATAAGTATGAATGGTGGTTAACTACACCTTGGTTGGTTCTTTATAACCCCCATAATATTTCCTCTTTGTTCCTCTTTATGCCATAAAAAGGATGGTTTGGAACTTCCTCATAGCAAATGACTTTGATGTGTTCCTCTAGAAACATTTCCCTTGATGGTCATATTCAATTTTTAAAAAAAGTGTTCACATTTAGTTTCTCCATATTTAGAGGAGGAGCATGCCTTGGCATCTCTCTCAATTGGGCCTCATACTCTGGAACCATCTAATTGGCTTGATATAACACATTGAAATCATTCAAAAAAGACTATAAAAAATCCTTAGAAAGTCACCTCTACTAGAAATGTTCCTTGGACAACTCCCATGTGATCATGGATGTCTCAAGACTAAGTTCTAGCTCCATAAGTTGAAATATGGCCTATTATGTTTTTTTATTACTAGAGTAGTCCCTAGTGAGAAGAACATTTCCATTCTCTTCAATAATTTTTCATATAACTCTCCTTTCATGGAATTCTAAATGTTTGTCAACTTCACCTTTTATAACTCCAATGATGGTCATGGTTGTAGTGAAAGATGAGCTCGTCATGCATTAAATACTTAGTGATGGATCAAATTGATCATCCCCACATTTTAAGGCATATAATCGATAACAAACATCAGCCAAATGACACTTTACAAGGGAGATGTCAAAGATTAAGTTGAGCAGAGTTTGTGAACATATATGGCTATATTTTCTTCACATTGATTGATATATAGATATTCCACTTTGTAGTCTAGTTGCTATGTGAACCACCAAACGTACCTAAGAGTCCCCTTCAACTATTACCTAACAATATACATTATTAATGGTAATCCTGAGCCCTTGAGCCAAATATTTCAGTTCGACAACATTGTTGTTGTTAACTCCTACATATCCATAATACATTCGAAGCATATGGCCTTGATCATTACGAACAACCCCACCAAAAACAATTGGTCCTAGATTACCTTTGGAAGCACCATCATTTCTTACTATTGTTACAGATAAGCCCTAATCCCTAGTGGCCTTCTCAAACAAATTTTCATTGCCTCACGACAACAACTAATTATGAGCAACAACTCATCGATTAAGAACCTCTCTTAATCATCACCCTCATCAAATTTGCTTCTAAAAATGGTGTTTGACAATTTCATGTATATGGAGACTCTCTTTTGAAAGACGAGAGGAGGGTAGTTTGGAACCAGGTGCATGAAAGATCCGATTTCAGGAGGGAGCGCAGAAGAGGAGGGCGATTGGGAACCGCCATCAGTGGCGGCCATGGCGTCTGCAGCAGAGGCGAACCCGAGAACCCTAACGCGCGAGCTGAAACCCTAGCAGAGTAGATAAAAAATTATGGTTTCCCCCTATGTAAATATTCACATGAGTTCAATGAATGGTCACAAAAATAACATGACCATTTAAAATAACTTCCATAGTTACAAAAATTAATAATTAATTAATTTTATATTTTTTTTTCAAACCAACACAAAACAATTTTGATATCTATAAAAATGATAAATTGAATCACTCAAACATAGCTCATTCTAAGCACACCTATAAATTTTATAAAAAAATAAACTTAATTTCCCATATTTGACAAATATCTTTTGAAAATTTGAAATTTTAGTGGCTATACCGCCAATGACAATGAAATCATGGTTTTTGCTCATTTGTTGCAAAGAGAAATTGCTCGATCAGGTCAGTAATTTCAGTCATGGGTTGGAAAGCTTCACCTAACAGCACGTGGGGATCGACCTGCATCCCCTCAGGGGTCGATTTCACTGTTTTTTCATAAAGGGAATTTCACAGATGAGGTTGTGTTGCATTCTAGTCAGGACAAACGTTTTAGGTATTTTCTCAATCTTCTGCAACAATATTTTGTTCAGCTTATTCATATGCATTTCAAATATTCAAACCAATTTTCTAAAATTTCAACAATGCTAAAATTAAGGCGCCCGCCAATAGATGAATACACGATTGATGAAAAAATATTGGTTGTACCAAAACTTGACTATGGGGATGATAATGACAATGGACTACTCTTTCTTTTCAAACCATAATTCAATGAATTGGACTGATCCTTTCACTCTAATTCGTACTATTTTTCCCTTAAATATCCCACCCAATTTTGCTTGTTGTACAATATTCATTTTCTCCAGGAGTTGGTTGGGAGGAATGCCCATTGATTAAAGTGCATGCTTGTATAGCATTGAATTAATGTAATCATTTGAAGAGAAATGTTAGTGAGAAAAAGTATTTCTCCTTTCGAAACATGAAAACTTGAAAATTTGTCTAAGTCGAATGATTTAGCTTGGTTGTCATTTTGGCCCAAATTCATCATTATGAGCGAAATTTCGACAAGAAGAAAATATTTCATCATTGAAACATAAAGGCGAAAAGGATCACCTAAGTTGGAAATTTGAGGTTGAATGTCGTTTCATCATAAAATGAACATTTAAAGTGAAATGTACCTATTGTGAAGTTTAACTATGATGGAACACAAATGTAGGTTTTTCTCTTAGCCAATTACCTGGTCAAATCCCCAACTTCACCCCACATTCGTATGTAATGACCTTCTTTCCCTTGTAGAGTGACATATTTTAGTTATGATGGTTGAAGAGTTTCGTTAAATACACCTTAAATCCACTGAACTCTTACTGTTTACATGCATATTCTGACTTCTAACACTATCTAGTGAATTTTTGTAGTGCTTCTTGTGTTTTCAAGGAATAAGGACTTGGATTTCAAGGCTTATAACATAAGGTTCATACAACATCCTAGATACCAAATTCCAATCAAGACAACATTTGCATTTAAATCAAATAACAAATATATGAACATAAATGAAGGGATTGATATTTATTACTAAAACAAATGAGTTACATGCATGTGAGGTCCATCTTGCAAGAGAAGAAGTTCATTCCCGAATGGATGATTCCTGGTGATGCCCTGCACTAAAATAAGGGAGTATAACAGTAACAAACAAGTCTCCAATGATATCTCTGTCTCAACAATTAAAACACTACTCCACTGCCATTTTGCAAATTTACAACTACTGGTCCTTGTCCTATATGTAGCCACCCGCCAATATCAATTTCAATAGCTTGATTTATGGCATGACAATTTGTTCCACATCAACGATGATGTTGAGATTTCAGACTGGAACATAAGGTTTCTTGGTGACCATGCTTCCTAGCTCCATAATCAACTTTCATTCCAATAATTTCTATGAATTAACACCCCCAAACCTCCAAGAGTTTGATGTTGCTATTGGGTATTCACTACACTCCAAATCCTTGAGTATGAGTGACAAACCGAGTTGAATGTGGAAGATATGCACATATGTAAGCTCTGCAAATGAGGCTTCATATCACTATCCACCTAGTTTCCTTGCTGAATGACACATTTAATAATGCATTGATGAATCTACCCATTTACTAGGGAAGACTAGACGAAATGGTATGTATCACATATGCTAGGCTAGATCTAATGTTGGTGGTTAAATCCACATGGACACTCCTGGGCATCTAATTTTATACGTAGTTTCCAAGAATTTGTGTCTCTCCTCTCTCCAAATGGTGCATATTTTTATAATGGCCTAATCTTAATTTTACGTGTCAGTTTGGAGATTTTGGTACACCCTTTCTTTCATGTCAATTGGATCTTTTCATACGTCATTTCATTCAATTGAGTAGCCAAAGGATTGAATGGGAAATACATTAAATTAGAGTCTTGTGTAGCAGTCTCGTATGTTTGAACTGCCATTATTTCTTCGAGTGAGGAGCTCTAAAAGATATAAATACATCTTGATAACCCCACTCACTCTGCAACAAGACATATCGATTCACCTATCTTGATGGCCCAATCATGGAGATCATATTTCATTCTTCTTTTTGCATCTCTATCAAATTGAGAAAGTCCCTATTAAGAATGAAGGTGTACCAAGTTTCGTGAAGCCCATCAATCCAAGGGGACTTGGTTCAAATGGAATAAAGACCAAAGAGGCACCAACCGAGTACATGTACTCACTGAATCTATACCAGTAGTTGTGGAAGACCACCTCTTCATATCAACATCAAATCATTTTATTGCAAAGGAGACCACTCACAACTAAAAGACTGCAATCAAAACCAGCTCAACTATTGCATGCTATTGAAACTGAGCTCAAGGGTACTTGTCCTTTCTTCTTTCCTCTCCTGCAAGTCTAATTATTATTTTTTTTCATGTCAAGGACTTGGGAGCCTAATGATGGGGCAAGGTGATTTTCACCCAACCCACCAAGGATCAAACCCCCATGAGACATGGCCTGTTGTGATAAGGTTCGAAGGGTAGGTGACCCCTTGGATAGATATCCACCTCAATGGGAGTCGAAACGTCTCGACCTTTGTCGATTCAAATGTTATTGATATACCTAACTTGTGGGTTGTTGGATATAATCTTGAGGTTATAGTGGCAACCGACGGATTTGAACCTGGGTCTTACTAGATGATTCCGACAAGTTACCCATTCCCCATGGTTAAAAAAATATTATTTTGTTTCATGCTTGAAAAAATAACAGAAAAAGAACCCAACAAAATTAAAATCAAAATCAAGGGCAAAGGAATCTCTAGAACGTTTATTTGAGAAGAAATTTGAATTTCCTCTTAAACTCCCCCAAATTTTATTTATTTTTAAATAATATTTTACCTTTTTTTGAAAATAGACTATAAGCCAAAAGGGATCTTTTTGGGGTTATTGGCTGAGTTTTCAAATATGCTTGGAAAACGAAAAAAAAAAGTGGAGGTCAAGAATGAATGCTTAGTATAAGATCTATGTACAAAAAATGGGTTAGGAGAACACAACCTAGTGTTGAAATGAAAAGCCTTAATGCCTCCATTTAAGGATAGCGAGGAAAGAGAAACACTTGCGGAAACGAGATCATTTCTTTACCCCATTCCAACTTCTCCTAAAAATAACCAGGCTCTCTCCTGCTTGATTTGAGATGCTCAACAACAACCATTCTCAAATTTTGGGATCATTTGCTCAAGGGTACTAGGAATGTAGTCAAGGAAAACAAAAACGGAATAGAACCATGGATATTTGGTGCAAGCACTTGATAAGTTTTAGCAATTTCACTTTAAATGGCAGGTCTTCCCAAATGGCATATTCATTGGTGGACTCAAATTCTATTATCAAGTTGGATCAAACGACCGGACTCAACCTGGTAGGAGTTATAGTCTGTTGATTTTAATTGTGGAAGGAAACTATACTACTGTGTATGTAGCTAGGGTTTTCAGGAAGGAAAACTAGCTTGATACATCATCGTCATAAAGCCAAAATAAGTCTAAACCAACACTGCTCTAGAGGCATCGATATTATGGTATTTTATTGCACTTGGTCACCACAACGACTTGATAATTTCCCACTATTTCATCCAACGAGTTCTGTAGGTTCCGTGAACAAATTATATTCACCTCAACGGGCATTCAAGTCACCAACTAGGAAAAGAGGTAACATACAGATCTCAAAATCCTCTACGAATTCTTTCTACTCTAAATATGATAGTCGGTGGATTTTAACATAATTTGGATTATCAATAGAAAAGGAAGGGCTTAACAACAGTCTTGGTCACTACATATTATAATGACAAATTATTAGTTTGTCATTGTAATAGCTTGTTAACTTGACAAACTACAGTTATACTTTGGGGTCTATTTTTTGAAACTGAATGTACATTCTATCTCGAGATGCTGGTAGGCACAGTTTTAACTTTTATTCAAAGCATTTGATGACTAAGCCATTCTCTTCATCTGAAATCCCAGTAAAGTTGTTGACAATTTAGCAATTTTCATTTTCAACTGTTCACCTTTTTAAAGGTCGTATGTAAAGAATTTTGTATCAACTTAAATAGAGAAAAATACATAATCATATACTCAGGTCTGCGTTTTAGGCAATGGTGGCCTCAAAGATTCATTAACATACATATGAGATACAGAGATAACAATGGCTTCTATTTACAAAGGATTGACACATCTAGGGCATCTGCATAACATATTTTATTTTGAACTTGGTTCTTTGGCAGGGTCTGAATCAGATGCCAAGATGCCTCGTACACATCATAATGACAATACATTATTTTGAGATCCAATGGCATGATCGACCTGGTTCAAAGATGACCTTTTATCATTGCTTATCAAATCAATTAGACTGTCTCTGATAATTCTCAGGAACTTCTTATGGCCATAATCCTTCAACTATTTATATACCGCACCATGGGTATTACTTTTAAAACACATATTGTCCAATTCATTTGCAACCAGATTAGCTTTGTCTCTGAATCCAGTTCAATATTTTGTTGTCCCAAACATGTTTATCATTTACTTAATCTAAATTGAGGAAAATGTTTCCGTTCAAAATTTTGTTGCGCTTGAAATATTTATCATTTACAAAATCTGGGTTAAGGAAAACTGCGAAAGGTTCACATGATTGTACTTTGTAGGTCAGTTTAATGGCACATCGATTGAAACCTTTGCACAACACACATGTTTTTATAATACCAACTGTCTAATTTCATATTTTTCTTCCTGGTCCATGTTGTGTCTTGAATCCTTTTCTTTGGGCTTTTCTATCCTTTTTAGAAACAGAGTCTGCTTTTCAGAACTCATAGCTATCGCCTGCTCTATATAGGAAATGCAAGGAAATGACAAATGCTCTGAAAATAACCCATGAATAGGAAGTATGCGTAAAAACCCCAATTGTATGGATAGAAGGTATGCATAAAAAAACACAAAGGATGACCCTAAAAGTGGCTGAAGAGATGTGAAGTAGCTTAGGGTGTGGTTTTTCTTAGACCCAGGGTGCAAAGAATCTAGGAGATAGTTTTCATTAGATTGGAGAAAGCACCCTAGGATATGGATATCATTGGAAAAGAAATGTGGCCAGTATGAGAAAGGTTATCACTACACCAATAAGTGGTTTTTCTATGCAGTGTCGTGCAAGGTTAGTTAGTTGGCACCACGAATGGGAAGATCAAATAGGTAATTAATTGATACCAGTAAACCAGAGAGAAACTATTCAATTATATTGTCACCAGACCTGCTTGATGGTTTATCAATAAAGGGAATCTAAGGTTGATGGCAGTTAACATTGTTGATCAGACTTGTCTGAAGCTACCTGATCACAAGCAGTTGCTTCTATGGTCGCCCATTATGAGGTATTTTCAGTGTTTATCTATTAACATGCCATATCTTTACAAATAATTAATGGTGAATTTATGGACTTCCACAACCACTTGATATTTCCAATACTAGCATGATGGTCTAGGTGTATATGATGGTGTTGTCAAGGTTGAGAGAAAGGAGATTGAAGAGACTAACGTTCTTAGGCCAGCTATTAATATGGTGATTTGCAGAAATGGTTGGAACCTAGAAACAATAGTGGAAGAGCCATGATCAATTAGCCACAAGCATGTTGGAATTTGCATTGACAGAAACTTGAATCAACATATGCCCAACTTTCAAACTGTCATTTTTCAATATAAGAAGACATGCAATTCTCAGTGACTTTTGATGTTTATGTCGTTACCTTGTTGACTTACCATCAAACAATGGAATATCTAAGAGGTGAGATCAAGGCTACAATATTTCTATACCAATTTTATCGGAACCAGACCGGTCATCGAACTGGCGAAGCCCAAAATGTGAACCAGACCAGAAACCGGACCGGAACTGGCAAAAAACCGGGTAAAAAATCGGCTGACTTAAAAATACATAAAATATTCATATTTTGTAAAAAACATATATATTCATGTGCATACATATGAATCCAGACCATTAATACAGAAATATGCAAAGTTTCTCATATTTATAGCAAATATGGGTGAAAATATCCAAAATAGCACCTAGTGCAATACATCTCTGAGGTTCTGAACCAAAGTACATTAACAAAGAGGCTCCAAAGTACATCAACAAAGTTTTATTTAATGGTTTTATTTTTTAAATTGAGTTTCATGAGTCCCCAGTCCAGACCGGTCGGTTAGGCCGGTTTTGGCCGGTTTTGGCCGGTTCCGTACCCGGTCTGGAAAAAAATCTGGTTTTTTTATTTATTTTTTTGCTGACCGGACTGGCCAACCCTGTAAACCGGTCAGACCGGCCAATTTTTCCGGTTCCGATAACACTGGTCTATACTACCATCTAAGGCCATGGAAGAGATGAATATTTTGGTAATATACTGTTATCACTCCAGGAAACTACCTAGGGTTATAAGCTAGGTATGCCTGGTAACTTGAGAATTCAATGTTTTTTGGTGTTTTTGTAAAGATGGATCAATGGGATGACTAAATCTGAGCATGACATTCAGACCTTCAGTATGATAAATAAATGAAACAGTGCTCTCAAGAATTGATCAATCAGCATATAATATCAAAGGTGGATGAAGAACAAATGTAACCAAACCAATACATAGTAGGGCTCGAGAGACATTTAAGAAACTAATACCAAGCTGTGAGCTAAACAATGCAAAGTAAACATTCACATTCAAAGCTAGACAACACTGATACAGTGAAAGAGAAAATGGAAACTGACATCAAAGCTGAGAGAAGCCTGTGATCTATATTAGCATGAGAAAGTTGAGTACCATAGCAGAGAATTTGCATCCAAAATCGAACCCTTACAAAGTCTTGCTTCTCAGGCTTTATAGCCTTTACACAATAGTTTTCAGATCCTAAAAACGTGGATCTGATTTAGTTAACTGATACTAACTGAACAACAATACTAAAAGACTTGAACTAGTCCCTGAAATCAAGGAGATGACATTAAGTAATTCTCC